>BSBM01000068.1:897500-1427500 GCA_027924585.1 Larix kaempferi | reverse complement strand
ATGCATATGCTTTGTAAGTCATCCCGTAGTATTTGTTGATCAATAGTTTATGTTATTGTTGTTGGCGCATATGCTTTGTAAGTCGCCCGTAGTATTGTTGATCCATAGTTTGTAGTGGCCCATGGTTTTGACCCATAGTATTGGCGCCTAGACTTAGTATATAAGTGTGTGTTAAGACCTATGAAGGCACCATGAAGTTATTTGTATTGAGCTTGCTCATAGGAGGTTGCCCCCTCGAAGTGGCCTGTGATCAATATAAAAGTGATTCTGAGTTCTGTCATTTCTGCTATTTCGCATATTTTTATTAATTAATTGTTGCAGGTGCATCACATCTGGTATCAGAGCACTTTCTTGGGCTCGCTGGGTGAAATTTCTGCCAAAATTTTTTTTCGCATCTGTTGCAGGTTCGGATTTGGGAATAATCCCTATCCGCTTAACTGTGGGAATTACTTGGGAATAAGCCCTAAAACTCATTGTGAGGAGTACCACAGGAACCCCGAAGTAGCTGGCCCATTGAGAGGACCTGCTAGCGAAAAGGGCAACAACCCCTACCTGATTGACTAGTTCCCACCCGTGAGGTAAACCAAGAGTTGTCGTTTGTGGCAAAGCGGTTATCAATTTTACCTGAGCCGTGGATTGAGGGGTACTGCCCCAATACGCAAGCCGTTAGACAGCATTGGTGGCCGAGTGAAACCCTTGAACTGTTAGGAAGCCGCACATACCTGGGGTCCATATCTATTTTCAGTTGAACTGTTGTCGATCGTTGCTGCACCATTTTAGATCCAGCCGTTAAGATCCATTTTGCAAGCCATTCTAGATCCAGCCATTTTCAATCCCTTCCGTGCCGTTTCAGATCCCTTCTGAGCCGTAGCCGCTCGAGTCTGAAAAAAAAACAAAAAAAACAAAAACAGTTTTTTCTCCATATCTCCCTTGTTTTCACTCTGTTTCCCTTGAAATTTTTGGGGAACCCCTGTCATCCCATTCTGCATATTTCATTCCTGAGGACCCTATCCCCAATTCCCCTTCCCAAAGCCCAAAATCCCACATTTGTCTATTTTTAGGGTTTGCCATAACTTCCTTAGATTTCACCCAATCACCTTCAAATTTTACCACAGAGTTCCTTTCTGAATTCTGCTTCTTTGTTCCCCTCTGCCAAATTTTCCCATTCTTTCACCCCACTTCTGAAATCCTCATTTTTGCTTCCCTATCTATTCAACAGTGTCCAAAACCTAGTCAAACCCCAATTACCCTTCAGATTTTTTCCCAAGTCCAGATTTTCCTTTATTGAAGTAGTTTCTGTTTTTGTTTTCCTACCTAGTCAAGCAAAATAAAAAACTCTTGGTTATTGTTGTCACCCGTGCAGGAGCAAAAACCATGGAGGACGCACTTGCAGCCATCCAAGCCAAACTCCAGGATCTGGATGAAAAATTTCTCGGCCTCCATCTTGAACATTCAGCTATGAACAACAAACGGCAGTCCGAGTCTTCATCAGACAATGGGTTCTCTTCTTCCATCAATTTCCGTGGTCCGAAGCTTGATTTTCCTCGCTTCAATGGTACCGATCCAACTGGATGGATCTATCGTGCAGAACAATATTTCAGTCTGCATAATACTTTTGATGTCAACAAAGTTCCATTGGCATCCTTTCATTTGAAACAGGAAGCTCTTCAATGGTACCATTGGTACATCAAGGCTCATCCAGAGCCCAAATGGCCAAACTTTTTCCAGCTCCTTTTGCAACGATTTGGTCCTAGTGCTTTTGATGAATTCACAGGAGCCCTCACTAAACTTCGCCAAATTGGCACTATGAGAGAGTATCAAACCGAATTTGAGAATATAGCAAACCACACTGAAGGATTGTCTGATGACTTTTACCGGAGTAGTTTTATCAGTGGTCTAAAGGATGCCATCCGCTCTGAGGTAAAAATGTTATGTCCCAACACAATGATGGAAGCCCTAGGGTTGGCTAAGTTGGCAGAAGACAAGATTGCAGCCCAACAACGCTCCAAGCCCAATTTTGTTCCCTTCTGAAATATGGGTTCTCAATGACCACCTATACCGCAGGCTCCTCGACCAACTCCTATCAAGCGTTTGTCTGAAACAGAGATGCAAGCACGCACAGAAAAGGGGCTTTGCTATAATTGTGATGAGAAATTCACTCAAGGACATAGATGTGTTCAGCAAAAGCTCTATCTCTTGGATGTGGATTCTTCGCCTGCCTCTGAAATTGGTGACGAAGATCCAGAAACACTGGATGCTCTGGTCGACATTCAGGAACCGCCTATTGACCCTCCGTCTCAGGATGACCAGCCAGAGATATCTCTCCATGCTTTAGCTAGAATCGCCACCCCCCAAACAATGCGGGTCAGGGGTTACTTCAAGAAGCTTACTCTTACAATACTCATTGATTTTGGTAGCACTCATAATTTCATTGACCCTCGGATCACCAAACAAGCTAATTGTTTTATCCATCCTTGCTCCAACTTTGAAGTCATGGTTGCCAATGGGGGCACCTTACCTTGCAAAGGGAAGTGTCGAAATGTGCATATCTCTATGGGAGATTATACCTTATGCTCTGACATGTTTTCCTTGACCTTAGGTGGATGTGATGTGGTTTTGGGCTCTCAATGGCTATGCACACTTGGCCCTATCTTATGGGATTTTGCTGAACTTTGGATGCAGTTTTCCCTCAATGGCCAAAAACACACCTTGACAGGATTACAACCAGGTTCTCTCAACATCATCAATTCACATCGCATGGAAAAACTCCTCAAGAAGAATTCACATGGTGTCATCGCTCAACTCCATTCCATTCAGATGCAACCTTCAGCGGTCTCCACTACTCCTTTGGATCTACAACAAATTCTAGATCGATATACATGTGTTTTTGTTGAACCAGTGGGATTGCCACCTTCCAGGACAGAAGACCATCATATTCAGCTCCTTCCTGGCAGCGTTCCTCCCAACATCAGGACCTATTGCTACCCATTTCACCAAAAAACAGAGATTGAAATGCTCGTTTAGGACTTATTAAAGCAAGGTATTATTCGCCCAAGCACTAGTTCCTTTTCTTCTCCAGTTATTCTTGTCCGCAAAAAAGATGGGTCATGGTGCCTCTGCATTGACTTCTGAGCACTTAATCACCTCACCATCAAGGATAAGTTTTCAATTCCTATTGTTGATGAGCTTCTTGATGAGCTTCATGGGGCTCACTTTTTCTCCAAGTTGGATCTTCGTTCTAGGTATCATCAAATTCAGGTTCATGAGGATGATATCCCTAAAACAGCTTTCCGCACACATGATGGCCATTATGAGTTTTTTGGTCATGCCCTTTGGCCTCACTAATGCTCCTTCCACATTCCAGGCATTAATGAATAAAATATTTCGACCCTACTTGTGGAAATTCATTCTGGTATTCTTTGATGATATCCTCATCTACAGTAAAACATGGGATGAACATCTCCAGCATCTGGATCTTGTCATGCAACTTTTCTCTAACCATCATCTCCATGCCAAGCAGTCTAAATGTGTTTTTGGACAGAAGGAGGTTGAGTATCTTGGGCACATTATCTCAGCACAAGGGGTTCGCGTGGATCTTGCCAAATTCGATGCCATGAACAATTGGCCGCATCCTCAGACACTCAAGAGCCTTCGTGGTTTTCTGGGGTTGACTGGCTACTACCATAAGTTTTTCAAGGATTATGGGAAGATTGCAGCTCCATTAACTGCTCTGTTGAAAAAGGATGATTTTACATGGACATATGATGCTCAGTGTGCATTTGACAAACTAAAACAAGCTATGTGTACTACACCTGTTCTAGCTATGCCCGATTTTTCCAAGCCCTTCACTATTGAGAGTGATGCTTGCGGCAATGGACTTGGTTTTGTTCTCCTTCAATATGACCACCCCATTGCGTTCACCAGCAAAGCCCTTTCAGGTAAGAATTTAGTTGCCTCTACCTATGAGAAGGAAATGATGGCTATTTTGCATGCAGTATAGAAGTGGTGCCCATACCTATTAGGGAATCATTTCTGCATCAAGACTGATCACCAGAGTCTGAAATATTTCTTGGAATAGCGTGTCTCCTCCCCGGCACAATAGAAATGGGTTAGCAAACTCATGGGTTATGACTATGAGATCACTTACAAGAAGGGTTAAGACAATATTGTGGCAGATGCTCTTTCTCGCACATTTGATGCCCAAGGTTCTCTTTCAGCTATTTCTATGCCTGTTCCAAATTGGTTGCAATCTATTCAACAGTGTTATGTCAATGACTCTTCCTTATCTCAAATCATCCAATGCTTGACCAACAACCCTTATGCTGTACCACTTTACTCTTGGGATGGTGCTTCTCTGAGATACAAGGGTCGTCTGGTGCTTCCCCAGAGCATAGATCTTCAACAGGATGTCTTCTATGAACTCCATGCTTCTCCATCGGCAGGGCACTCTGGGTTCCTCAAAACGTATGAACGGGCACGGCGTAACTTCTTTTGGCAGGGCATGAAAAGGACAATTCAACAGATGGTGGCCGAATGTGATACCTGCCAGTGCAATAAGGGTGAAACAACACTCCTTCCAGGATTGCTCGAACCCTTTCCCATACCTACATGAATTTCAACAGATATTTCTATGGATTTCATTGAAGGGCTCCCTAAATCTAGTAGGAAGACAGTGATTCTTGTTGTGGTTGATCGCCTCTCCAAATATAGTCATTTTTGTGCTCTCAGCCATCCCTATACAGCCTCTTCAGTCGCTCAAATTTTCCTGGACCAAATCTTTCGTCTTCATGGCATCCCTTCTTCCATTGTCTCGGATCGTGATGCGACTTTCACCAGTCATTTTTGGACTGAACTATTTCGCCACACTGGCACCAAACTGAAGATAAGTTTAGGGTATCACCCACAAACAGATGGTCAGACTAAAATTATCAATAAATGCTTGGAAACTTATCTTCGTTGCTTCACCTCTTAACAACAACATTAGTGGGAAAAGTGGCTCCCTCTCGCTGAATGGTGGTACAATACCTCTTACCACACTGCCTCTAAAATGACCCCATATGAAGCAGTCTATAGTCAGGCACCTCCAGTTCTTCTTCCATACACCCCCACCAGTTCAGGAAGTTGACACGGTCCTTCGAAACCGTGATCAGATTCTTCGCATTTTGTGGGACAATCTTCACATGGCAAGAAATCGCATGAAGCAACAAGCTGATCAGCACCGTTCTGAGCGCACTTTTCAAGTTAGCGATATGGTTTTTCTTCATCTCCAGCCATACAAGCAGTCCTCCCTGAAACTCAAAGGGCGTCATAAGCTCGCTCCAAATTTCTATGGGCCATATCGGATTCTTTAGAAGATTGGGTCCGTTACTTATAAATTGGAACTTCTTCCTTCTTCCCGCATTCATTCAATCTTTCATGTCTCTTGTCCGAAGAAAGTTCTTGGCACCAACATCAGTCGACAAACGATTTTACCCGAACTGGATAATGAAGGATCCATCCTTTTGGAGCCGGAGGCCATCCTCAATCGGCGCACTCATCAGCTTCGCTCTCGCTCTATCACAGAGGTCTTAATTCAGTGGCATGGCATGCAACCAAAGGATGCTACATGGGAACCACTCCTTCAGATTCAACAACAATTTCCACATCTAAAACTTTGAGGACAAATCTTTTTTTAAGGGGGAGGGGATGTTAGGAACCCATGTCTTTACTTTGTTAGTATATTGTTGTTGGATGCATATGCTTTGTAAGTTGTCCCATAGTATTTGTTGATCAATAGTTTATGTTATTGTTGTTGGCACATAAGCTTTGTAAGTCACCCGTAGTATTGTTGATCCATAGTTTGTAGTGGCCCACGGTTTTGACCCATAGTATTGGCGCCTAGACTTAGTATATAAGTGTGTGTTGAGACCTATGAAGGCACCATGAAGTTATTTGTATTGAGCTTACTCATAGGAGGTTGCCCCCTCGAAGTGGCCTGTGATCAATATAAAAGTGACTCTGAGTTCTTTCATTTCTGCTATTTCGCATATTTTTATTAATTAATTGTTGCAGGTGCATCACAACCCTAAAAATTCAAACTTTGAATTTCAAACTTCTGAAAGAACAGAAAGATGCGCCTTGATGAGATGATCAAGCCGATATATTCAGAATTTGAAAACTGCAAAGTTTCACTCCTAAAAATTGCCTTTGAACCTTCCGGATCTTCTGGATAGGATCCCAAACTAGGGTTTGATAAATCCCACCCTTCTGCCCAATCAAAAGGTTCAATCCAAATCTCTAAGATTCTATTTTTCTAAGGAGCTTCCAGCCATGGTCACAGATTTCAAAAATTCCTATTTTTGTAGAAGCCCTAATTTTCCATTTTTCTGATCAAAGTCCCGAACTAGGGTTTGATCAAGCCCGGCCTTCTAGCCAACCAAAAATTCTGATCTTTGTCTCTAAATTTTGATTTTAATGAGTAGCATTCAACCATGGTCTCCAATTACAAAAATTCGATCTTTCTCCAAAACCCTAAATTGCTGAAGCCATGAATGAAGGTGCTCAAAAATAATTTTGTTTTGACAGAAATATGTACTTGATTGTTTCTAGTGTAACTCCAAACTTTCTGATCCACAGGGTCTGAAAATTCTCCCTATGGTATCCTGATCTGTCATCTTTCCAAATCCATAGGTCTGACCTCAATTGGATTCTCTGAGAGAGAGTTGTGCCAAGTGTCGCAACGTGACCTATTTATGGGATAAAAGAGGAGAGCGAACTTGTACGGCATGCCACGTGTCATTGGTTCTGTTTCGGCCTCTGAAAAAGTTACCTGAGAAAATACAGTCCATGCAATACCTGGAAATTTTGATGAAATTTCATTTGGAGCTGCTTAGCCCAAGTTATGACCTTTTTTCCTAGGTCACCTGTTTATGACTCATATCTGGAAGAGGTAGAAACTCTAGATTGTACAAATCATAAAACACCAAGTACAACGAATTAGAAGTTGTCCTTTGGAAACAAGGTACATGGGGATCTTTTATTTAACTTGTAAATGTTTCAGATCTGAAAACTTCTCCAAAATGGATTTATAGCGAAAGTGCTATGATGAATGGTTTTTGCTATATCAAGCCCTAGCATCGCAAGTGCAACAACTGTCATACATGCCATACCATGCCTTCTTTCAGGCTAGCTCTGATACCATGTTAGTTTTTCAGAATTTACTTCAATTTAATCTAAGATCTTAACTGAGAGAACAACATGTACAGGATATCTACATCATATCAATCATGGACATAATAATGCAAGCACACAAGAGACACAGAGTTTACTTGGGGAAAACCATAAAGGTGAAAAACCCCAATAAATTCCTCAGAGATAGATAGAGAAATAATACAACCCAAGCATAAGAGATAAACATCTCCTAGCAGCAGCTTCTCCTCTTCCACAAGTGCGCCACTCTCCAAAGAGTGTGTGAGAGAATAGAATGATAAAATAGAGTGCCTCCTGAACTCTATTTATACTTGACTTGACTTGCCTAATAACCTTTACTAGGTCGGCCTCAACTTAACCACATAACACAATGCTGACTGGGCCAACACCCAATAGGGTGGTCTAATAACCCTTTGACACACATGGTCGACCCCCACTAGGGTGGTCTAATAACCCTTCGACCCACATGACTTATACAGGGCCAACCCAAACAAGGTGGTCTAATAACCCATCAAGTATACGTTACGACACTTACAATATAAATGACGACACTTTAGTATAAAGGAATAATAACATCTCTATAGGAATACAAACACTTCCGTTTAGAGGAATAATACCATCTCTATAGGAGTACAATATACATATATGAAATACATGGGTGAAATACATTCCGAAGTTGCATATACATCAACAGATGATGGATGATGATTATGCCAATGATGACGATGTTGATGATGAAGATGATGATGATGATGATGATGATGATGACAAAGATGATGAGGAGGAGGAGGAGGAGGAGGAGGAGGATGAGGAAGTGGGTATTAATGATGATGATGATGATGGAGATGATGATGATGATGAGGATGATGACGATGATGAGGATGATGATGATGATGCTGACGATGACGAAGATGATTATGATGATGATGAGGAGGAGGAGGAGGAGGCTCCTTGTAGAAGAATAGTGTCATGGATTCTATGTGTTATCGATGACGCGTGAGGTCTAGAATTTTTAATTAAGGCTCAGGTGGAATTCAATTGAGCTCAATATGCTTCAATAAGATCTTGAGGAACCTGTTTTCATTCATCGATGATGTTCAATGCTTTTCAACATATCCACGGTCTTGCATGGTAGGATGATGATGCATTCATGGCATTTGATCTTTACAAAATATGTGTTTTGTCAAAATGAAATTCAAATTGCCTCTTTGATGAATCCTCCTCTACAAGACTTGATTTATTGCATGAATGTCATAGATTCACGGAAACTCTAAACAACACTCAATGGCATGCAACTACAAATAATAGCATGCAACTATAACCACGAACCAAGGAGAGGTTGATTTTATGCATTGATATAGAGAGGTGGCAGTAGGCACACAATATCGAGAAACAATGAGTTAGAAAAAACATTTGGACCAAAGTACCACAATGCTTATTAATAAAATTTAAAAAAACAATTTTTGGCTCAGTAATTGTGGTTTATCACCACGTTTCTCTTCGACACTTGCCATCAAAATACATATAAAAATAACACGTATTTACATCCTCTTCCATTTAAATCCTCATTGCATAGTCATAAATAAGGATTATTACGCATGCACACCCTCACCTTACAATGTCAATTCGGTCAAGCCACATAGACAACCATAAATTATAAAATGTGTCAAAGAGTAAGCCCTTCCAATAAAAATTAAGACCCACCCTTCAAACTTCATCACCGAGTCCAATTTATGCAAATATTTTCGAAGTGGGGGAAGGTTTGTCATTAAATGGCGTAAACGTTGGGGAATAAATGGTGTAAACATTATACAGGGGCGTGTGCGCGAGTTTGGGTGTGTGCACACTCCTGACGTGTACATGCGAAAAACATGCGTGTGCGTGTTTAAGCATGCGTGCGTGGCCCTGTTACTAGTTAAAAAAATAGAGTTCTTTGTTTCCCAGGAATTCCACCGAAAACATGGGTTTCACTTCTTCTGTGGGTTTCAAGATCTCACAGGTTTCTTATTGTCTCACACTCATTGATATTTTGGACACTTTTTGATCTATTGGACACAAAATCACCCCTGGAATCTAACACACATCTTCAGTGGTCTTGGAATCTAGTGGATTCATTCAAGCTACCCGTTTCCATTACAAGTGGAGATCATTTCTATAGAGGTATGGTGAATTGTAAATAAGTCTTTTCATTCACAAGATTTGAAATGAGCCCATGCCTTTTTGTTTTTATCATATTCCCACAACAATATCCATGCATAGACAACAATGAATATGACAAGAAGATTTCCCAAGTTCACATCTAAAAAAACTCATATGAACACTAGACAAGATGAAGTATGTAACCTCCTCATTGTGTAATTAGTTCCCAAGTTAATTTTGTTGTTTTCACCTCATATTATGCTAGCAAAAAATACTACACACTCACTAAACATAACTAAAAATATCACTTCAACTCATCCACAAAACCACAACTCTCTCATCTCTTATTCAATACCATTATATGGAATGAGAATATCTGTAAGTATGTGCACCTTTCCTTTCTCTATGAATCCAAATATGATAATATTCATCCATACTTACCATCCTTACAATATCCCCTCACCTTTAATAATGATTTCTTTTCCAAAAACCAAGACTTTCCCACTTCATGCAATATTCAACATGATGATTGTTGGTATAGTCCCTAGTTCCCCACTCTCCAACACCTCCCCACCCTAGATATTGCACATTGAAAGGTCAAATTATATTCCCCCTAATCACCATTCCTAAGACCATGATTCTTGTTAGAAACCTTTGCATCCTCCTTAAGGTTTTTCACAAAACAAGGTATACATCCATTCTATTGTGATGCATTGTTGAATTCAACCATGGGTATTTTAACCTCAAAATCACTATCTATCATCTCAAGGTTTATAGATAAGCAAATAGTTTGTTGTTGTTTCTTAAACTCCTTAAGGTGTTATATAACCTCGTAATTTACGATGGTAAAGGACATTGCCTCAAATGGAAGGATATACAATTCCACTATGAAGACAAAGCAATTGAACTAGGTGCAAAATTTAGAATTGATAACATTAAGGGAGAAAGCAAAAAATGCAACTGATTAAGGTTACCTTATTTGATGTAGAAAAACTATCAAACTATTCGTAAGGCATCTCTAGCCATCTCTATTGTAGGGTGTTACTACCATAATTTTTATGAATTCATGGCTAGGCAAGACACTAGTTTCTCCTCTCTACACTTGACCAACCATCATCTATATTGACTGGAATTGTAAGGGATAATGATGTTTATTCGAACACAAATAAACCAACATAGTCTGTAGTTGTATATGTTAATTTGTAAAGTGGTAATCTATCTTGGAATGTGTTAGGTTCATTGTATAATGGCACTAATATCTTATTTTTTGTTTCTTTTGCAGGGGTAGGCCTGATAGTTGTGTTAAAGAGACTTTTGGAGATGGGAAACCCACGAAACGCAAAAAAAAAATAGAAGGAATCTGTCCATTGAAATGGTCAATGACTTAAGAGAAAAGGCCAGGTTGGGAATGGAAAGATTGAGACATGGTCCTATCATTGCCCCGGATCCTGCCTCTGATACTAACACAGTTGTTGACACGAAAACCTCTTGTTCAGAACCACGGGTAAAGCGGTCACATCCAATAGACCCAACTCAAATTCCAACATCAACACAATCTCCAACCAACAATCCATCAATGAGTCATTCTGAAGTTCTCGATGACACTAGAATTTTGGGAGATGCTGCATGTGTAGAGATGGACATACAAGCCTTGCTTAATTTGCAATCTCCAAGAAGAGCACAACCCTGTCGACCACACTCCCATTATGGCCCAATCTATGAACGAAGCACCACAACAAACAAGCTCTAGTATTCATGTCTCATGTTCACCCTCCCTACCTCGACTATCCAGTGCAAGAAGAAGAACTCCTAGACATATTCATGTGGATGAGAATGCTATGCCGGGGCTTGAAGGCAAGTTTCCAAAATGCACTATCGAATGGCAATACAAAAAAATTGTCAAAGAATATTTTGACTCCAAAGGTGATGCAGGTAAATCTCAATTATTGCTATGTTTGTTAAAATCACATTCTTTATCTATTGTTGGGATAATTTTGGGCATAAAGATGGTTAAAAGTCAGAGGCCAATAGTCATATTGTTAGAAATCTCCAATCTGCATTTAATGCGATTGGGAAGATGTCTCGTACAAAAGATCTTTGCACGGCTCATCGTGTTTTAGTGGAATCAGTTGTAAGAAAGTCCACAAGGCAACGTCACCTGATATCACACACTTCTCACATACTCAAATTAAATAGAAAAAATATTAAAAAGTACTCTGTTACAAGAGAAAATCTTGACATTCTGGGTGGAAACAATTGGTGTGCTTTTGTTGGTAGGTTTCCTCGTGTAGATAGGAAGCTAATTGATGTTGTTAAGGAGTTAGTACAAAAGTTTTGGCATGATCATACTAGACCTTCATCAAACCAAATAGATGTGCTAAAACTGAGAAAAGGTTCTACTGAATGTGAGCCCCATGTTAAACACTTCCTTGACACCACACAGACTGAACTCTATGATAGATTCAGGAACAAGCACACACAATTGAATGTGGGCCAAAGGTCCTTTGAGAAATGCAAACCATGGTACGTTCGTATATGCATTGATCAGAACACTTGTTGTTGTAGATACCACGTAGAATATGAATATTATTATGACACATATAAACATATATTTTGTGATTTGCATACTAACATTGTGCAGGGCTGCAATGAATCCATACTACCACCGAATGCATCAAGAGACTTTATCCACAACATCATGTTTCCAAAGCCCGAAGGACAAAAGTATTATGGAAAATTGTGTCTGTATGGGACATGTTCTAGGTGCAATGGGTTTTCTCTTTTGAACCGTTGCATTCATGAAAGAAAGGAGCATGAATTTGGCATGATGGGCCTGGAGATGCAGAGCTTCAGGTATGTGACCTATCAATTAGACAGTGTTAGAGAAAGTAAAAATATTGCATTGGTGAAGTCACACGTACAAATGAATATTGCATATTTTTCATATTACACGTTCAATTGATGGCATATACATTTTTCCAAAGGCCACATTGCAATATTTCCCTTGTTTCCATGGTAACAGGTACCGGTATGTGACTTCTTGATGGAATTCTATGAGAAAACCTAGAAGTATGTTCAACATGTGCATGTAGTGCGATGGAAAGATGAGCAGTATAGAAAATGGAGGGACACATTTCTCATTGGAACCATAGTGTCAATTGTGGATTTTGCAGAAAATTACACCCTTCAGCCACAAAATGAAATCCAGAGTCAATACTACTATTCAGACCAAGTTAGCATCATGGTACATATTATGTATAGGCATGGGATAGAGAGTAGCAATGGCAAGAGGATAATACTAAAGGAGACAAACTTTTACATAAGTGATGATAGAACCCATGATTTACATTATGTGCAACATTGTTTTCGAATTTTCTATTATCAGTTGAAGGAGAGAGATATACAGATGGATCAACATTGGATATGGTCGGATGGTTGTGCGGCCCAGTTCAAAAATGCCCGAATATTCCAAGGGATGAGTCCTTTGCATAAGACTTATAATGTGCCACATATCTGGAACTATTTTGAGAGTGGGCATGGAAAAGGAGAGCATGACGGGGCTGGTGCATGCATCAAGACCGCACTACAAAGGGAAGAGATGAGGTTTGACAGGGAACCTCATATCCGAGCTGCACGGTCCAAAGTTCAATGGTGCTCTGCAACATTTTCAGACCGAGCAAGAGATCAAAAAACATCAACAGTGGTAGGACGTGTGGTGAGAAATTTTTGGCTAGTGGTTGACATAGATCAATCGTGTTCCTATACCTGCGGCACAGTACAAGGAACACGTGGATTTCATTTAGTTCGAAGCTCAAACAACCCCATATTTGAAATATGGACGTGAAATCTTGCATCCTTTTGCAGCCCTTGCAGCAGTGGTGAATGGGATGAATCCGAATGCATGGACTCAGTTGATGAATGGGACCGTGTGTCACTTGCAGTAGACAAACGTCCAGTTGTTGAAACAACCCACTTAGAGGAGGGTCAGTCAGTGATTTCGACAGAATACGACCATATCTCAGATCTTGTACAACCAGGACACATATACGCAGTTGTTTCCCCGAAAGGCAATGAATGGGGTGCGGATTATTGGTTGGAACGGTGCATCCAAGGTAAGCAAACCCTCTACGGATCATTAATCGACGATGAAGGAATTGAATTTCCTACTGGCTCGATGGTGGTTAAGTGGAAATATCTTACACTATATGGGAAGTCAAGGAACACTAGTGGGCATGTATTCATGATTTACAGACCAGGTTCAATGGTGTATCACTTCACAAACTTGATAATTGGCACAAACATCCATCTTCAGACAATGTCAAGCAAGAGCTCAACCAAGGTACACTACTACCTGCCTCATTCAGAGCACGAAAGATTGATGGAGACAATTAGCAACAGAGAGGATCCAGATGGATTTATTGAATGAGGCCAGTCAACTTTACATAAGAGAAAGAATTGCATCAAAGAATGTTATGTTCTACATCGAGGTATGTGTAGTTTTATGTTATTTCATTGGTACATGCATTTTTTGTTGATACATACATACATACATGTCTATGCCTATGTTTCTATTTTTCCTATATGTATTAAACTGTTCCATGCTTCTCTTTTATGTTAAATAAAATGTTGATGCGATTTGTATCAAATTTGAGTAGATTGAGTTAGTATTTTCTTAAATATATCTATTTATGTTTTTAGCATTTGAAGATAGCGGTTTTGATAGTTTCTCATGATTAGAATTACCTAGGTTTTAGGAAAATTTTTGAAGTACATAATCTATTACAATGGTCTTGAAAATTTAACTTGGTAGACGAAACCTTCTAGGAATCCATGTATGGATAGAAGGGTCTTCCACTTGGGGTAGGGAGTTATCATAAAGTTTCAAGGGTGGTATTTTTGAGATTTATAATTGAGAAAAGCATTAGGGAACTGTGAAATTCCTTATCGATCAAATATCTATTTAGTTTCTCTCTCTTTAGTTTTGTGTCCACCCAAACCTTTTTCATGCTTTGGGTACCTTGAGGTATATCGCCAACCCAAAAAACTCTTATATTATGATGATTATGTTGGTTTAGGGTTTTGGTTCCCCATGCTCTTATAACCAAAAAAACTCTTATATCCCCAACCTTTTTCATAGATTTGGTTCCCCATGCTCAATGCTCACCCAAATTTAGCTAGATTTTGGTTTTTTTTCCCTTATCCAAGCATTGTGTCATCAACCTAGGGTTTCCACTAATATATTTTAAAACATGCTCATTTATGGTTGGGGATTGATGCTTTATTCCTATAGATAACCACTTAGAGGGACTTGTCATCATCATCACCAACATCATCTCTAGTCTCCTCATCAACATCTCCATCATCATCATCTTCTTCATGATCACCATCACCATCACCACCATTGTCGACATCTTCATCATCGCCACCATCTTCATCATCATCATTAACTCTAACTCTAACCCTAATTCAATTTCCTTCTATAACTCTAGCCCCAACCCTCACCCAAACCGTAGCACTATGCCATCTTCTTCCTCATCACCATCACCATCACCATCACCATCACCATCACTGTCACCATCACCATCATCATCATGACTTCATCATCATCACCATCTTCATCATCATTGTTAACTCTAACTCTAACCCTAATTCAATTTAGGGACCCATGTCCTTACTTTGTTAGTACATTGTTGTTGGACACATATGCTTTGTAAGTCGTCCCGTAGTATTTGTTGATCCATAGTTTATATTAGCCCATAGTATTGGCCCATAGTATTGGACGCATATGCTTTGTAAGTCGTCCCATAGTATTATATGTCCCATGGTTTTGACTCATAGTATTGGCGCCTAGACTTAGCCCATGGTTTGTATTGACACATAGTATTGACCCATGGTATTGGCGCCTAGACTTAGTATATAAGTGTGTGTTGAGGCCTATGAAAGCACCGTGAAGTTAATTGTATTGAGCTTGCTTAAAAGAGGTTGCCCCCTCGAAGTGCCCCGTGATCAATATAAAAGTCATTCTGAGTTCTGTTATTTCTGATATCTTGTGTATTTGCATTAATTAATTATTGCAGGTTCTTCACATTTGGTATTAGAGCACTTTCTTGGGCTCGCTGGGTGAAATTTCTGCCAAAATTATTTTTTCCGCATCTGTTGCAGGTTCAGATTTGGGTATAATCCCTATCTGCTTAACTGTGGGAAGTACTTGGGCATAAGCCCTAAAACTCATTATGAGGAGTACCACAGGAACCTCGAAGTAGCTGGCCCATTAAGAGGACCTGCCAGCGAAAAGGGCAACGACCCCTACCTGATTGACTAGTTCCCACCCGCGAGGTAAACCAAGAGCTATCGTTTGTGGCAAAGCAGTTATCAGTTTT
Source organism: Larix kaempferi (assembly GCA_027924585.1). Taxonomy (NCBI): domain Eukaryota; kingdom Viridiplantae; phylum Streptophyta; class Pinopsida; order Pinales; family Pinaceae; genus Larix; species Larix kaempferi. The sequence goes on along the minus strand of BSBM01000068.1, from coordinate 1,411,793 downwards.
ACCTGAGCCATGGAGTGAGGGGTACTGCCCCAATACGCAAGCCGTCAGATAGCATTGGTGGCCAATTGAATCCCCTGAACCGATAGGAAGCTGTGCATACCTGGGGTCCATATCTATTTTCAGCTGAACTGTTGCCGATCACTTCCATTCCAGATCCAGCCGTTTCAGATCTATTTCAGATCCATTCTGAAATTCATTCCAGATCCAGCCGTTACAGATCTATTTTAGATCCATCTGTTCAGATCCATTCTGAATGTCATTCCAGATCCAGCCGTTTCAAATCTATTTCAGATCCAACCATTTTCGATCCATTCAGTGCCATTTCAAATCCCTCTGTTTCCGCTCACTTCCAGGCCGTTGCAAATCTATCTATTTCAAATCTCTTTCGAGCCGTAGCCGCTCCATTCTGGAAAAAAAAAACTGGTTATGGTTGTCACCCATGCCAGAGAAAAATCCATGGAGGAAGCACTTGCAGCCATCCAGACCAAACTCCAAGATCTGGATGAAAAATTTCTCAGCCTCCATCTTCGGCATTCGGCCATGAACAATAACCAATAGTCATAATCTTTTGCAGCCACCGGGTTCTCTTCTTCCAACAATTTTCGCAGGCCAAAGCTTGATTTTCCTCACTTCAATGGTACTGATCTGACTGGATGGATATACCGAGTAGAACAATATTTCAATCTGCATAATACTTTTGATGTCCAGAAAGTTCCACTTGCATCCTTTCATTTGGAATAGGAAGCCCTTCAATGGTACCGTTGGTACATCAAAGCTCATCCCGAGCCAAACTGGACAGATTTTTTCCAACTCCTTTTTCCACGATTTGGTCCTTGTGCTTTTTACGACTTCACAGGAGCACTCACTAAACTTCACCAAACTGGCACAGTGAGAGAGTATCAGACGGAATTTGAGAAACTAGCCAATCACAGAGAAGGATTGTCTGATGAATTCTACAAGAGTTTTTTTTATCAATGGTCTCAAGGATGAAATCTGCTCAGAGGTCAAAATGTTTTGTCCCAACACAATGATGGAAGTCCTAGGGTTGGCTAAGCTGGACGAGGACAAGATCGCAGCTCAACAACGGTCCAAACCCACCTTTGTTCCCTTCAGAAATATGGGTTCCCAACGACCTCCCATCATGCCTGCTACCCAACCAACTCCTATCAAGCAATTGTCTGAAACAGAGATGCATGCACGCCAAGAAAAAGGGCTTTGTTATAATTGTGATGAGAAATTCACTCAGGGACATAGATGTGTTCAACAAAAGCTCTATCTCTTGGATGTGGATTCTCTTCCTGCCTCAGAACTTGATGAAGAAGCTCCAGATACAGTAGATGATCAGGTCGACATTCAACACCCGCCTGTTGACACCCCCATCTCAGGACAACCCACCCGAGATCTCTCTCCATGTTGTAACCGGTGTCACCACCCCACAAACAATGCAAGTCAGGGGATACTTCAAGAAGCTCCCTCTTACCATACTCATTTATTTTGGTAGCACTCATAACTTCATTGATCCTCGGATTGCCAAACAGGCTGATTGTTTTGTCCATCCTTGCTCCAACTTTGAAGTCATGGTTGCCAATGGGGGCACCTTACCTTGCAAGGGGAAGTGTCACAATGTGCGTATCTCTATGGAATATTATAACCTATGCTCTCACATGTTTGCCATGTCCTTAGGCGGATGTGATGTGCTTTTGGGTTATTCTTCATCTACATCCTTCCAAGCAATCCTCCCTGACGCTCCAAAGGCGTCAGTGGCCCTATTGATGAAGAAGCATGGAGTTCATAGAAGAGATAGCCCCGTTGAATAGATTGCAACCAATTTGGAACAAGCAGAGAAATAGCTGTAAGAGAAATAGGGTCATCAAATGTGCGAGGAGGAGCATCTTCCACCATATTGTCCTTACCCTTCCAATAAGTGGTCGCATAGTCATAACCCATGAGTTGGATAACCCAGTTCAGGTGTGTTGCGGAGGAGACCCATTGTTCCAAGAAAGTTTCCAGACTCTGGAGATCAATCTTGATGCAGAAATAATTTTCCAATAGGGATGGCTACCACTTCTGTACTGTATGCAAAATAGTCATCATTTCCTGCTGAGAGGTAGATACGGCTTAATTCTTACCGGAAAGGTCTCTTGAAGGCAACAAGCTCATTGGTTCAGCAAAGACACCTACATATCTATCCAAGGAAGTAGTGGAGATTGTTGATGGGTGCATTTGAATGGAATGGAGTTGAGCGATGACACCATGTGAATTCTTCTTAATTATTTTTTCCAGGCGATGTGAACTGATGATGCAGAGAGACCCTGGTTGTAAGCCCATAAATATGTGTTGCGCCCCATTGACTGAAAACTGCATCCAAAGTTCATCAAAATCCCATAAGATGGGGCCAAGTGTGCGTAACCATTGAACGCCCAAAACCACATCACATCGGCCTAAGGACAAGGCAAACATGTGAGAGCACAGATTATAATCTTCCATAGAGATACTCACATTGTGACACTTCCCCTTGCAAGGTAAGGTGCCCCCATTGGCAACCATGACTTCAAAGTTGGAGCAAGGATGGACAAAACAATCAGCTTGTTTACCAATCCGAGGGTCAATGAAGTTATGAGTGCTACCAAAATCAATGAGTATGGTAAGAGGGAGCTACTTGAAGCATCCCCTGACCCGCATTGTTTGTGGGATGGTGATGCCGATTACAGCATGGAGAGAGATCTCAGGTGGGTCATCCTGAGATGGGGTGTCATAGGCGGGTGTTGAATCTCGACCTGATCATCTACTATATCTGGTGCTTCTTCATCAAGTTCTGAGGCAGGCGGAGAATCCACATCCAAGAGATAGAGCTTTTGTTGAACACATCTATGTCCCCGAGTGAATTTCTCATCACAATTATAACAAAGCCCTTTTTCTTGGTGTGCCTGCATCTCTATTTCAGACAATTGCTTGATAGGAGTTGGTTGACGAGCAGGCATGATGGGAGGTCGTTGGGAACCCATATTTATGAAGGGAACAAAGGTGGGTTTGGAGCGTTGTTGAGCTGCGATCTTGTCCTCGACCAGCTTAGCCAACCCTAGGACTTCCATCATTGTGTTGGGACAAAAGATTTTGACCTCTGAGCAGATTTCATCCTTGATACCACTGATAAAACAAATCTTGTAGAATTCATCAGACAATCCTTCTGTGTGATTGGCTAGTTTCTCAAACTCTGTCTGATACTCTCTCACTGTGCCAGTTTGGTGAAGTTTAGTGAGTGCTCCTGTGAAGTCGTCAAAAGCACTAGGACCAAATCGTGGCAAAAGGAGTTGGCAAAAATCTGTCCAGTTTGGCTCGGGATGAGCTTTGATGTACCAATGGTACCATTGAAGGGATTCCTGTTCCAAATGAAAGGATGCAAGTGGAACTTTCTGAACATCAAAAGTATTATGCAGACTGAAATATTGTTTTGCTCAGTACATCCATCCAGTTGGATCAGTACCATTGAAGCGAGGAAAATCAAGCTTCAGCCCAAGAAAATTGTTGGAAGAAGAGAACCCGGTGGCTGCAAAAGATTCTGGCGGTCGGTTATTGTTCATTGTTGAATGCTAAAGATGGAGGCTAAGAAATTTTTCATCCAGATCTTGGAGTTTGGTTTGGATGGCTGCAAGTGCTTCCTCCATGGTGTTTGCTCCTGTGCGAGTGACAACCATAGCCAGTAATTTTATTTTATTTTGTTGGGGGGGGGGATGGATAGAAAAACACAAACACAAGGTTATTTAGTAAGGGTGAATTTGAATTTGGGAAAAACTCAGAGGGGTAATTGGGGTTTGACTAGGTTTTCGACACTTTCTGAGTGACAGGGAAGCAAAAAATGGGGATTTCAGAAGCGAGAACTCTATGGTAAAATTTGAAGGCAATCGGGTGAAAATTGAAGAAGTTATGGCAAACCCTAAAAATAGACAAATGTGGGATTTCTGGTCTTGGGAAGTGGAATTTGGGATAGGGTCTTCAGGAATGAAATATGGAGAATGGGATTGCAGAGATGTCAGTGAAGTTTCAAGGAAAACAGAGTTGAAACAAGGGAGATATGGTCGAAAAATAGATTTTTTTTTTCTTCAGATATGGATCGGCAACAGCAGTGCGGAAGGGATCCGCAACAGATGGATCTGCAACGGCGCGGAAGGGATCGAAAATGGATGGATCTGAAATGGCGACTGGATCTGGAATGACTTTCAGAATAGATATGAAATGGTTGGATCTGGAGCGGAAGTGATCGGCAATAGTTCAACTGAAAATAGATATGGACCCCAGGTATGTATGGCTTCCTAACAGTTCAGGTGTTTCACTCGGCCACCAATGCTGTCTGACGGCTTGCATATTGGGGTAGTACCCCTCACTCCACGGCTCAGGTAAAACTGATAACCGCTTTGCCACAAACGACAACTCTTGGTTTACCTCATGGGTGGGAACTAGTTAATCAGGTAGGGGTCATTGCCCTTTTCGCTGGCAGGTCCTCTCAATGGGCCAGCTACTTTGGGGTTCATGTGGTACTCCTCACAATTATTTTTAGGGCTTATGCCCAATTACTTACCACAGTTAAGTGGATAGGGATTATTCCCAAATCTGAAGCTATAACAAATGAGAAAAAAAAAATTGACAGAAATTCCACCCAACGAGCCCAAGAAAGTGCTCTGATACCAGATGTGATGAACCTGCAATAATTAATTAATGCAAATACACGAGATATCAGAAATAATAGAACTCAGAATCACTTTTATATTGATCACGGGCCACTTCGAGGGGGAAACCTCCTTTGAGCAAGCTCAATACAATTAACTTCATGGTGCCTTCATAGGCCTCAACATACACTTATATACTAAGTCTAGGCGCCAATACCATGGGTCAATACTATGTGTCAATACAAACCATAGGCTAAGTCTAGGCGCCAATACTATGAGTCAAAACTGGGACATGTAATACTATGGGACGCCTTACAAAGCATATGCGTCCAATACTATGGGTCAATACTATGGGCTAATATAAACTATGGATCAACAAATACTACGGGACAATTTACAAAGCATATGCGTCCAACAACAATATACTAACAAAGTAAAGACATGGGTTCCTAATAGTTGGTTTATGGTTTTGGTTCCCCATGCTCTTATAACCCAAAAAACTCTTATATCCCTAACCTTTTTCATAGATTTGGTTCCCCATGCTCAATGCTCACCCAAATTTAGCTAGATTTTGGTTTTTTTTCCCTTATCCAAGCATCGTGTCATCAACCTAGGGTTTCCACTAATATATTTTAAAACATGCTCATTTATGGTTGGAGATTGATGCTTTATTCCTATAGATAACCACTTAGAGGGACTTGTCATCATCATCAGCAACATCATCTCTAGGCTCCTCATCAACATCTCCACCATCATCATCTTCTTCATCATCACCATCACCATCACCACCATCGTCAATGTCTTCATCATCGCCACCATCTTCATCATCATCATTAACTCTAACTCTAACCCTAATTCAATTTCCTTCTATAACTCTAGCCCCAACCCTCACCCAAAAAGTAGCACTATGCCATCTTCTTCCTCATTGCCATCACTATCACTGTCACCATCACCATCATCATCATGTCTTCATCATCATCACCATCTTCATCATCATTGTTAACTCTAACTCTAACCCTAATTAAATTTCCTTCTATAACTCTAGCCCTAACTCTCACCCAAACCCTAGCACTAAACCATCACCATCACCATCACCATCACCATCAATGTTTTCATCATCACCACCATATTTATCATCATCATTAACTCTAACTCTAACCCTAATTCAATTTCCTTCTATAACTCTAGCCCCAACCCTCACCCAAACCCTAACTCTAACTCTAACTCTAACTCTAGGTTCCTCATCAACATCTCCATCATCATCATCTTCTCCATCATCATCATCTTCATTAGCATCACCATCACCATCACCATCACCATCACAATCATCATCAACGTCTTCATCATCTTCACCATCATGATCATCATACGTGCCCGACGAACGATTTTGCAAAGTTGAGCCCTGTGTGCAAAAATTGCACACTCCCTCATTGAGAAAAACCCTAGTTTCCAAGATGGACATACAAGATGGCACCAGGGCCATAGGACCAGAGGATAGGGGCACCCCTGGCACTATCCCATTGTGTTGAATCCAATGGAGTCGACGGTTCATCGATCAGAGCCACGGTCGTCATTCTATGGCTCATTTTGTATCGCATCCAAAAGGCCTTCAGGGACACCTGATGGATACCTGCCGGGGGCTTAGAAGTCGAACCATGCAGCAAAACCTAGTTCTAGGGAGTCCTACAGGTGTGTCTAGGCAGGTTCCAGCTGGGAGTGCTAGCCATAAGTGCCCGGTGGACGATCTTCCAAAGTTGACCCCCGTGTGCAAAAATTGCACACTCCTTCACTGAGCAAAACCCTAGTTTCCAAGATGGACCTACAAGGTGACACCAGGGCCACAGGACTGGAGGAGAGGGGCACCCCTATAACTATCCCGGAGTCCTGAATCCAACAGAGTTAATGGTTTGTCGATCTGATCCACGGTCGTCATTCTATGGCTCGTTCCGTCTCGCATCCAAAAGGCCTTCAAGGACACCTACTGGATACCTGTCGGGGACATAGAAGTCAAACCGTGTAGCAAAACCTGGCTCCAGCGAGTCCTGCAGGTGTATCTAGGTAGGTTCTGGCTGGGAACACTAGCCATAAGTGCTCGGTGGACGATCTTCCAAATTTGACCCCCATGTGCAAAAATTGCACACTCCCTCACTTAGCAAAACCCTAGTTTCCAAGATGGACCTACAAGGTGACACCAAGGCCATTGGACCGGAAGAGAGGCTCACCCCTGGCACTATCCCGATGTCCTGAATCCAACGGAGTCGACAGTTCATCAAGCCGACCCACGGTCGTCATTCTATGGATCGTTTTATACCCCTACGTCCTGAGAAGGTTGAAGCTGTAAAGCAACAGGTCTCTAGTATTCATCATGAAGCTCTTTTATTTATGTCTAAGATAAAGAATCTCTCAGTTCATGAGTTGGAACATATCGATCTTAACAGGATTTATACAATCTATGTTTTACGAGAAACTGACCTTAGAACTTCTCTTAGCATTGACAATGAATCCTTCATTTTGCATTTGTTAGTAGAAGAAGATCAATTTTCAACAAAACAATATGATTATTACATGTGGAGGCAGCGGTTTCCCGTGGAAAGATGTTGGGAAATGGGCTATTACATTAGCTTTTTCGATGGGCGAGCGACTTACAGAAGGAAATATGGCGATTCTAGGTATCTATGCTTTTCTTCCGACGAAAATTGTAACAGGATTTCCATTTATAATATAGGCATATTTTTTACTGGTTTTGTCAAGAGAAAGTATCATTTCCAATAACAAGTGGAACCAGGGAATCCTTTCTTGTGTTCCATTAGCCCTTTGTTCATCATTTCGTGCTCTAGTAAGTGGTAATTCGTCTCTATCATCTAAAACTTGGGTCTATAGGTACCTTCCCTTTCATATTCCTCGTAATGCACACATAGTCCATCCTTATCTTGATAAACAAGAGTTTTATAATAGCTTTAATTCTTTGGGCGTGGTTATCTCCCTTTATTCGGTTGTTTGATTGGTTGACGAGCTTGCTTGAAAATGTGTACGTTGAACTTCTTAGTTTTATTGCTGAAAATTGGAAGGGATTTTCAAGTCACCTGCAAAACGCTCCTTTGTTGAAATATGTAAGTTCTTCCAACAACATTTATTTGGCTAGTATATCAAATGCTGCCGTCCACACCAGAATTTATCTTTCGTCAAAGGAGTCGCACATATTGTGCCTGACCAAATGATTCAGGGAGCTTGGAAGTGCCGCCAAATATTATTCCATGCCTGAATCTACCCAGAAGGAAATTATAAATTTAGATCCTCGAGAATGCTTGAATCTACCCAGAAGGCAATTATAAATTTAGATCCTTGAGTAGGTGAGAAGCTATATGAGTGGTTGAATCAGTATCCTAAAATTACAGATCTTTCTACCTCAAAGTTTGCTGAGCAGCTCCTGGATGTAGTATTAGACTCAACAGACAGTAAACTTGTTATCACCACTGCACATTTTTTGCACTATTCATCTGCAAATAACTACGTCTAGCCCAAAGAGCTTACCAGTATTTGCAAGAATATTTCCCTAGTAGATGAAGGTGGAAACATCATTAGGGTACGAGGTTCTCTGAAGTTTCTCCAGCCTGCATCCACGAGTAATTGGGCCAAGTTAATATGGCCAAGGTTCCCTGAATGGCCCCGGGGTGCCCGACTAGAATTCCCGTAGCATCCAAACAATGGATTAGTTTGTGAATCTGTCCATTTCTGTGGATCTGGGATGCTGAGTTTTAGCTAGGGGACCACCCATAGCGTCCCCCGAAGACCCGGAAGCGGTGCCAATGAGCCATCTCCAAAGCTACGGTTTTGCTCAGTGAGGACCATTCCAAATTTGCTCAAGGGGGCCATTTCTCGTCCGAAGGCCCCCGAGCATGCATGGCCACCGTGGATAGGTCCACAATGGCCATTTGGACATGTGGGAGGTGACGGAATCCAATTCCGCTCGTTGGTTTGGGTTCTGTGGCCTCGGGGCAAATCCTCAAAGTGTCACTGAATGGCCCCAGGGTGCCCGAAAATAATTCCCATAGCACTCGAACCGTGGTTCGGTTCATGAATCCATTGATTCTGGTGGGTCTGGGATGCCGAGTTTCAGCTAGGGGACCCCCACAGCACCCCCCGAAGACCCGAAAGTAGTTCCAACGAGGCATCTCCGGAGATAGGGTTTTGCTCAAGGGGGCAATTTCTAGTCTGGAGACCACCGGGCGTGCATGGTCACCATGGACAGGTCCAAAATGGCCACATGGACCTGTGGGAGGTGACAAAATCCAATTCCACTCACCGGTTTGGGTTCTATGGCCCTAGGGCAAATCCTTCAAGGGTCCCGGAACAGCCCCGCGGTGCCCGACTAGAATGCCTGTAGCACCCGAACTGTGGCTCAGTTCATGAATTCATCAATTTTGACGGGTATGGGATGTCGGGTTTCAGCTAGGGGACCCCCACAGTGTCCCTCAAAGACTCGAAAGCGGTGCCAACAAGCCATCTCTGGAGCTAGGGTTTTGCTCAGTGAGGGCCATTCCAAATTTGATCAAGGGGGCCATTTCTCATCCAAATTCCCCCGAGAGTGTGTGGCAACCATGGATAGGTCAACAATGGCCATGTGTACATGTTGGAGGAGACATAATCCAAGTCCTCTCGTAGGTTTGGGTTTCATGGCCCTGGGGCAAATCCTCCAAGTGTTCTTGAACGGCCCTGGGATGCCCAACTAGAATGCCCGTAGCACCTGAACCATGGCTCGGTTTGAAAATCCATCAATTATGGTGGATCCGAGACACCAGGTGTTAGCTAGGGGACCCCCCACATCATCCCCCAAAGACCCGGAAGCAGTGCCAATGAGCCATCTCCGAAGCTAGGGTTTTGCTCAGTGAGGGCCATTCAAAATTTGCTCAAGGGAGACATTGTGAGGCACCTGCAACAATTAATTAATACGAATATGCAAAATAGCAAAAATGACAGAACTCATAATCACTTTTATATTGATCACAGGCCACTTCGAGGGGGCAACCTCCTATGATCAAGCTCAATACAAATAACTTCACGGTGCCTTCATAGGTCTCAACACACACTTATATACTAATTCTATGCGCCAATACTATGGGTTGAAACCATGGGCCGTTACAAACTATGGATCAACAATACTACGGGCGACTTACAAAGCATATGCGCCAACAACAATAACAAAAACCATTGATCAACAAATACTACGGGATGACTTACAAAGCATATGCGTCCAATAACAACATACTAACAAAGTAAAGACATGGGTTCCTAACATCCCCTCCCTCTTAAAAAAAGCTTTGTCCTCAAAGCTTTAGATGTGGAAATTGTTGTTGAATCTGAAGGAGTGGTTCCCATGTAGCATCCTCTAGTTGCATGCCGTGCCACTGAATTAAGACCTCTGTGATAGAGCGAGAGCGAAGTTGACGCTTGCACCGATTAAGGATGGCCTATGGCTCTAAAAGGATGGATCCTTCATTATCCAGTTCGGGTAAAATCATTTGTCCGCTGTGTTATATTTTTAGAATTTACTTCAATCTGATCTAGGATCTTAACTGAGATAACAACATGTACAGCATATCAATCATGGAGACAATAATGCAAGCACACAAGAGACATAAAGATTTACTTGGGGAAAACCATAAAGGTGAAAAAACCCAATAACTTCCTCAGAGATAGATAGAGCAATGATACAACCAACCATAAGAGATAGACACAACCTAGCAGCAGATCCTCCTCCTCCATAAGTGCGCCACTCCTCCTTGAGTGCATGAGTGAGAAGTGAGTGAGCAAATAGAGTGCCTCCCGCACTCTATTTATACTTGACTTGACTTGCCTTTTTACCTAACTCATGTAGGCTCGAACTTAACCACATAACATAATGCTGACTGGGCCGACCCCCAATAGGGTGGTCTAATAACCCTTTGACCCACATGGCCGACCCCCAATAGGGTGGTCTAATAACCCTTTGAACCACATGACTTATACAGGGCCGACCCCAATAAGGTGGTCTAATAACCCATCAAGAATAAGTTACGACATTTACAATATAAATGACGACACTTCCTCATAGAGGAATAATACCATCTCTATAGGAATACAATATACATATATGTGAAATACATTCCGAAGTTACATATACATCAACACGCTGATGTTGGTGCCAAGAACTTTCTTCAGACAAGAGACATGAAAGACTGGATGAATGCGGAAAGAAGGAGGAAGTTCCAATTTATAAGCAACGGACCCAATCTTCTGAAGAATCCGATATGGCCCATAGAACTTTGGAGCGAGCTTATGACGCCCTTTGAGTTTCATGGAGGATTGTTTGTACGGCTGGAGACAAAGAAAAACCATATCGCCGACTTGAAAAGTGCGCTCTAAACGGTGCTGATTAGCTTGTTGCTTCATGCGATTTCTTGCCATGTGAAGATTGTCCCGCAAAATACGAAGAATCTGATTGCGGTTTCGAAGGACCGTGTCAACTTCCTCAACTGGTGAACTGGTGGGGGTGTATGGAAGAAGAGCTGGAGGTGCTTGACCATAGACTGCTTCATATGGGGTCATTTTAGAGGCAGTGTGGTAAGAGGTATTGTACCACCATTCAGCGAGAGGGAGCCACTTTGCCCACTGATGTTGTTGTTCTGAGGTGAAGCAACGAAGATAAGTTTCCAAGCATTTATTGACAATTTCAGTCTGACCATCTGTTTGTGGGTGATACCCTGAACTCATCTTCAGTTTGGTGCCAGTGTGGCAAAATATTTCTGTCCAAAAATGACTAGTGAAAGTCGCATCACGATCCGAGATAATGGAAGAAGGGATGCCATGAAGACGAAAGATCTGGTCTAGAAAAATTTGAGCAACAGAGGAGGCTGTATAGGGATGGCTGAGAGCACAAAAATGACTATATTTGGAGAGGTGATCAACCACAACGAGAATCACTGTCTTCCCACTAGATTTAGGGAGCCCTTCAATGAAATCCATAGAAATATCTGTCCAAATCCGTGTAAGTATGGGCAAGGGTTCAAGCAATCCTGGAAGGAGTGTTGTTTCACCCTTATTGCGCTGGCAGGTATCACATTCGGCCACCATCTATTGAATTGTCCTTTTCATGCCCTGCCAAAAGAAGTTACGCCGTGCTCGTTCATACGTTTTGAGGAACCCAGAGTGCCCTGCCGATGGAGAAGCATGGATTTCATAGAAGACAACCTGTTGAAGATCTGTGCTCTTGGGATGCACCAGACGACCCTTGTATCGTAGAGAAGCACCATCCCAAGAGTAATGTGGTGCATCAGAAGGGTTGTTGGTCAAGCGTTGGATGATTTGAGATAAGGAAGAGTCATTGACATAACCCTGTTGAATAGATTGCAACCAATTTGGAACAGGCATAGAAATAGCTGAAAGAGAACCTTGGGCATCAAATGTACGAGAAAGAGCATCTGCCAAAATATTGTCTTTACCCTTCTTGTAAGTGATCTCATAGTCATAACCCATGAGTTTGCTAACCCATTTCTGTTGTGCCGAGGAGGAGACACGTTGGTCCAAGAAATATTTTAAACTCTGGTGATCAGTCTTGATGCATAAATGATTCCCTAATAGGTATGGGCGCCACTTATGTACTGCATGCAAAATAGCCATCATTTCCTTCTCATAGGTAGAGGCAGCTAAATTCTTACCTGAAAGGGCTTTGCTGGTGAACGCAATGGGGTGTTCATCTTGTAGGAGAACAGCACCAAGTCCATTGCCGCAAGCATCACTCTCAATCGTGAAGAGCTTGGAAAAATCGGGCATAGCTAGCACAGGTGTAGTACACATAGCTTGTTTTAGTTTGTCCAATGCACACTGAGCAGCAGGTGTCCATGTAAAAGCATCTTTTTTCAATAGAGCAGTTAATGGAGCTGAAATATTCCCATAATCCTTGACAAACTTGCGGTAGTAGCCAGTCAACCCCAAAAAACCACGAAGGCTATTGAGTGTCTGAGGATGCGGCCAATTGTTCATGGCATCGATTTTGGCCGGATCCACGCGAACCCCTTGTGCTGAGATAATGTGCCCAAGATACTCAACTTCCTTCTGTCCAAAAACACATTTAGACTGCTTGGCATGGAGATGATGGTCAGAGAAAAGTTGCATGACAAGATCCAGATGCTGGAGATGTTCATCCCATGTTTTACTGTAGATGAGGATATCATCAAAGAATACCAGAATGAATTTCCACAAGTAGGGTCGAAATATTTTATTCATTAAGGCCTGGAATGTGGAAGGAGCATTAGTGAGGCCAAAGGGCATGACCAAAAACTCATAATGGCCATCATGTGTGCGGAGAGCTGTTTTAGGAATATCATCCTCATGAACCTGAATTTGATGATACCCAGAACGAAGATCCAACTTGGAGAAAAAGTGAGCCCCATGAAGCTCATCAAGAAGCTCATCAACAACAGGAATTGGAAACTTATCCTTGACGGTGAGGTGATTAACTGCTCGAAAGTCAATGCAGAGGCACCATGACCCATATTTTTTGCAGACAAGAATAACTGGAGAAGAAAAGGAACTAGTGCCTGGGCGAATAATACCTTGCTTCAATAAGTCCCGAACGAGCATTTCAATCTCCATTTTTTGGTGAAATGGGTAGCAATAGGGCTTAATGTTGGGAGGAACGATTCCAGGAAGGAGCTGAATACGATGGTCTTCTGGCCTGGAAGGTGGCAATCCCACTGGTTCAGCAAAGACACCTATATATCGATCCAGAATTTGTTGTAAATCCAAAGGAGTAATGGAGACCGCAGACGGTTGCATCTGGATGGAATGGATCTGAGCGATGACACCATGTGAATTATTCTTGAGGAGTTTTTCCATGTGATGTGAATTGATGATGTTGAGAGAACCTGGTTGTAATCTTGTCAATGTGTAATTTTGTCCATTGAGGGAAAACTGCATCCAAAGTTCAGCAAAATCCCATAAGATAGGGCCAAGTGTGCGTAGCCATTGAGCGTCCAAAACCACATCACATCCACCTAAGGGCAAGGAAAACATGTCAGACCGCAAGGTATAATCTCCCATAGAGATACGCACATTTCGACACTTCCCTTTGCAGGGTAAGGTGCCCCCATTGGCAACCATGAATTCAAAGTTGGAGCAAGGATGGATAAAACAATCAGCTTGTTTGGCGATCCGAGGGTCAATGAAATTATGAGTGCTACCAGAATCAATGAGTATTGTAAGAGGAAGCTTCTTGAAGTAACCCCTGACCCGCATTGTTTGGGGGGTGGTGATTCCACCTAAAGAATGGAGAGATATCTCTAGCTGGTCATCCTGAGACGGAGGGTCAATAGGCGGTTCCTGAATGTCGACCGGCGCATCCAGTGTTTCTGGATCTTCGTCACCAATTTCAGAGGCAGGCGGAGACTCCACATCCAAGAGATAGAGCTTTTTCTGAACACATCTATGTCCCCGAGTGAATTTCTCATCACAATTATAGCAAAGCCCCTTTTCTCTGCATGCTTGCATCTCTGTTTCAGACAAACGCTTGATAGGAGTCGGTCGAGGAGCCTGCAGTATAGGTGGTCGCTGAGAACCCATATTTCGGAAGGGAACAAAAGTGGGCTTGGAGCGTTGTTGGGCTGCAATCTTGTCTTCTGCCAACTTAGCTAACCCTAGGGCTTCCATCATTATGTTGGGACATAACATTTTGACCTCAGAGTGGATGGCATCCTTTAGACCACTGATAAAACAACTCCGGTAAAAGTCATCAAACAATCCTTCGGTGTGGTTGGCTAGATTCTTAAATTCGGTTTGATACTCTCTCACCGTGCCAATTTGGCGAAGTTTAGTGAGGGCTCCAGTGAAGTTATCAAAAGCACTAGGACCAAATCGTTGCAAAAGGAGCTAGCAAAAGTCTGGCCATTTGGGATCTGGATGTGCCTTGATGTACCAACGGTACCATTGACGAGCTTCCTGTTCCAAGTGAAAGGATGCCAGCGGAACTTTGTTGACATCAATAGTATTATGCAGACTGAAATACTGTTCTGCACGATAGATCCATCCAGTTGGATCAATACCATTGAAGCGAGGAAAATCAAGCTTCGGACCACGAAAATTGCTGGTAGAGGAGAACCCATTGTCTGATGAAGACTCGGACTGTCGTTTGTTGTTCATAGCTGAATGTTCAAGATGGAGGCCGAGAAATGTTTCATCCAGATCCTGGAGTTTGGCTTGGATGGCTGCAAGTGCTTCCTCCATGGTTTTTGCTCCTGCACGGGTGACAACCATAACCAGCAGGTTTTTTTTTTTTTGACTGGAGCGGCTACGGCTCGAAAGGGATCTGGAACGGCGCCGGATGGATTGAAAATGGCTGGATCTGGAATGGCTTGCAAAATGGATCTAAACGACTAGATGTAAAACAACGCAGCAATGATCGACGACGGTTCAGCTGAAATTAGATATGGACCCCAGGTATGTGCGGTTTCCTAACAGTTCAAGGGTTTCACTCGGCCACCAATGCTGTCTGACGGCTTGCGTATTGGGGTAGTACCCCTCACTCCATGGCTCAGGTAAAACTGATAACTGCTTTGCCACAAATGACAGCTGTTGGTTTACTTCACGGGTGGGAACTAGTCAATCAGGTAGGGGTCGTTGCCCTTATCGCTGGCAGGTCCTCTCAATGGGCCAGCTACTTCGGGGTTCCTGTGGTACTCCTCACAATGATTTTTAGGGCTTATGCCCAAGTACTTCCCACAGTTAAGTGGATAGGGATTATTCCCAAATCTGAACCTGCAACAGATGCGAAAAAAAAATTTGGCAGAAATTTCACCCAGCGAGCCCAAGAAAGTGCTCTGATACCAGATGTGAGGCACTTGCAACAATTAATTAATACGAATATGCGAAATAGCAGAAATGACAGAACTCAGAATCACTTTTATATTGATCACAGGCCACTTCGAGGGGGCAACCTCCTATGAGCAAGCTCAATACAAATAACTTCACAGTGCCTTCACAGGTCTCAACACACACTTATATACTAATTCTAGGCGCCAATACTATGGGTTGAAACCATGGGCCGTTACAAACTATGGATCAACAATACTACGGGTGACTTACAAAGCATATGCGCCAACAACAATAACACAAACTATTGATCAACAAATACTACGGGACGACTTACAAAGCATATGCGTCCAACAACAACATACTAACAAAGTAAAGACATGGTTTCCTAACAGACATTTCTCATATGGAGGCCCCCAGGCATGCGTGGCCACCGTGGACAGGTCCACAATGGCCATGTGGACCTGTGGGAGGCAACGGAATCCAAGTCCTCTTGCCGGTTTGGGTTTCATGGCCCTAGGGCAAATCCTCCAAGTGTCCCTCAACGACCCCGAGGTGCCCAACTAGAATACCTGTAGCACCCTAACCATGGCTCGATTCTCAAATTTATCAATTTTGGTGGGTCCAAGATGCCGGGTTTCAACTAGGGGACCCCCTATAGTGTCCCCCGAAGACCCAGAAGTGGTGTGAATGAGCCATCTCCGGAGCTAGGGTTTTTCTCAGTGAGGGCCATTCCAAATTTGCTCAAGGGGCCATTTCTTGTCCGGAGGCCCTCGGGCGTGTCTGGCTAGGGTGGACAGGTCCACAATGGCCACATGGACTTGTGGGAGGCGGCGAAATCCAATTCCTCTCACCGGTTTGGGTTTCGTGGCCTCGGGGCAAATCCTCCAAGTGTCCCTGAACAGCCCTGCAGTTTCCGACTAGAATGTATGTAGCACCCGAACCATGGCTCAGTTCACGAATCCGTCGATTCCGGTGGGTCTGGGACGTTAGGTTTCAGCTAGGGGACCCCCCACAACATCCTTCGAACACCCGAAAGCGGTGCCAATGGGCCATCTCTAGAGCTAGGGTTTTGCTTAGTGATGGCCATTCCAAATTTTCTAAAGCGGTGCATTTCTCATTCGGAGGCCCCCGAGCGTGCATGGCCATGTGGACCTGTGGGAGCTGACGGAATCCAAGTCCACTCACCGGTTTGGGTTCCGTGGACATGGAGAAAATCCCCGAAGTGTCCCTAAATGGCCATCACTGAGCAAAACCCTAGCTCCAAAGATAGCCCATTGACATTGTTTCCGAGTCTTTGATGCACGTTGTGGGTAGTCCCCTAGCTGAAACCCGCTGTCTCGGACCCACCGGAATCGACGAATTCGTGAACCGAGCCACGGTTCGGGTGCTACGGGCATTCTAGTCAGGAACCCCAGGGTCGTTCAGGGACACTTGGAGGATTTGCCTCGGGGCCACGAAACCCAAACCGGCAAGAGTTATTGGACTTCATCACCTCCCACAGGTCCATGTGGCCATTGTGGACCTGTCCACAATGGCCACGCATGCCCGGGAGCCTCCAGATGAGAAATTGCCCCTTTGAGCAAATTTGGAATGACCCTCACTAAGCAAAAACCTATCTCCGGAGATAGCTCGTTGGCACCGCTTCTAGGTCTTTGGGGGACAATGTGGGGGGTCCCCTAGCTGAAACTTGGTGTCCCGGACCCACTGGAATCGACAGATTCGCGAATCGAGACACGGTTCGGGTGTTATGGGCATTCTATTCGGGCACCTCTGTGTCGTTCAAGGACACTTGGAGGATTTGCCGCGAGGCAATGAAACCCAAACCGACGAGAGCACTTGGATTCCGTCACCTCCCACAGGCCCACATGGCCATTGTGGACCTGTACATGGTGGCCACGCATGCCCAGGGGCCTCTGGACGAGAAATGACCCCCTTGAGCAAATTTGGATGGCCTTCACATTGGGGTCAACTTTGCTAAATCGTCCGCCGGGCACTTATGGCTAGCGTTCCCAGCCGAAACCTCCCTAGACACACTTGCAGGACTCCTTGGAACCCGGTTTTGTTGCACGGTTGGTGGTCTATGCCCCCGGAAGGTATCTAGCAGGTGTCCTTGAAGGCCTTTTGGATGCGAGATGGAACGAGCCATAGAATGACGACTGTAGCTCCGATAGACGAACCGTCAACTTCGCTGGATTTAGGATGCAGCGATAGTGCCAGGGGTGCCCCTCTCCTCCAGTCTCATGGCCCCGGTGTCATCTTGTACGTCCATATTGGAAACTAGGGCTTTGCTCAGTAAGGGAGTGTGCAATTTTTGTACACGATGACCAACTTTGGAAAATCGTCGACCGGGAAGGCATTGCTAGCATTCCCAGCTGGAACCTGCCTAAACACACCTGCAGGACTCCCCAAAACTAGGCTTTGTTACACGGTTTGACTTCTCTGCCCACGACAAGTATTCAGCAGGTGTCCCTAAAGGAATTTTGGATGCGAGACGGAACGAGCCATAGAATGATGACCATGTCTCCGATCGACGAACTTTCAACTCCGTTGGATTCAGGACGCCGGGATAGTGCCAGGGGTGCCCCTCTCCTCTGGTCCCATGGCCCCAGTGTCATCGTGTACATCCATCTTGGAAACTAGGGTTTTGCTGAGTGAGGGAGTGTGCAATTTTGGCACATGGGGGTTAACTTTGCAAAATCATCTGCCGAGTACTTACGGCTAGCATTTCCAATTGGAACCTTCCTAGACACACCTCCAAGACTCACCGAAACCAGGTTTTGCTGCACAGTTTGACTTCTATGCCCCCGACAGGTATCCAGCAGGTGCCCCTGAAGGCCTTTTGGATGCTAGACGGAACAAGCCATAGAATGACGACCGTGGCTCCGATCGACGAACCGTTGACTCCGTTGGATTCAGGATGTTGGGATAGTGCTAGGGCTGCCCCTCTCCTTTGGTCTCGTGGCCCCAATGTTATCTTGTATGTCCATCTTGGAAACTAGGGTTTTGCTCATTGAGGGACTGTGCGATTTTTGCACACGGGGGTCAACTCTGCAAAATCGTTCACCGGGCACTTATGGCTAGCATTCCCAGCTGGAACCTACCTAGACACACCTGCAGGATTTCCCGAAGCCAAGTTTTTCTACATAGTTGGACTTCTATGCCCCCGACAGGTATCCAACAGGTGTCCATGAAGGCCTTTTGGATGCGAGACGGAACGAGCCATAGAATGACGACCGTGGCTTTGATAGATGAACCGTCGACTCCGTTGGATTCAGGACGCCGGGATAGTGCCAAGGGTGCCCCTTTCCTCTGGTCCCATGGCCCTGGTGTCACCTTTTAGGTCCATCTTGGAAACTAGGGTTTTGCTCAGTGAGGGAGTGTGCAACTTTTGCAGACAGGGGTCAACTTTGGAAGATCGTCCACCGGGCACTTATCGCTAGCGTTCCTAGCCGGAACCTACCAAGACACACCTGCAGGACTCCCCGAAACTAGGTTTTGCTACATGGTTGGACTTCTATGCCCCCGACAGGTATCCATCAGGTGTCCCTGAAGGCCTTTTGGATGCGAGACGGAACGAGCCATATAATGAAGACCGTGGCTTCAATCGACAAACCGTCGACTCTGTTGGATTCAAGACGTCGGGATAGTGCCAAGGGTGCCCCTCTCCTCTGGTCCCATGGCCTCAGTGTCATCTTGTACGTTCATCTTGGAAACTAGGGTTTTGCTCAGTGAGGGAGTGTGCAATTTTGGCACACAGGGGTCAACTCTGCAAAATCATCCACCGGGCACTTATGGCTAGCGTTCCTAGCCGGAACCTACCTAGACACACCTGCAGGACTCCCTAGAACTAGGTTTTGCTACATGGTTGGCATTCTATGCCCCCGGTAGGTATCCGATAGGTGTCCCTGAAGGCCTTTTGGATGAGAGATTGAACGAGCCATAGAATGACGACCGTGACTCCGATCGACAAACCATCGACTCCGCTAGATTCAGGATGCCGGGATAGTGCCAGGGGTGCCCCTCTCCTACGATCTCATTGTTAGAAAAACAAGATCGCAGAGCAATAACAATAAACAGAAATGCAAATATAATCACACATACACATTACAAGAGAGACACAGATATATCATGGTTCACCCAACTTTGGCTACGTCCACACTGAATTTGCCAGTCCTTATTATTATTACCGTCCAGCAAGGTGAAGGGATACAACCTGCAGCACAACCGCTGCACTTCCTGTTCTCTATTTCATAGTCCCTCTCCTGATCTCAGAGATCTTTACAATGCATAAAACCTAATACATCATCCCTAGCCGTATTACAATGTCTTTATTTTATAAGGGAAATACAATGGGAAAATACCACGGGATACCCAAAACCATGGGCCCGCAAAAAAGCTGGCGAAAATAGCCCCAAAAAGTTTCTTCGGGGGCGTTGCCCCTGAACCCCTGCCAGGGGACCACATGCCCCTGGACCCCCCAGCCAGGGGGGATGGTCCCCCCTGGAACCTCGTGGGGGGGCGATGACCCCCACGACCCCCCGCTGGGGTGACTGTACAGTCCACCTACATATCATATAAAACTAGGGTACAAACACGACTGGTACAATATAATCTATGAGACTAGAAGATCTAGCTCCACAACCAACACTCGTGACCCGGTGTCATCTTGTATGTCCATCTTGGAAACTAGGGTTTTGCTCAGTGAGGGAGTGTGCAATTTTTGTACATGGGGGTCAACTCTGCAAAATCGTCCACCGGGCATGTATGATGATGATGATGGTGATGATGATGAAGACGTTGATGATGATTGTGATGGTGATGGTGATGGTGATGATGATGAAGACGTTGATGAGGATTTTTATGGTGATGGTGATGTTGATGAAGATGATGACGATTGAGAAGATGGTGATGATGGAGATGTTGATGAGGAACCTAGATTTGGAATTAGATTTAGAGTTATAGTTTGGGTTAGAGTTAGAGTTAATAATGATGATGGATATGGTGGTGATGATGAAGATGTCGATGATGACGGTGATGATGATGGTGATGGTGATGGTGATGGTGAGGGTTAGGGCTAGAGTTATAGAAGGAAATTGAATTAGGTTTAGAGTTAGAGTAATGATGATGATGAATATGGTGGTGATGATGAAGACGTTGATGGTGATGGTGATGGTGATGGTGAGGATGAAGAAGATGGTTTAGTGCTAGGGTTTGGGTGAGGGTTGGGGCTAGAGTTATAGAAGTAAATTGAATTAGGGTTAGAGTTAGAGTTAATGATGATGATGAAAATGGTGGTGATGATGAAGACATTGATGGTGATGGTGATGGTGACGGTGATGGTGATGGTGATGGTGATGGTGGTGGTGAAGAAGATGGTTCAGTGCTAGGGTTTGGGTGAGGGTTAGGACTAGAGTTATAGAAGGAAATTGAATTACAGTTAACAATGATGATGAAGATGGTGGTGATGATGAAGACATGATGATTATGGTGACATTGATGGGGATGGTGATGGTGATGGTGAGGATGAAGAATATGGCTTAGTGCTAGGGTTTGGGTGAGGGTTAGGGATAGAGTTATAGAATGAAATTGAGTTAGGATTAGAGTTAGAGTTAATGATGATGATGAAGATGGTGGTGATGATGAATACATTGATGATGATGGTGATGGTGATGGTGAGGATGAAGAAGATGGTTTAGTGTTAGGGTTTGGGTGAGGGTTAGGGATAGAGTTTTAGAAGGAAATTGAATTAGGGTTAGAGTTAGAGTTAATGATGATGATGAAGATGGTGGTGATGATGAAGATGGTGGTGATGATGAAGATGATGGTGATGATGGTGACATTGATGGTGATGGTAAGGATGAAGAAGATGGCTTAGTGCTAGGGTTTGGGTGAGGGTTAGGGCTGGAGTTATAGAAGAAAATTGAATTAGGGTTAGAGTTAGAGTTAATGATGATGATGAAGATGGTGGTGATGATGAAGACATTGATGATGATGATGATGATGGTGATGGTGATGGTGAGGATGAAGAAGATGGTTTAGTGCTAGGGTTTGGGTGAGGGTTAGGGCTAGAGTTTTAGAAGGGAATTGAATTAGGGTTAGAGTTAGAGTTAATGATGATGATGAAGAGGGTGGTGATGATGAAGACATTGATGATGATGGTGATGGTGATGGTGAGGATGAATAAAATGGCTTAGTGCTAGGGTTTGGGTGAGGGTTAGGGCTAGAGTTATAAAGGGAAATTGAATTAGGGTTAGAGTTAGAGATAATGATGATGATGAAGATGGTGGTGATGATGAAGACATTGATGGTGATGGTGATGGTGAGGATAAAGAAGATGGTTTAACGCTAGGGTTTGGGTATCCTAAGAGTGTAAGACTCTAACTCTAGAGCGCCTTGTTTGCATGGATAAATGGGCCAACTAAGTGCACCTGTACTGGGATTATCTGAGCCATGCAAGCATGTATCCTCCTAGAGATCTACCCCCCTTAACTTAGACTGTAATCCTCATGTATGAGTGCCTAGGGAATTGCACTCTCTCACTGTGCATGCAAAACTAAATAAAACAAAAAATGTAGAATTAGAACTAAACTGCTAATTTAGGAAAAACATCTAAACTGGAAATTAATGGAGGATGGAGCATGCAGGAGCTCCCTATCTCTCTCGTCCATAAATGCTAGTGCATACTGTTACATCTTGTTTTCACACCCAAGTGGCAAAGTCCTAATCCTCTAATGCTACAAGTGCGACTTCTGAAGATGATTGCCACTATCACCTCAGCAAATATTTTCCCAAGTTTTAGGCCTACTTTAAATTCCGAGGCTTCTAGATCAATGTTGGAGAAAAGGTCTTAGGATTTCAAACTTGTTTGAAGATTAAGATGTGTTTTCCATTAAGTTAAAGTCCCATGTGAGTGCTTAATTCAGAAAGTTGCAAGTGAATTAATCAAATAGACACCTTTCAGAAATAAATATTTGCTCATGTGTAAAATGAAAGATCATTCTGCTATGAATAAAATAATAATAAAATAAACATCAACATATATATATATATATATATATAATAATAATAATAACAACAAACAAGAATAATATAATAATATAATTAATTAGTGAAATGGTGTAACTCTTTATGAAGAGTTGCATTAGACACCCTTTAAACAATTATAAATACGGGAAAGTCTATATTGTAAAAAAGTAAGAAGTAAAACCGCACATGGTTTTAAGGTGCACATGGTTTTGTGAGAAGTGGGTTTGGTTTTATTCCCTAACAACAATCCAAAAGTGAGATTTGAACCTAAGTGGGGAAGGTAACAACCACTCCTCCCAACCACCCAATCTACACCATTTTACATATATTAAGGGGAAAATAATATTAGAAGAAGAATCATATTGAATATTGTTTATTATAAAAAAAGAGATATTAAATAAATTTCAAAGAAAACTCAAGAAGATGGGTTTTAATGTTGAAAACAAGGGAAGGTTTCTTAACACCTCATGGATGACTATCTCAATACTATTTAAAATTAAAGGGACACTTGCAGGGAAGGATGTCACCATTTCTATTGCCCCTTGTGAAAGAAATAATTATATTAGTGCTGAATTTGCTAACCATTTAGTGATTCCTGAATCAAATATAAGTGAAAGGCTCGACTTTTGGGACAAGAAGCAATTTGAAATAAGTGGATTAGAATTGAATGTTGGAGATTATATGGTCATATCTCAATTCACTGTTAGTTGCTTATGGAGTTCTAGTGGTGACATAGTTTTGGGGTTACCTTGGATTAAAACATTGGGGACCTTCATTTTAAATGTTGAAAAGAAATTTCTTACTTTTTCCTATAAGCAAAAGAGAATCACATTTCAAGATATTACAATAAAGTCAGATTTAGAAGCTCCAACATCTAAAGACTTCAAAGATATATCAAAGATGATTTCACAGGGTAATCAGAAGTCAGATCAAAAGATGCAGTCAGAATTCGATAAAATTGTCACAGATAAAGAAGAAGAGATCTCTCGTTTAAGAAATCATAATCAGAAATTGCTTCTTCAAATAAGAAAGACGAAGGATAAAGCACAATAGAATCAAAAGCTACAAGAGGAGAATCGAAATCTTCAGAAGAAACTATTAGAAAACATTGACGAAAATGGTCACCTCAAGAAGCACAAACAAGCTCTAATGGATCAAATTCAGAAGCTTAAAGATGATAAGAAAGTGCAAGAAGAAATGACTCGAAATCTTAAAAAAGAAAAAGACTCGTTAGACAATAAGTTGGAGCAAACTCAGAAGAGGACATCAAAGCCATTGGACTCAAAAATCTACGTTGAGAAAAAAGAAGCAAATACAAATTCAGTCCTCGTCACAGTTTAGAAAGAAGACAATCTTGTAAAAAAACAAACAACAATGACTCCCTATCGACACCCCCAACCATATAAACCAGTATCCTAAAAAGTGGGAATTGTTGAAAGATAATGGTACTAATGTGCTCAAAGCACCTGACAATAGATCAATAGAGAATCCCAACAGTCGGCAACAAATCAATTTTGGTTGGATTGATCCGTCAACATATCGGAAGTTATGTTCTACACTTAGAAGTTCGTACCGACATGTTTCGTCAGCTACGACGTCATAAGGAACATGTGCGACAAAATTATAAGGCTTTGAGGACAAAGCCTTTCTAAGAGAGAGGCAATGCTATGAATAAAATAATAATAAAATAAACATCAACATATATATATATATATATATATATATAATAATAATAACAACAAACAAGAATAATATAATAATATAATTAATTAGTGAAATGGTGTAACTCTTTATGAAGAGTTGCATTAGACACCCTTTAAACAATTATAAATACGGGAAAGTCTATATTGTAAAAGACATCATCTTTTATCTTATCAATTCAATAATATATATCTTATCCAATATGAGGGTCGGATTCGACTATTAAATTAGTGAACGGATACGTTCACCGCACATTCATGGATAAATAAAGATATTCACAAAACTTAAATCAACAATGAACCATAATGTTGTAGAATCAAAATTCACATTAAAACATGTTGGCTTATTTCCCAAAATCATCCACAAATGATAATATCTAATGATGTCAAGGTTATAGTTATTAGTTTACGAGTGATTATTGAATGAGACCCTCTTGGAGAGAGTAAAATCTTTGCAAAAGGGTGTCACCCAATCTATTAAGGGTCCAACTAAGTTTTAGTGATTTGAATCACTTCAATAAAGATGGCTGAAATCTTATCTTCACAAACTTAATTAATTAAATGTTTTTCCATATGATCCATGAGCATATAAATATAAAAAGATGTGCTGGAAATAAAATCAGTAAACCACTTGCATAGGTTTGGTAACTTCTAGAATGTAAATGATTAGATGATTGTAAACATTCATTCAATAAACCATAAACATTTAGGATATGTTGTGTGTAATTGCTTAAGACAAATTTGTGAAATAATAACCATTCAAATAACATGCAATTAACACTATGATCCATAGATGAGAGTTGTGGATCGTGATAGACTAGTCATTATATATGTGGCGAGGGTCCTATTTCAAATGGATTAATTTAGGATAATCAAATTATTTTAGGTGTTGTATATGATGTGGTTATGGACCTAGTAAGTCCAGGGGTGAATCCTATAGATCTCGAGGATGGAAGGGTTGTTTTGGAAAAGGATGGTACTTGGTTGAAGGTTAGAGATGGAGGAGACAATTCTTTAGAGCATGTTGACAATGATAAAGGTGAAGCCAACAAAGGGATGTAGGTAAATGATGTTGGTAGTGTCAAAATGAAAAGGAAGAAGTGTGTAAAACATAAAATCTCTCTTATGAGGCTAGTCCTAGGAAAGGATATCAAAATGCATGAGGTGGTGGGAATGGATTCCCATGCTCTTGTTGGAAGATTTCATGGTAAAAGGGTGGGGGAATTGTCTCTAAGGGTGTAGTTATAGGAAAGATGGGCTCTTAGGCTTGGGTACATTCCTAATTTATTTATATCAACTACAAGTTACCTAGGGTTTCTTTTCATATATCAAGAGGACTTTGAGGAATATTTTGGCCCGTGATTGGAAGTGGGAGATGATTTTGCTTATGCTATATATTTTTTTGTAGCCCTAAAGTCACAACACTTTGTAATGTAAATATCACTCCTTAGTTTGCTTGGTTAGGTATGTTGTTGCTGAAAGCAAAAGATGCAAGACCCAGTCAAATACAAGGGACTCATATTGAGGTCACTTGGTGTCTAGAAATAACATATATATGTATGTGAGAACTTTTCCATAACATTCTTATCGAAGACAAAATCATGTATGCAAAAATGTAATCAAAGACAAACTCATATACACAAATGTAGATCCATCTATTAATATGCAAAAATGATCCAATCATGTACACTTTTTGGAAAAATGGAACATCATTCCCAGTGTCTATATAATGGCAACTCGTGCCCCGTACAAAAAAAGGTAACTCGTGCCCTATACAAAATATGGCCCATGGTGCCCTATACAAAATATGGAAACTCATGCCGATAATGCCACATCGTGGCTAGTGTACATAGGAGGGTCTCTCAATCCTCCTTCCCACCCTCAGAGCTCCCAGGTGCATCTCCAAAATCGATCTTCCTCTTCTTCGTGCTAGAGGAAGTTGGATCCTTCCGGCGTCTTTGAGCATGTCCCCCTGAGCCCTGAAATGACAACAATAATATGTCAACGTTTCCTGGAAATTATACAAGTATAAAACATAATTTCAAAATAAAAATAGTTTTCAAATCTTGGATAACTCACTGCATGTGAGACTGTAAGTCGTGAGGGGGTCTCCCTCCTCTGTGATCCAAGTCTCTCGAAAATGCCACCCTGCAACATTTAGAACAATCAAATCAATGCTGAAACTAGATGCATATAGTAATTTTCGTTAAAATTGAACGAGATTTTCATAAACTAGTCAAGCTCACCGTGAACAAAATTGACTGGTCTTCGGGGCTGGCAAATGGAGCAGTTGGTTGGACAACCTACTCTGATGCTAGGGTGGATGGTAAAGGGGAGGATGTAGCCACATCAATAGTGGCTACACCACTGGGGGGAATAGTGGAAGAAGGGGGGTTGGAAGGAGGAGGCATGGACTGGGGTGGGCGAAGTGGAGATGGACATCTAGGGCTATAAACCCCAACTGGCTGTAGTATGGATCGGGGCACCCTGGAAAGGGAAGCGAGTTTGGTGGGTGAATGTAGGTGGGGTGAGGTCTGTGTTGCGGTAGAGTGATGGGTGACTGTGGATGGGTGGTGTACCGTGGTCGGATGGGGGAGGGTGGGAACATGGGAAATTGATACGGACGTGGCGTTGGATATGATACGTAAGGGGGAGCTGGATGGAACTGTGGTGCTATATAGGAGGGGGGGTTTGGATAGAAAGGGTTAGGGAATCGGGCATGTATGCCAGGGGATACAACTGGCATATAGGGTGGCTGAAAGGTGGGGGAGGGAGGAATAACAGCACTGGCAGGACGAAGTGCTCACACATGCATACACATTTATAACCTCATAGTTTAATATACAAAAATATAACTATACATGGACAAGTCATCATATTTGAAATTAAATTTATGCTTTAATACACACGATACCTGCGCATGTGGAGAACTGCTGGTCCCCGGTGGTGGTGGCTGGTCACTGGAGCCCGCGGACACCTGTGTGAACACTACAAGTTTTAGACTGAATTTATAAAACCAATATTAACAATATTAAACACAATGCAAATGAGAATGACAATGATGGTACTTAAAAAACATGATTGCAAATAATTTATATCCAAGTTAGATGATATTCAATATTCTGAAAGGATAGAAGGTGGCATGGCATGAAATTAAAACTGAATAAGGTGAGAGGACATAGAAGGTGACATGGTGAGCTTTTCCTTTTCTAGAGTCATCCCCATGAGTAGGTGAGATTTTCCTTTGGCCCTAGAGAGATGTGCAGTGCCTCATAAGAAAATGGAATTCATGTCCATTTACAAATTTGAATTGGAAACCTATGTAATGTGTTTGGGTTCTTGATGAAGAGATCCTAGGTTTTGATGTCTTCTTATAGATTTGTAGTTTCCTACAAGCTTGATTCACCTAGTGGAAAAGTATTTGCATCCCTAGAGTGAGGATCTTGAGTCCCTTTATTTCCATAACATTTACATCATCAAATAAAATGGCATCTCATTGTTTAAATTTGCAAAGAGGTGCTAAATAGCAGTTAAGTTAGTGTGCATGTTATTTAATACACTTTAGAGTGTTGATCATTAGAAGAAGGAAGAAAGAGAAATATTTTTCATGATTAACTTACTTACAAGCTTGAATTTGCCATGTTCTTTTGCATTGAATGAGTAATTATGTGTTCTTGATTGAATATCTATGTTGTCAGAATGATATCACTTGATTGAAATCAAAGAAATCTTGAGTCAAATGAGTTAAATGAGTATTCTTGATGCCAAATGTTTTACCAATTTGTATTTGAATCAAGATAATAGCAAGGTACCATAGACCATATTTGTAAGATTATCGCTCTTCCTTATAGGCCTTACATCATTTTCAAAAACTTTAGTGACAATACATGTGATAAGTTGTATTACATTGTTTATATGTCTTTCCTAATAGCATGTTCTAGGATTAGTAGTATGATTACTTTTAGCCTCAAGTATTAGAATAAATTGGAAATCCCGTGATAATAAACTAGGGTAATAAGGACATGAGAAACATCATGTTCTTGAATTTCTAGAAGCTTGGCCACTATGATTCTCTTTTCCTCGAGATTTTTTCAAAATGCAATGAAAATTCATAGCAATAAATAGTTTTCCTATTGGTCTCGGTGGATGCGAAAATGACAAGTACAACATCTCAGTGAACTCAATTGATGCAACAAAGTTAGCAAAAGTATATAAGTGACTTGACCACCTTTACCATTAAAAGAACCTATTAGTAGAATACGGGGGGAAGTGATAATTACCATGGTAATATATTATCAAACTTTAAGATTGAAGAACACATGGAATAAGGGCATGGAAACAAAGGTTGATTTGGTGGACAAAGCGATGGGCATTGGAGCAATTGGCACACCTATTGAGCCAAGATTCAAATGACCCATACTGTGGTCATTTGAAGATGATTTGGACAAGGAGAGTACATGGAAAAGATAACTTGGATGACATGGTGACAAATGGAAAAGCAACAATAACACACATGGCATTGGTCAAGCACAGGAAGAGCAAGCAACCATTGGATGGTAGTTTGAGGATGAAGGACACTGCGAGCATCACCAAAACCCCAACTGCGGGCTCATCATTGGTCAAGTAAGAATGATAGATTTTGGAAATTTATCTCCCATTTGTATAATTATCAGAGGTCTAGGATGCCTAAAGTTAACATGGACAAATGCTTATAGTTTTCTTAGGTTTTCATGTTTTATAAGGTTTCATTTTTTTTTTTGGTGGGATTATATGAATTTATAGCTCTCAAATAAATTAGACAATATTATAAACACAACTGTAAAATACGATGATAATATGGTAATTACTCAGTGCTAATTAATTTATAATTACTGAACACATATTACTCGTAACTGGATCTAATTATTCAAAATAAAGAAGTTACATGTGTATATGGTGCCGCGATATCCTCTGCTGCTGCCATGGCTCCATCGAGGTCAAAGGAACTGACGTCCTCCCACCTGGGGGATGGAGACCCGGCCCCGAATAACTGAACATTAAAACAAATAAAATCAACAATGTGTAATTCAAAGTTAAATATATTAAACAATACGATATCAAATAAAATATAACAAATACTTGAACATTAAATAAAACAATAGCAAACCTGATCCATGAAGCTCCCTATGGCATGCTGTTGCGTGTCACCATGGCAAGAATGACCACAGTGAGAAGAACGATCTGCCATTGTTCCAGTAGAACTAGAAGGCTCCGCTTGGGTTCCACCTGTACCCGGCATGTCCCAGCCACCACCCGTAGACTGTGCAGCTCTCTATGTCTCATCGATGTCATCCCAGCTCTGGGAAGACATGGCCACAAATTTGGTATGTCTGAGCAAGTCATGTGTGGCACGTCTGACAGAGTCATGAATCTCATCTAGGCCGCTACCAAACCTGGGTAGCTAAGGAGGGGGGTTTGGCTCTCTCCTGGGTGCAGGAGGTCCTCTAAGTGGGTTGCAGTGCACCTGAGGTCGATCTTGGGTAGAGCTAAGAATGACACCCTAAAACACAGTGATGTCAAAATAGTTGACATGGTACCCTAGCTCAAACTCAACCCACAATTTTTGAAGGAAATATTGTGGGACCTCCAAATTGTTGCACGGGGGCCTGTCAAAGACCATGAACCACCTCTTTATCCAATTATCTCTCCATGGCTAGTAAATGCACTAGTCCATGCAAACCCGAGGCCTCATCATAGCTAGAGGTTGTCCCGTCGACGGAACTATGAACTTGATATACAACTAGGATTTGGTGATGTTGAGGTATTTTATCTGCTCTTTGGACAACCCAGTGGAGTAGTGTTCCCTCATTCGAGCCCTGTATTGTCTCAAGTTTGTTATCTCATTGTGTGCAATATTGATTGATTCAATAATATTTTGAAGTGATGAAGCCAAGGAAACCCTAGAGGGTTCCTTCGTACTATTCAATTCATTACTTAGTGTCGTCAATTGATTTAAGTCTTGGTGTAATTGATCTTCGGGGTTTTCATTCGGTTCATTGTCGGTTCCCATATTGTGTTCTGGAGATCAGGTTTCATTGGTTTCATTGGATGGTTCAGGTGTGTCTGACATCTTGTTAGGTGTAGATGGCCTACAATTAAATTTCCTTAATTTTTTAATGGATTGTAAATTTTTTTAAAAATTAAAATTCAAATGGAAAAAAAAACAAAAATAAACACAAATTTTTGCTTTGAGGAGCACCTACCTGGAGAAATCGATGGCACTGTGGTGTAGGGGCGATTTCTTGGTGTTGATGAGGATTTGGTTGCTCGAAGCTGCGTTCGTGGGGTTTCACAGTGCACTCGCGGGTTGGAGAGTGAGCTCACGGGTCTGTCGAAAATGACAAACCCATGAGCTCTATTTTTTTTATAAAATAACAAAGGCGTGCACATGCCATTGATGCGTGCACACCATTTTGTACGTACACGTCAAAGGTGCGTGCGCGCCCCTTTTTTCCATGTGGGATGAACCACGTGGACGTTCGGCATTGTCGAAGCAGCATCGTGTGCATGCCTTTGGAGGCGCGTGCGCGTTGTTTTATTTTTTCCACTCATGCGTTGTTGTTGCGGTTATTTTGGGTACCAACTTCGTGCGGGTACCCAAGAGAAAAAATCAGTCATATACTTTGATGATATGACTTTGTTATCCAAAAATGATGATGGACATCTATCACATTTGAAGCACTTTCAAAAAGTGCAGAAAATATGGCCTCACTTTGAATCCCAAGAAATCCAGTTTTTCTTTAAGGGAGGGTAAGCTGGTAGCGCATATAGTATCCAAAGATGGAGTGAGAATAGATACTAAAAGAGTAGCATCTATACAAGCGCTTGAAACCCCCAGAAATAAGAAAGAAGTAAAGTCATTTATAAGAAGAATAAATTTCTTGAGAAGATTCATTCCTAATCTCACCGAACTAATCAAAATCATTACCAACATGCTCGAAACAAGTAATGATGTAAAATGGAATAAGGAGGAAAATGAAGCATTTGAAACATTGAATAAATCCATTGGGGAGACATCGATACTTATTTTCCCTGATTATATGAAGCCTTTCTTGATATTTTATTTTGATTCATCCCATACAATTGCAGTTGTACTTCTAAAAGAATTATGATGGACATGAACAACCCATAAAGTTTTTCAGCCAGGCTCTCAAAGATGTTGAATTAAAATGAAATCTCATGGAGAAACAAGCATATGCCATGGTTAAAGCTCTAAAATATTTCGGGTGTTATGTTTTTCATTCTCAAATAATTGCATATGTTCCACATACTACAGTCAAATATATATTGTGTCAAACTGATAGTGAAGGTAGAAGAGGGAAGTGGATTTCCAAAATTCAAGAATATGACGTAGAAATAAAACCCACCAAGTTGGTTAAGGGCGATGGTTTGGCTAGGTTACCAGCATAATCAAATTGTGAGGCATTGGATTTAAATATTATTGCAGAATTGACAGAAGAAGAGCAGTCGAGAGAAATTCAGGATTCCCAAGATGACTCAATGAAGGTAAATATGAAATTCGAGGAGTCTAAATGGTATAGAGACATTGTTTACTTTTGGATAAATCTGAATTGTCTTGATTATCTAACAAAAATCACAAACAAGGTCACTAAAATTACAGACAGTTAAATATTGCATACTGGATGAATATTTGTATTGGAAATATCCCCAAGGGATACTATTGAAATCTTTGATTGAGGAAGAAATAGAAGGCATAATCACATAACTGTATAAAGGTGTTTTTGGTGGTCATCATGCTTGGAGAGCTACAACATACAAAGTTCTGAGAGTTGGGTACAATTGGCCAAAACTATTTACTGATACTAATCATATTGTGAGAGCATGTGTGGAATGCCAAATGTTTGCAAGAAAATAGAATTTAAGACCCTTTCCCCTAAAGTTGGTTTTCACATCATCCCCTTTTTAGCAGTGGGGTTTGGATATCATTGGAGAGATAAATCATAATTCTAGCAATCAACACAGATGGATTTTAACTGCTACAAACTATTTCACAAAATGGGTAGAATTCGTTCCCACTAGGTTGGCTAATGAAAGTGTGATAATGAAATTTTTGGAAGAACACATCTTCTCAAGGTTTGGATGCCCAAGAAAAAGCATTACAGATAATGCTCCAGCTTTCAAGTATGTTAAAATGGCAGAGTTTTTCTTGAAATATAATGTTGAATTAGGCCATTCAACTACTTATTATCCCCAAGGAAATGGCTTGGCTGAGTCATCCAACAAAATTTTGCCAAGAATTATAAAAAAGATGTTGGCAGAGAATAAAAAATATTGGGATGTGAACCTAAAGTATGCTTTGTGGGATGATAGGATAAGTGTTAGAAGATCAGTTGGCACATCTCCTTTTCAACTGGTATATGGGAGAGAAATAGTCCTGCCAATTCAATTAGGATTACTAGTACTCAAAATCATTCAACATAAATAAAAAGAACCAAGCAACATGGTAAGAAGGGTATATGAATTAATAGAGCTTCAATGGGAAAGAGAACAGGTACATTTAAAGCTATAAGAAAATCAAGGCAAGATGAAGAAGACTTTTGATAAGAAGGCATCGGAAATATATCTCCACCTTGGAGATTTAGTCTTGAAGTGAAATGCAAGAAGGGAAGACAAAGGAAAACATGGAAAGTTTGAAAATCTATGGATAGGCCCATATGTCATTGTTGAAGTTCTGAAAAACAATACCTACAAGATCATGCACTGAAAGGAGAAATGATAGAAGTTGTTTTCAATGATAGGCTTCTAAAGAGATTCTTTCTATATTGAATCCAAATTCAAAGGAAGGATTTTGTACATAGTCCTTTCTTCAATTTACAACATTTTATTTCAATGTAAATAAATAATTAAGGAGCTAACCAACTTTTCAATGTGATCAATAATTTCCCAAAGGAAAGACTCCATAGCCCAATGTAAGAAGGCACTAGTCTATAGTCCTCAAAATCCTACAGAGAAGCATCATGTCCCAGTGTAGCCTATGTTAGTACCCAATCTTTTCCTGGAAAGATTTTGTCCATGCAGGGTGTGAGCACATAAATGTTTGGGAATTTTTATCCTTGAAGGAGTAAAAGAGCTTGACACAAGTTAGAAGAGTATGCAGATATGACCTATGGGTAGGTACCAGAATACAATAGAAGAGGGATAAGGTTGAAGAGCACCCATCCATTTGATCTCGAACAAGATCAATGACCTATAGATCAAACGCGCTCATGAAAATCGTCGAAGTTAAATATGTGAGTAAATGTGCAACTTCCCCACCCATTGATCAATATCGACGGTTCTGATTGATCGCGCGTCGATAAGTTGCATCCAGCAAAATGCAAGATCAGGTGCGCGTTGTACCTAAAAGCACTCTAGACACATGCCTTGCAGTTACTGGTTGTGCACGCTTAAAATTAGTTTTGTAAATTTGCTCAACATCGATGCGTTACCACTCTGGGAAACCATAGTGGTATCTACCCCAATTCAAAGGGGTAATTTCCCTACAACTCAACACATCTTGTCAACTTGTCACCTCATGGTAAATTCCTCGCTTGGTACTTGTCCAAGATGCCCCTTCACCCCTTGTGTTCTATCGTCCACTCCACACCTTCCGTCAGACATGTAAAGCGTATTTGCTTTCAGTGTACAAAGGGGATTTTACCCTAATTCCATTATTTTATTATTTTACACCCAAAGAACATGCTACTATGACAACCAACTCAATAATACAGCATTGCACAAACTATACTGGTCTAGATCAACATTTTTGGAGCCAAGTCAGAATCCGTGTGTCGAGTAGGTATTCATCTACCACTTCTGGTAATGTTAGTTACTATAATCCTGCTTCTTTTTATTAGTTTGTGTGTTCCCTAGTTTGCAGAAAACCTAACCTAGTTGGGATAGAACACCTATCTTCCCTAACACTATGAACTTGAGAAAGATGGCGCCCAAGTCCAAAGCCACACTCTCAAACCCTCGTTTCTTTGGGGAATAGAATGTATATGACCACGAAGGAGATGTTTTTAACACCATCTTCCACAACTCAGATCTAACTGAGACCCTCAGAGAAGACAAAGAGCTTTTCTTCAATGACC
Organism: Larix kaempferi; assembly: GCA_027924585.1. Classification (NCBI taxonomy): domain Eukaryota; kingdom Viridiplantae; phylum Streptophyta; class Pinopsida; order Pinales; family Pinaceae; genus Larix; species Larix kaempferi. The sequence goes on along the minus strand of BSBM01000068.1, from coordinate 1,377,425 downwards.
GGGATAAACTTAACCTCTAGAATTCTAATTTCTCCTGCTCCATTTGTCCCTAGTGATTTGTCTTCTCAAAACTCGTTACATGGTGCTCAAAGAACTATTCCCCCTCAACCAGAGCATTCTTATCATCCGATTCAACCAAAAACTTGTTCTTCATTACCTCAGAAGCCTTGAGAAATATGTTATGCATACTTGAGTCTTTGGCCCCTTACTATTTCAATGAAAAATCCCTAGCCACAACTTTTAATGGCCTCATGTCGCTCAATCGTCACATGTTCCTATCCAAACACCTAGATCCTGGAATGGAAATAGAAACTATCCACTACAACAAATCCTGGAAATAGCGTCCCATTTAGCATCCCTTTTTAGTGTAATTTGTTTTTTCATTGAATGGTCAAAGTAGACGCTAAATGGGATGCATCATGGACAAAATGTAAAGCGTCTAAAATAACATCTTTTTTTGCTTCCTAGATAGCATCCTTTCTGATGTCCAAAAGAACACCCAATTTTTGCTTCCAGAATAACATCCAATTTTGCTTCCTAAACGATGTCGAGGTTTGATTCCTAAGTAACATCCTATTTTTCTTCATAGATATTGTCATCTTTTACTTCCTAAATGACGTCCCCAAAACTGCTCTATTTGCATTCTTAAAAGCATCGTGTTAGCATTTATGTTTGCATCTACATTCACGCCATATTTGCATCCAAATTAGCATCCAATTTTGCATCCATATGTGCTACCACTTTAGCATCCCATTTTGCACCACATTTTACTTCCAATATGCACCAATTTTAGCTTCTAATTTTGCACCAATTTTTGCTTCCTTTTTTGCATCATGTTTTGCTTCCAAGATGGAGCCAAATTTGTATTCTATTGTTGCACCATATTTTGCTTCCTATGTAGTGCCATGTTTTACATCCAAAGTAACATATTATTTTGCTACCATATCAACGCCATGTTTGGCTTCCTCATTAGTGTCAAGTGTTGGGCCTCTTTCTAACACCTAGTTTTGCATCTCTATTGATGTCAACCTTAGCACCATGTTTTGCTACCACTTTAGTGCCCAATTAATCATCCATTTTTACTTCCACACTATCGCCACATTTTTCTTCCCATTTAAAAACTAATATAAATTATCACAACAAATATTTTTTTAGAAATACATTGCAATATCATTACAGCACGGAGGAATCGAACCACCAACCTCCTGCTTGTAAGGTAGGCGCTCTTCCATTGAGCTAGCACCCTTTAAGAATTGGGAAGAGGATCAATATTAACACCTATATTGCATGATTCATAATTATAATAAAAGACAATATGCATTGGTTGCAATCTATAAGATTGAATATCATATTGGATTTTTTTGCGCAAAAGCGTTCTCCTTAAAAATGTTGGTATATTGTTGTATGATTTCATTTGTCTTTAGTTTTATTATTGCTTAATAAGGAAATAATATATGGTTGATAATATTCAAGATACCTATTATTTGGTTAATGGTTGATCATGTAGATGTAACTTGGTTTTTCTTTACAAAGTTGTCCCTTCCATGCCTTAAGAATTATCAAGGTACAATCTACATGATCAATAAAATTCCAAGACAAACAACCACCACGAGTTACAACAATGAATTCAAGTTCCAATGATAAACCATACTTGATCACAACATCAGCTTGATGGACAACTAAGCCACACAGCTATAAGCAATGCTAATAAAGGCATGGACAATAATTAGCATAAATTGGATTTGAACACTAAAGTATATTCCCCTGTCAGTTTGAGAAGCATCCTATTGTGGGAATGAGTCAAGTTTTAACCTAAAACCCCAAGCAGATGAACAACAATGAGATTGAGTAGCTACTTCAGATTATGATAATAGGTCATTGAATAGGTCATAGTGTCAGATGTTTTCTATAGGAGAAATGATTGCTAAATGTAAAAACTTAAAACAACTACATAAAGTAAGTCGCAAAGGTCCAGCTGCAGTAGAAGGTTGCATCATTAACATTCAACTACAGATGTTATAGCATGCAAACAATTATTTCCCACACTCTAGTCAAATATCCTGGCATAATATGACATCCTATTCCCTCAGTGCCTCTACACAGAAGGAATACTATTTTTTCAGTCCCATTAACACTCTGTATTTCATTCTTGTCTTTCTCAAAGGTATTTTTATCATGATTATCAGTGTTGCAAAAATGTCCAATTTTCCAAGCTTTTTAGGTTCGAGTTTATGTTTTGCAATTTTTTGCTGATTTTTTGGATTTTGCTGATGACCCCTGCATAATTTTTCCATTACTAAGTTTTGTGACATTGATAATTATTAACATACATGTGAAAACAATCCAGTAATATTATTACGAAAACAGATACAAAGAAGAAAATATATAGAACCACTTGCCTTACAAGTCCACTAGCTTTTTTATTCAATTTCACAGAAAAATAAGCTGACCCCACTGAATATCTTCCAGTTTCTCACAACCTTTCAAGGAATAAATCCTCAAGAAGTTTTGATGATCCTTCAGTAGAACAAATTTCCCTGTTGGGAGGGTATGTTAGAAAAACAGGATTGCAGAGCAATAACAATAAACAAAATTGCAAATATAATCACACCTACACATTACAAGAGAGACATAGATATATCGTGGTTCACCCAACTTGGGCTATGTCCACACTGAAGTTGCCAGTCCTTATTATTATTCCATCTAGCAAAGTGAAGGGGTACAAGCTGCAGCACAACTACTGCACTTCCTCTTCACTGTCTCACAGTCTCTCTTCCTGATCTCAGATATCTTTACAATGCATAAAACCTAATACATCATTAACCCTAGCCGTATTACAATGTATTTCTTTTATAAGGGAAATACAATAGGAAAATACCACGGGTTACCCAAAACCATGGGCCCGAAAACTAGTGGCGAAACCTGGGGTACAAACATGGCTGAGTACTAATATCTCTAAATCTGGAGATTAGGCTCCACAACCAACAATCTCCCACTTGGAGGACGATCACAACAACTCAACCGCTGCTGCAATTGCTAGACTTGGACTTGGAAACTTTCTCCTCTTCACCTTAATGCTAGAAGGCCAACTGAAACCGAGCAGGAACTCAGTTCCTCTCTGGTCACTACCTTTGTGAACATGTCTGCAGGATTCTAGCTAGTGTGTATCTTTTTTAGCTTCAACAGTTCATCTTCCAGAAAAGAGTGTATGAAATGGTACTTGAGTTGTATATGTTTAGTCCTGGAATGGAATGATGAGTTCTTTGCAAGATGAATGGCACTCTGGTTTTCAATGTACAACCTGCTATCCTTCTGCTTCTTACCCAATTCCTCCATAAACCTCTGCAACCAAATCATCTATTTACTAGCCTCTGTAAGAGTAACATACTCTGCTTCTATTGTTGAAAGTGCAACAACCTTCTGCAGTTTCAAAATCCAACTTACTGCTGTTCCACCTACAGTAAACACATACCCTGTGGTGCTCCTCCTGCTATCCTTATCACCTGCCATATATGCATCAACATATCCCTGTAGAACAATGTCTAAATCTCCAAAACATAATGCCTGAGTGGTAGTACCTCTCAAATACCTGAGAATCGATTGTATTTCCTTCCAATGTTCTTTACTTGGATTGTTCATATATCTGCTCACAACTCCCACTACTTGTGTAATATCTGGTCTTGTGCACACCATGACATACATCAAGCTGCCAACTGCTGATTGATAGGGAATGTTGGACATGTAATCTGTCTCTTCCCATGACTTGGGACACATTTCCTTACTTAGATTGAAATGGATGGCCAAAGGTGTACTTACTGGTTTTGCATTTTGCATTCTGAACCTCTCCAACACCTTTTGTATTTACTCACTCTGAGACAATGTCAATTTGCAATTTTTTCTGTCTCTCATTATTCTCATACCAAGGATTTGCTTTGCAGTACCCAAATCCTTCATTGCAAATGAATTAGCTAGCTTCCTTTTGAGTACATTTATATCCTTCATGTTAGACCCTGCAACAAGCATGTCATCCATATACAATAGCAAGATAATATATCTTTCATTGTCTAGCTTCTTCAAATAAACAAAGTGGTCAAAATGACATCTACTATAACCTTGTTCTGTCATAAACCTGTCAAATTTTAAGTACCACTGCCTTGGAGCTTGCTTCAAGCCATACAAGCTCTTCTTCAACCTACATACCAAATCCTCCTTCCCTTTGACCTCATACCCTTGTGGCTGCTGCATATATATCTCTTCCTCCAAATTCCCATGGAGAAAAGTTATTTTTACATCTAACTGTTCAAGATGCAAATATTCTACCGCCACTAGACTTAAGATAGTCCTAATTGAATTCATCTTAACAACAGGAGAAAATATTTCATCAAAATCTATACCTTTGTTCTGTGCAAACCCCTTTACAACAAGTCTGGCCTTGTACTGCTTCTTACCTCCTTCTTCTTCTTTCAACCTGTAAACCCATTTGTTTTGCAATGCTCTTTTACCAGCAGGCGACTGAACCAGATCCCAAGTCTGGTTTCCTAGCAATGAGTCCATCTCCTCATTCATGCCTTGTTCCCACTTCTTTCTAGTTTCCACCTGCATTGCTTCTTCATAACATTCTGGTTCACCAGCATCAGTCATCAACAAATAATACATTGAAGGAGAGTATCATTCAGGGAGTCTACTTAACCTGGTAGATCTTCTTGCAGTTGCAAGAGTTTCAGGTACTCGCTGTTGTTCTTGATTTTCTGGCACCTTTGGAACTTCATTTTCTTGAATTTCATCAAGTACTGTGTACTCTGTGTTTTCCTTTTCCTGTTTCTTTCCCTGCAACTAATATTTATACATGACCTTTTCATTGAATATGACATCTCTACTTCTAATGATTTTTTTATTTTCATAATCCCATAAGCAATAACCAAAATCGTCAACCCCATATCCAATAAAGGTACATTTCTTGGATTTAGCTTCAAGCTTTGTTTTATTTTCTTTATCAATATGGACAAATGCTTCACAACCAAACGTTCTCATAAATGAGTACTTTACCTTTTTTATCTGTCCATGCCTCCTCTGGAATACCACCATCCAAAGCACTTGAAGGTCCTTTGTTTATTAAATAAACAACAGTATTTACAGCATCCACCCAAAACTGTAAGGGAAACCTTGCATGCAGTCTCATACACCTTGCACGCTCCATGATCGTTCTGTTCATCCTTTCTGACACACCATTTTATTGTGGTGTTCCTAAGACTATCTTCTCTCTACGAATCCCATGGTATGGGCAGTAACTATCAAACTCCTTGCCACAGTACTCACCTCCATTATCAGATTTGAGACACTTCAACCTTTTTCCTATCTCATTCTCAACCAAATCTTTCCATTTCTTAAAAGTAGCAAACACATTAGATTTCTATCTAATGCAATAAACCCAAGTTTTCCTAGTTGCATCATCAATGAATGTAACATAATAATGAGAGACACCAAGAGATTGTACCTGAGCTAGTCCCCATACATCCGTATGCACAAGCTCTAACTTTTCATTCTTCTTATGTTTCCCAACCCTAAGAAATCTGACTCTCTTATGTTTTCCATAAACACAGTTTTCACAGAATTCCAAACTTACCTACTTCAAATCTAGAAGCAACTTCCTTGAGCGGAGAATCTACATCCCCTTCTCACTCATGTGGCCAATCCTATGATGCCACAATGTTGTATATGTTCCTGTGGAAGCTAAAGAGATAGAATGGCCAGTATTATGAGGACATAAATACAACATACCTACCTTGTCTCCTTTTGCTATCATCATTGATCCTTTAGTGATCTTCCACCACTTTTCTCCAAATGTAGATAGACAACCACCATCTCCCAACTTCCCTGTTGAGATCAGATTTCTTTTCATAGCAGGAATATGCCTAACATCTTTCAACAGCCAGTCAGTTCCATTCTTAACTTTTATCCATACCTTACCCATTCCAACAATTTTACATGGCTTATCATCACTCAATAAAACATGTCCAAAATCGCCTGGAACATAATCATGAAATATTTGCTATGGGGTGTAGCATGACATGAAGCCCTTGAATCTACTACCCAATAATCACTAGTATTATCTAATGCAAGAATCAAAGCATCTTGTAACACATTACCTGCTACATTTGCTTCCTAGGTAATTTCCTTATGTGCATCTCCTTTCTTCTTTAGAGATCTGCAGTCTTTCTTTAGATGTCCTTTCTTTCCACAGTTCTAGCACTCTATTTTTCGCAGTCTGGACATGGATCTTCCCTTTTTAGAGTTGTTGTGATTACCTTGGCTCTTTCCTCTCTCCTTTTGTCTTCCCCTGCTCTCCATGGTCAACGCATTACTTGATATCTCACCTGTTCTTTTTCTTTGCATTTCCTTGCTAAGAATGACACTAATAACATCATCAAATTTCAAGGTGTTTGAACCAGAGATAGAGTTACTTACAGCCATGACCAAGCTATTCCAGCTTTCTGGCAATGAATACAAGATTAGAAGAGACCTAACCTCATCATCAAAGTTCAAACTTACAGAACTTAGCTGATTTGTAACCGTATTAAACTCATTTAAATGATTAGTAATAGATCCACCTTTAGATATCTTCATATTAAATAAATGCTTCATTAGAAATACCTTGTTGGAGGCTGAGAGTTTTTCATACAGCTTACCCAATGTGTTCATCAAACCCTCCGTTGTCATTTCTTTTGAGATATTGAAAGCCATCGATGAAGCCAGGCTCAGTCGTATTGTTCCCAACGCATTTCTGTCAAGAACCTCCCATTCTTCGTCCTTCATAGCTGTCGACTACTTTGCTCTTCCTCCCAACAGCAAGAATAGATCCTTCTGGTACAGATAGTCCTCCATTTGCATCTTCCATAACTGGAAGTTTTGGCCATTAAACTTCTTGACCTTAAACTTTCCTTCTTCTTCCATTGCTCCCACTCAAACCAGAAACCATAGCTTCCTGTGGGTTTATCTTCCAAATAGACCTTTGGCTCTGATACCAATTTTTAGAAAAACAGGATCACAGAGAAATAACAATAAACAGAAATGCAAATATAATCACACATACACATTACAAGAGAGACACAGATATATTGTGGTTCAGCCAACTTGGGCTACGTCCACACTGAAGTTGCCAGTCCTTATTATTATTCTGTCCAGCAAAGTGAAGGGATACAACTGCTGCACTTCCTCTTCACTGTCTCAAAATATCTCTTCCTGATCTCAGAGATCTTTACAATGCATAAAACCTAATACATCGTTAACCCTAGCCGTATTACAATGTCTTTCTTTTATAAGAGAAATACAATGGAAAAATACCCTCGGACCCCTTTGGGGTCGTGTCGAGATCATAACCAAACTTGGGGTACGGACACAGCTGAATACTAATATCTCTGAATCTAGAGATCAGGATCCACAACCAACAGGGTATTGGGTTCATTTCTACAAACTGAACCTCCACTAATAATGGTTTGGCTAGCCTTTGCAGAATGTATCTAATTCAATAATTCATAATATTTAAGGCAAGTATATTTCTCTTTCTATTTGATTTCCTAATTCTTAATCATTTACAATGCCATAATTGATTCAAATCCTGGAGTTGGGATCATTTCTATCAGAGTATAAAAACATATAAAATTGTTGAGATTGGAGGGCTCCTAACTTTGTTGTGAAAAGTTTCTACAGAATTATGACTGGATTCCATTTTCAGCTATTTACATTCAAGACTCAGAACTAGAAACATAAAATATGTAGTAGGAGAAACTAACTTAGTTGGGCAGACTTGTTGGTTCTCCCTTCATAATTCATACAAAGGATTAAAAAATACTGAAGCACAGATTCAAGAGAATATACAAGATGCAAATTTCCTCAAGTTAAAAGATACGGTCATAATATTTTATCATTATTGTGAGGATTGAATCCCATCTGTAGAATCGAATCACTTCTTGAATGTGCCATAACTAGTTTTTTATTTGACATTGTTTCAAAATGACTTCAACTTGCATGTGTTCTAAGAAAATCGAGCTCGAACCTTAATTGTAAGCTTATATAACAAAAATAAAAAATTAAGAAATTATTCCTTCCACTGACATGCATGGAGGTGGGCCATCCCCTTCTGGATCTAGCTTACGCCACTCATAAGGTTTGGCTGCAGTGTTCAGGGCCCAAACATCTGCCAAAGGTCGTTTACCTAGAGAAAATACAAATTCAAAAATTTGCAGCCATCCTATTTAAGATAGAGGTATTGGTTTGTATCCCAACATAAATAAGCAACAACAAAGTTACAGAAATATAATCTTATGAAATACTAAAGGCATAGTCTAATATAAATAACGAACAAATAAGTTGTGCACCCATACATACCATCATTTCCACCAATTGCTAAGAGAAATCTATGGCCTACAAGAGCCATCACATGGCCATAATGAGGTCCAGGACCAGGTCCTTAAACAACCACCCTACAAACATCACATGTTTCAACAACATAATTTTTAATTCTTTACAAGATCCATACATGTGAAAAATGTGTCCTTGTTAGATGAATAACCTGTGCCAATGTGGCCATTGTTGTGTTAGGTCAATAACATGTATATCCTCTATTGACAACCTAGCAAGACCAATACCACCCTATATAGAATCATAGTAAGCAAGAAATAGCAGCATGAGCATGCACTTGTAGAATTTCTAACATAGTTAATGTGGATATGACAACAAAATGAAAGGTACCATGATGACGACCATGGTACGTACAACAGTTGCAACATGTGCAGCTCAAGGGGATGGTAGATCTCCTACAGGAGTAAGCCTACAAATAGTGCTATCAATTAATCAAGCCATATTTTAAACTAACTCGCATATCTACAGACTCTTAACCAAAGGAATCCGAGATACAATCAACAAATTGAATTAAATTAGTTATAAGCTATCTTATAGTAATCTGAATTTTACTGCTTCATACTTTCAATTGTAAGCTATCTTATAGTAATCTGAATTTCCACTACTTCATACTTTCAATTGTAGTCGAACTACTAACTAAAAAACCATTAATACTAACAGCATGCAGACAAATTTCTTTATTAGATACTTCTGACAAGAGCTTTTCTAACACTCAATATTGTGTTGATTGATATATCAGTTATTGAAAACATTGCAATGAAATTGTGGGACATTAAGATCCAAGATCATGTTAAAAACCAATCTCCAGATATTTCAAGAAATTAAATAACAAGCAGTGCAAAATTTTCAACAAATTGGGTCATTATGACACACAATCCTACCGTGCCAATTATTTGGTAAGTTGCATTCTCTAGGTTTGAATTGAGGCAGCCTTCTTGCCCCGAATTAGCAAGGGGTACATACCCTTCTTCATACTTGAGCATCAGTGTTTCCAAATGCATTTTCCAGATATCTCTTCCAAGTTGTATCTTTTCGACACAATTACTAGGATTGTTTCACTTTCTAGCTTACTTCTGCCTGATTGGGCTAAGTTGACAGAGTCCAAACACTTATGATGTAGTGCATAATTTGCTGAAAACAGACTGTCCCCTCGGCCATCATTCAAGCAGATTTTGGTGCCCATCACTTGCGCCTCAATCCTATTTTCAAAATAGACTCCTTCCTCCACATGATCCAGACTCTGTGAGACTCTACCTCAGGGAGGAAGACATATCCCTTCCTAGTTCTTTTCTTATTGGAGGAGACCGCTTCCATAATCCCCCCACCCCCCACTACGTGGAGGTGGTGTTGGTCCTTTGAGGACTCTCTAGTTATATAGTCAATTATCATCTCCATTGATTGCCTTCCCCCTTCCAGGGACTCTTTGGATGCCCTTAGTCGCCTCCTCTCCAAGCATAAATTTTGAACAAGGTGGTTAGATATGATATTTACCAACAATACACCCAAGTCAATTATACCCACCCCCACAAGGAACTCCATCCTAAGGCACATTCTTCTTTGAGAACTTCATGTAGCCACGAGATGGTCTTACTGTCAAGATTGAGTAATTCTTGTAGACATTGGTTGCATAGCCTTAAATTTCACTTGGGTCACTTTAGAGTTTGCTCTCGCTAGCTTCAGCTTGAGACAGATCATCGCATTCCATGGTCGAAGAGGATTCATTGATTGTGTCACCTATTGCCTATAGGAGATTAAGTAGTCCCATTTCTGAGATAAGAGAGAGGTTCCATTTCCTCCACCAAGACTAAGCAAGTTCCCAAACTGCCTTTTTCAACTATACAGAGCAGAAATGTCTAGCTCTTTTTGAAAAAGGAAGTGTTAGGTTACATGAGAAGTTACAAACATTATGTTAAAAAATTATAAGAAATTAAAACATCCAATCCAAATAGGACAGGGAAGAATCCGCAAATCCCCAGTTGGATAGAGATCCACCTAGATCAAACCAATATCCACTCCAAAACTGCACAAGGGGGGCACAGGTAACATGATGTGCAACCGGTGGACAGTTTGTCAAAGAAAGCTTTTCTCTTGCAGGAGGGTAGCATGACTGAACTTGATTCAAAGGAGGCACTCTCCTCACAATTTTAGAAAGAACATCATATTAACTCTTGGATAACAGTTGAATTTGTTCAGTTATTTTAAGATTCTTTCCTTTGGCTTCGGATGCTGGGAGGGATGCTTCTGGTGCACCATGACATACTCACCATTTTTGTACCAAAGAGTTCGGATCCACTCCCCTTGTACATTTTCTTTCTCTAGCGAATCTCTCTGTACATCTCTCTTCTAGATCAACTTTCCATCTTTGCACTTAGCTCTTCTTGGTTTTTGGTTTTTAGGTTAGTGACTTACCTCTTTCTTTTTATAGGAACCTCCTTAGCTCTCCCACTTTATATTGACATCATGGTATTTCACAACCCCATTGAACTACTTATGTGGTCATTTGTTGGACATTATTAACATTAACTTGTCTTGTCTTATCTTACCAGGTATAAGGCATAAGTATTATACTCATAAATACAAGTATCAATAGTATTCATATTGCTAGGTTTAGACAAGTTAATTATACTACTCAATATAAGCATCATATTATACGTTAATTAGTTTATATGAAGTTCAATACTATCATATATTTTTAAATTTTTAAATAAGTTTTATTTCAAAAATTATAAGCATATTTTTATATTGTGTACCCACCATGTCTGAAAACTGGCTTTTCAAAAATCTGGCTCCATATCCCAGCAACTTAGTAGTACACACATAGTTATATATGTTTCTAGCACTCCCTCATAGGGTGGCTTTCTTCTTTCAGATTTGTTCTTAGAGCGTAGATCATAGTTCTTACAGATTGGATCTGATTTTTTTTATTTTATAGGAGTGGCTCCTGCACTCCCACATTGTATAAACACTATTGTTCCTAGCAATCCGATTGACCTACTTTTGTGGTCAGTTGTTGTGCATTAATAAAACAATCTTATCTTATATTTCCTTGTTACGTCGTGCTTCCTTCCTCCAATCAATGTTTTAAATGCCTACACAGTTTTATTTTAATATCTATCCGTGGACAATTGGAAGCTATAGTTGTACTGCCTGTTTAACTAGCCAAAGGTGGCATTTGCAAGTTCGCAATAAATCATGTAGCTTCCTCCGTCATCATTGTTAAAGAAGCCTGCAAGCTAGAAATTTGCTAAATCAGAAAAAGAATCTTATGAGTCTTATGCATGTGTTAGTTATCGAGAAAATAATAAGTAGAATAAGAATCAAGATGGCAATAACCTAGAACTGTAATCTAAATGACCAGTGATTGGGTTGACATACAAATTGAAGTGAAACTTGAGTGGGATGAAATGAACTCAAGGAGTATGGACCACCCCGTGTCAACCCTTCTCTTTACTTTGTTAGTATATTGTTGTTGGACGCATATGCTTTGTAAGTTGTCCCATAGTATTTGTTGATCCATAGTTTGTATTAGCCCATGGTATTGACCCATAGTATTGGATGCATATGCTTTGTAAGTCATCCTATAGTATTATATGTCCCATGGTATTGACCCATAGTATTGGGAATAGACTTAGTATATACGTGTGTGTTGAGGCCATTGAAGGTACCGTGAATTTATTTGTATTAAGCTTGCTCAAAGTAGGTTACCCCCTCGAAGTGTCTTGCAATCAATAAAGCAATTCTGAGTTTTGTTATTTCTGCTATCTCGTGTATTTTCATTAATTATTTGTTGCAAGTTCTTTACATCTGGTATCAGAGCACTTTTGGGATCATTGGGTGAAATTTTTGCCAAATTTTTCTTTTTCGCGTCTGTTGCAGGTTCGAATCTGGGAATAACCCTATCCGCTTAACTGTGGGAAGTACTTGGACATAATCCCTAAAACTCATTGTGAGGAGTACCACAGGAACCCGAAAGTAGTTGGCCCATTGAGAGGACATGCCAGCAAAAAGGGCTCCGACCCCTACCTGATTGACTAGTTCCCACCCGTGAGGTAAACCAAGAGTTGTCATTTGTGGCAAAGTGGTTATCAGTTTTACCTGAGCCATGGAGTGAGGGGTACTGCCCCAATACACAAGCCATCATACAACATTGGTGTCCAAGTGAATCCCCTGAACCGTTAGGAAGCCGAGCATACGGGGTCCATATCTATTTTCAGCTGTTAAATCAGAGATTTCCTCTATCCATAACTATTGTCGATCACTTCCGTGTCGTTTCAGATCTATCTGTTGCTGATCCCTTTCGCGCCATTGCAGATCCATCTGTTTCTGATCCCTTCTGCACCGTAGCAGAGCCATTCTGAAAAAAATAAATAAAATAAATCTGTTTTTTCACCATATCTCTCTTGTTTTCACTCTGTTTCCCTTGAAACTTCCCTGGAACCCCTGTAATCCCATTCTTCATCTTTCATTCCTGAGGACCCCTATCCCAAATTCCACTTCCCAAAGTCAGAAATCTCACATTTGTCTATTTTTAGGGTTTTCCATAACTTTTTTAATTTTCACCCAATTGCCTTCAAATTTTGCCACCGTGTTCATTCCCTATTTCTGCTTCTTTGTCCCTCTCTGAAAAAAATTTCCGTTCTTTCACCCTGCTTCTAAAATCCTCATTTTCTGCTTCCTTGTCCATTCGAAAGTGTCCAAAACCTAGTCAAACCCCCATTACCCATCAGAGTTTTTCCCATATCCAAAATTCCCTTTATTAAATAAGCTCTTGTTTTTGTTTTTCTACCCATTCAAAAAAAAAAAAACTCCTAGTTATGGTTGTCACCCACGCAGGAGAAAACACCATGGAGGAAGCACTTGCAACCATCCAAACCAAACTCCAGGATCTTGATGAAAAATTTCTTGGCCTCCATTGCTATGAACATATAATAAGATAAGAATAATATATTTGATTGATGATATAAAAGATGATATGTTACAATGATGGCCCTGCCTTAAATATGGCTCGGGCATTTGATGTTGAGGAGATGCCTCATTTCATAACCTAACTTTAGTTAACCTAATTATTAATTATTTAATTATTATCTTATTTTATGCTCATAGCACATTATCTGTTCTGAGAATCTTGATTTTCTTTTATGAGAGATTTTCTATCAAGGCCTTGAATTCTTTGAATTTTCCAAAGACTTCATTCTTTCCTTTTAGAAAGTATATCCAAGTCTTCCTTGAATAGTCATCAGAGAATGTGAGATAGTATTCAAACCCACTTAGGGATGTGGTGGGAATTGGTCCACATACATCTGAGTGAATTAACTCCAAAATGTTCTTAGTCTTTGTTTCACTCTTTGGAAAGAGGTTCTTGACATTCTTCCCCTTTTCACTTCCTTTGCATGAGCCATTATGATCAATATTTAATTCTGGTAAACCTATGACCACCTTGCTCACATAGGGTAGGGCCTTGTAATTAATGTGAGCAAAACTTCTATGCCATAGTTCACTGGGGCTAGTGGTTTCATGGACAAGGGCAGCTTCTGGGTAACCCTTGAGTTTGTAAAGACCGCCTTCTTCTTCACCAATAACAATTGCATCATCAATTGACTTTCCTTTGGGCCACATGAGCACTTGTCCATCAATAAATGCAATTCTAAATCCTTTCTTATCTAGTGCTCAAATAGAAACTAGGTTCTTCTTCAAACCTGGTACATATAAAACTTCTTTTATTTTCAAAGGTGTTCCAGAATCAAGCTTGTAACTTGCTTCACCAATTCCCTTGATGGGATATTGATAATCATCACCTAGAGATACCTTTTGTGGAGAAGACTTTTCTTCAAGTCTTGAGAGAGTTTTCTTTTGGCATGTCATGTTCTTTGAAGCACCACTATCAATGAGCCATGTATCTTCTCCAGGAGACACAGATCCAAAGAGTGCAGAAAATAGAACATATTCCTCTGCATCTTCTTCTTCATTCCTTCTAGATCTTTTCCTAGGGAGGGGCCTTCCTTCTTCTTCTTCATCTCTCTTGGATCTTTTTCTGTGAGGCCTTACTTCCTCTTCTTCTTCTTCTTCACTATCATCTTCTGCAAGATGTGCTTGATGTCTTTTATAGTGAATATTTTTCTTCTTCTTTGAAGGAAAAAATCTAGCAATGTGTCCTTCCTTATGACAATGGAAACATTGGAAAGAAGAGAACTTTCCTTTTCCTTTCTTTTGAAATTTTTGAGGAGAATGAGGTTCCTTGTGATTGACCTTCTTGAAGTGAGACTGATTCTTCCTTCTCTTAGTGTGTGTGGCCAAGGCTTGGTCATCTTCTTTGAGAAGGGATTCTTTGTTGGCTACCCTAGCTTCTTCTTGAACACAGTCCTCCCAAACTACACCAAACTTCATACTTTCTTTTCTGGCACACATAGTTTGTATAAATGACTCCCAAGGTCTAGTGAGACCATTTAGAGAAGTCATCACAAGTTCATCTTCATCAAGAGTATCACCAATGGCATCTAGTTTCTCCTTGATTTGGGAGACCCTTGAGAAGTAGTCTTGAATGGATTCTCCTTTGTGCATCTTGGTACTCTTCAACTGAGTTCTTAGGTTCATCTTCCTATTGATGTTCTTTCCTTCATACATTCTTCCTAGTGAATCATACATTTTCTTTGGAGTCTTCTTGGAAGCCACTTAGGGAATAAAGTGGTCTTTAATAGAATCAACTATGATTCTCTTTTCCCTAATCAAATCCTTCTTATGCTTCTCTTTGGCTTCATCTCCTTCAGGTTCTTCAACTTCATCCTTGATGTAATGAGCAAGATCATTCTCTTCAAGAATGAGACCAATTATGTATTTCCATGCCCGAAAATTCTCTATACCTTCTAGTTTGTCTTCAAGCTTAGTGCTTGGAGCCATATTCTCTTGGGGGAGTCCAAGAGATAAGGGATAGAGTAGTACTTACTCGAAAACTTTAACTTTTTATTTTTTCGGATCTGCAACAGAATTTTTGGTTTATCGCACTTTTGGTAAAACTAGGGTTTGACTTTCCCGGAGTTCTACCCAACCAAAAACCTCAATCCAAGGCTCAAAAGATAGATATTTATAAGAGATATTCAGCCATGCAACCAGAAACCAAAAATAATAACTTTTGCACAAATGCTAATTTTGGGAGAGAGAGAGAAATATAATTTCACCTTGTGAAAGATGTTCTATTCAGGCTAGCTCTGATACCATGTTAAGTTTAAACTAATTTGACTAGCAAGATCACTGAAAGAAACATAATCACAATATAAACAAAGATATTATCCTGGGAAACCCTCATGGGGTAGAAAACCCAGCAAAGCTTTCCTCAATAAGATGATCAAACATAATACAAGATGTGCTCCAAGACTTGACCTCCTTCTCTACCTCCTATGCAGACCTCTCAAACACAAGTGCACTACTTTTTGAGTTGAGCAAGTGTGTCAAATGAGGAGCTCTCCTCCTCTACTTATAATGATTCCTGACTGACCAAAATCCCTAATGGGGCCGACCTCTCGTAGTGAAGTCTAATAACCCCTAAATAATAAACTCAGGGCCGACCCCCACATGGTGGGTCTAATAATCATGGTTACCACAATTTATCCGAGGAATAAACATCTCCAGATACATAATAGAATCACTTAGGAGGGATGAAACATCTCCGGAATAATAAAGTACAAATATAATATTCTTAGAAGTTACAATATTCAACACATTTCTCACATGTATGGATCTTGGAAAGAATTAAAAATGATGTTGTTGAAACATGCGATGTTTGCAGGGTGATTGTTCAAGGACCTAGTCCTGGACCTTGTTGTGGCCATGTGATGGCTCTTGTAGGCCAGATATTTCTCTTAGCAATTGGTGGAAATGATGGTATGTATGGGTGCACAACTTATTTGTTTGTTATTTATATTAGACTATGCCTTTAGTATCTCATAAGATTATATTGTTGTAACTATGTTGTTGCTTATTTTTGTTGGGATACAAACCAATACCTCTATCTTAAATATGATGGCTGCAAATTTTTGTATTTGTCTTTTCTCCAGGTAAATGACCTTTGGCAAATGTTTTGGTGTTGGACACTGCAACCAAACCTTATGAGTGGCGTAAGCTAGAGCCAGAAGGGGATGGACCACCTCCATGCATGTCAGTGGAAGGAATAATTTCTTTATTTTTTATTTTTGTTATATAAGCTTAAAAGTAATGTTTGAGCTCGATTTTCTTAGATCACATGCAAGTTGAAGTCATTTTGAAACAATGTCAAGTAAAAGACTAGTTATGGCACATTCAAGAAGTGATTTGATTCTACATATGGGATTCAATCCTCACAATAATAATTAAAGATTATGACCGTATCTTTTAACTTGAGGAAATTTGCATCTTGTATATTCTCTTGAATCTGTGCTTGACTATTTTTTAATCCTTTCTATGAATTATGAAGGGAGACCCAACAACTCTTCCCAACTAAGCTAGTTTCTCCTGCTACATATTTTATGTTTCTAGTTCTGAGTCTTTAATGTAAATAGCTGAAAATGGAATCCAATCATACTTATGTAGAAACTTTTCAGAACAAACTTAGGATCCCTCCAATATCAACAATTTTATATGTTTTTATACTATGATAGAAATGATCCCAACTCCAGGCTTTCAATAAATTATGGCATTGTAAATTATTAAGAATTAGGAAATCAAATAGAGAGATAAATGTACTTTTCGTAAATATTATGAATTGTTGAATTATAAATATTCCGCAAAGGCTAGCCAAACCATTATCATTGGAGGGTCAATTTGCAGAAATGAACCCAATACCCTCCTAGCAGGGAAAGTTGTTCTACTGAAGGGTCATCAAAACTTCTTAGGATTTATGCCTTGAAATGTTGTGAGAAACTGGAAGATCTTCAGTGGGGTCAATTTTTGTTTTTGTGAAATTGAATACAAAATCTAGTGGACTTGTAAGGCAAGTGGTTCTATACATTTTCTTCTTTGTATCTGTTTTATTAATAATATGATTGGATTTTTTTCACATGTATTTTAATAATTATCAATGTCGCAAAAATCAGTAATGAAAAAATTCTACAGGGGTCATCAGAAAAATCAGAAAAATCGGCAAAAAATTGCCAAACATAAACTCGGACCTGAAAAAATTGGAAAATTGGAGGTTTTAGCAACACTGATAATCATGATAAAAATACCTTTGACAATGAAAATAATGAAATACAGAGTGTTAATGGGACTAAAAAAACAGTATTACTTTTGTGTAGAGGCACTGAGGGAATATGATGTCATATTATGCCAAGAGCTTTTGACTAGAGTCTGGGAAATAATTGCTTGCATGCTATAACATCTGTAGTTGAATGTTGATGATGCAAATTTCTACTGCAGTTGGGCCTTTGCGACTTACTTTATGTCGTTTTTTTAAGTTTTCATATTTAGAAATTATTTCTCCTATAACAAACATCTAACACTATGACCTATTCAATGACCTATTATCATAATTTTAAGTAGCTACTGAATTTCATTGTTGTTCATGTTCTTGGGGTTTTGGGTTAAAAATTGACCCATGCCCACTGTAGGATTCTTTTGAAACTGACAGGGGAATATACTTTAGTGTTCAGATCCAATTCATGAAAATTATTGTCCATGCCTTTATTCGCACTATTGATAGTTCTGTGGCTTAGTTTTCCATCAAGCTGTTGTTCTGATCAAGTATGGTTTATCATTGGAACTTGAATTCACTGTTGTAACTCATGGTAGTTGTTTGTCTTGGAATTTTATTGATCATGTAGATTGTATGTACCTTGATAATTCTTAAGGCATAAAAGGGACAACTTTGTAAAGAAAAACCAAGTTACATCTACATGATCAACCATTAACCAAATAATAGGTATCCTGAATATTATCAACCATATATTATTTCCTTATTAAGCAATAATAAAACTAAAGACAAATGAAATCATACAACAATATACCAATATTTTTAAGGAGAACCATTTTGCACAAAAAACTCCAATATGATATTCAATCTAATAGATTGCAACCAATGCATGTTGTCTTTTATTAGAATTATGAATCATGCAATCTAGGTGTTAATATTTCTCCTCTCCCCAATTCTTGAAGGGTGTTAGCTGAATGGAAGAGTGCATTCCTTGTAAGAAGGAGGTTGGCGGTTCGATTCCTCTGTGCCCTAATGATATTGCAATGTATTTCTAAAAAAATATTTGTTGTGATAATTTATATTAGTTTCTAAATGGGGAGCAAGATGTGGCGATAGTGTGGGAGTAAAAATGGACGATAAATTGGGCGCTAAAGTGGTAGAAAAACGTGGTGCTAATGTTGACATCAATAGAGAAGAAAAACTAGGCGTTAAAAAGAGTCCCAACACTTGACACTAATGAGGAATCCAAACATGGCATTGATATGGTAGAAAAATAAGATATTACTTTGGATGCAAAACATTGCACTACAAAGGAATCAAAATATGGTGCAACAATAGAAGAAAAATTTGGCTCCATCTTGGTAGCAAAACACAATGCAAAAAAGAAAGCAAAAATTGGTGCAAAATTTGAAGCGAAAATTGGTGCATATTAGAAGTAAAACATGGTGCAAAATGGGATGCTAAAGTGGTAGCACATATGGATGCAAAATGAGATGCTAAAGTGGTAGCACATATGGATGCAAAATTGGATGCTAATTTGGATGCAAATATGGCGTGAATGTAGATGCAAACATAAATGCTAACACGATGCTTTTAAGGATGCAAATAGGGCGCTTATGGGGACATCATTTAGGAAGTAAAAGATGACGATCTCTAGGAAGAAAAATAGGATGTTATTTAGGAAGCAAACCTCGACGTCGTTTAGGAAGCAAAATTGGACATTATTCTGGAAGCAAAAAAATGGGCACTATTTTAGACATCAGAAAGGATGCTATCTAGGAAACAAAAAAAGACGTTATTTTAGACTCTTTACATTTTGTCCATGATGCATCCCATCTAGCATCTACTTTGACCACTGAATGAAAAAAAAAATTACACTAAAACGCGACACTAAATGGGACGCTAATTTCGGGATTTGTTGTAGTGGATAGTTACAATTTCCATTTCAAGATCTAGGTGTTTGGATAGGAATAGGTGACGATCGAGCGACATGAGGCCATTAAAAGTTGTGGCTAGGGATTTTTCACTGAAACGGTAAGGAGACAAAGACTCAGGTATGCAGAACATATTTCTCAGGGCTTCTGAGGTAATGAAGAACAAGTTTTTGGTTGAATCGGATGATAGGAATGCTCTGGTTGAGGTGGAATAGTTCTTCGAGCACCATGTCATGAATTCCGAGAAGACAACTCACTAGGGACAAATGGAGCGGACTAAATTAGAATTATAGAGTTTAAGTTTATCCTAGTCATTGAAGGCAAGCTCTTTGGCTTCTCTGAGGGTCTCAATTATATATGATTTGTGGAATATGGTGTTAAAAACATCTGATTCGTGGTCATATAAATTATATTCCACGTAGAAATAGGGGTTTGAGAGTGTGACTTTGGACTTGGGCACCATCTTTCTCAGGTTCACAGTGTTAGGGAATACAGGTGTTCGAACCCAACTAGGTTAGGTTTTCTGCAAAACGGGGGCACAAACAAACTAATAGCAATAAGCAGGATTACAGTAACTGACATTACCAGAAGTGGTAGATGAATACCTGCTCGACACGTGGAGTCTGACGTGGCTCAAAAAATGTTGATCTGGACCGGTATAGTTCGTGCAACGCTGTATTATAGAGTTGGTTGTCATAGGAGCATGTTCTTTGGGTGTAAAAATAATAAAATAATCGAATTAGGGTAAAATCCCTTTTTTACACCGAAAGCAAATACACTTTACATGTCTGATGGTAGGTGTGGAGTGGATGAGGGAATGCAAGGGGTGACGGGACATCTTGGACAGGTACCAAGCGAGGACTTGGCCATGAGTTGATAGGTTGATCAGACGTGTTGATTTGTAGGGAACTTACCCTTTTTAATTGGGGCAAATACCACTATGGTTTCCTAGAGTGGTAATGCGTTGATGTTGAGCGAATTTACAAAACTGATTTTAATCGCGCACAGCCAATAACTGCAAGGCATGTGTATAGAGTGCTTTTAGGTACAACGCACACCCGATCTCACATTTTGTTGGACGCAACTTATCGGTGTGCAACCAATAAAAATCATCGATCTTGATCAATGGGCAAGGAAGTTGCACATTTACTAGCATAGTTAACTTCGACACTTTTCATGAGCATGCTTGATCTCTAGGTCGTTGATCTTGTTTGAGATCAAACAGTTGGGTAGTCTTCCACATTATCCTTCTTCTATTACGTTCTCGTAGCTAGCCATAGGTCATATCTGCATACTCTTCTAACTTATGTCAAGCTCTTTTACTCCTTCAGGGACAAAAATTCCCAAAAATTTATGTGCTTGCACCCTGCATGGACAAACTCTTTCCAAGAAAACCTTGGGTACTAACATCAGCTCCACTAGGACATGACGCTTCTCTGTAGGATTCCGAGGATTGTAGACTAGTGCCTTCTTCCATTGGGCTATGGAGACTTTCCTTTGGGAAATTATTGATCACATTGAAAAATTCGTTAGCTCCTTAATTATTTATTTACACTGAATTGAAAATGACAGGAAATAAAATGTTGTAAATAGAAGAAAGGACTATTATTCTACTATGTACAAAATCCTCCCTTTGAATTTGGCTTCAATATAGAAAGAACCTCTTTAGAATCCGGCCATTGAAAACAGCTTCTATCATTTCTCCTTTCAGTGCATGAAGCTTGTAGGTATTGTTTTTCAGAACTTCAACAATGACATATGGGCCTCTACATAGATTTTCAAACTTTCCATGTTTTTCTTTTTCTTCCCTTCTTGCATTCCACTTCAGGACTAAATCTCCAGGATGGAGATCTCTTTCCAATGCCTTCTTATCAAAAGTCTTCTTCAGCTTTCCCTTATTTTCTTGCAGCTTTAAACATACATGTTCTCTTTCCTGTTGAAGCTCTATTAATTCATATACCCTTCTTACCATGTTGTTTGGTTCTTTTGATTTATGCTGAATGAGTTTGAGTATTGGTAATCCCAATGGAATTGGCAAGACTGTTTCTCTCCCATATACAAGTTGAAAAGGAGATGTGCCAATTGATCTTTTAACACTTATCCTATCAGACCACAAAGCATACTTGAGGTTCACATCTCGATCTTTTTTATTCTCTGCCAATATCTTTTTTATAATTCTCAGCAAAATTTTGTTGGATGACTCAACCAAGCCATTTCCTTGGGAATAATAAGCAGTTGAATGGCCTAATTCAACATTATATTTCGGGAAAAACTATACCATTTTAACATACTTGAAAGATGGAGCATTATCTATAATGATTTTTTTTGGGCATCCAAACCTTGAAAAGATGTGTTCTTCCAAAAATTTCACTATCACAATTTCATTAGCCAACCTAGTGGGAACAAAGTCTACCCATTTTGTGAAATAGTCTATAGCAGTTAAAATCTTGCCGTGTTGATTGCTAGAATTATGATTTATCTCTCCAATGAAATCCAAACCCCGTTGCTGAAAAGGGGTTGATGTGAAAATCGACTTTAGGGGCAAGGGTCTTAACTTATGTTTGACTGCAAACATTTGGCATTCCACACATGCTCTCACAATATGATTAGTATCAGTAAAAAAATTTGGCCAATAGTACCCAGCTCTTAGGACATTGTATGTTGTAGCTCTCCAAGCATGAGGACCACCAACAACACCTTTATGTAATTCTGTGATTATGCCTTCTATTTATTCCTCAATCAAACATTTCAACAATATCCCTTGGGGATATTTCTAGTACAAATATTCATCCAATATGAAATAATTTAACTTTCTGTAATTTTAGTGACCTTGTTTGTGATTTTGTTACATAATTAGGACAATTCAGATTTATAAAAAAGCAAACTATGTCTCTATACCATTCAAACTCCTCGAATTTCATATTTAATTTCATTTGAGTCATCTTGGGAATCCTGAATCTCTCTCAACTTCTCTTCTTCTGTCAATTCTACAATCATATTTAAATCCAATGCCTCACAATTTGATTATGCTAGTTACTTTGCCAAACCCTGGCCCTTAACGAGCTTGGTGGGTTTTATTTCTAGGTCGTATTCATGAATTTTGGAAATCCACTTCCCTCTTCTACCTTCACTATCAATTTGACATAAGATATCTTTGAATGTACTATGCGGAACATATGCAATTATTTGAGAATGCAAAACATAACACCCAAAATATTTTAGAGCTTTAACCATGGCATATGCTTGTTTCTCCATGAGATTGTACTTTAATTCAGCATCTCTGCGAGCTTGGCTGAAAAAGGCTATGGGTTGTTCATGTCCATCATAATTATTTTTAGAAGTACAACTGCAATTGTATGAGATGAATCAAAAGAAAATATCAAGAAAAGATTCATATAATCATGGCTAATCAGTATCGGTGTCTACCTAATAGATTTATTCAATGTTTCAAATGCTTCATTTTCCTCCTTATTCCATTTTACATCATTACTTGTTTTGAGCATGTTGGTAATGATTTTGATTAGTTCAGCAAGATTAGGAATGAATCGTCTCAAGAAATTTATTCTTCCTATAAATGATTGTACTTCTTTCTTATTACTAGGGGTTTAAAGTACTTGTATAGTTGCTACTCTTTCAATATCTATTCTCACTCCATCTTTAGATACTATATTCCCTAGCATCTTACCCTCCCTTAAAGATAAACTGGATTTCTTGGGATTCAAAGAGAGGCCATATTTTCTGCACTTTCTGAAAGTGTGATTCAAATGTAATAGATGGTTATCATTAGTTTTGGATAACACAATCATATCATCAAGGTATATGACTATGCATTTTTCTCTTTCTCCAATGAATGCTATGTCCATGTCACGTTGGAAAGTGGCCCCTACATTCATTATCCCAAATGGCATTTTATCATACATAGAAGTTCCTCAAGGAGTGGTAAAATTTTTCTTCTCCCTGTCTTATTTACTCACGGCCACTTGGTTGTACCCTGAAAACCCATCCATCATAGATATTCTATCTGCTCCAACAACCTTCTACAATATTTGATCCATTTTGGGCAGAGGATAATTTTCTTTGAGTGAGCATTTTTTGGGAATCCTAAATTCAACACACAATTGGATTTCTCCACTTTTCTTTCTGACAGGAACCAAATTATCCACCCATCCAGAGTATCTAAGAGGAATTAAAAAAAAATGTTCTAACAAACATTTGTATACAATTATATTTAAACATTACAATTAGTATAATTATCAAACCAAGATAACACATTCGCATAGGACACAACCTTCAAATCCATTATTTCAATACCTTTTTCAATAGAAACAGAATTATAAATTGAGATAATGACAAAATGCTCTTACTAATGGATGCAAAATTGGTAATTCTTTATATCCTTAATAGACAAAAGAAAACCTCAAAAGACCTAATGATACCATGCGAGAAACAATGTTATTGTCGACCAATATAATAATCAAGCAAATTATGTTATTTAAATTATAATACAACACAAATAACAATCTAGTTAAAAAACTATATTCTTAACCCATAGTCCTTAAATAGCGATGCATTATCTTTGTTAACTAATAGTCCTTAAATGTCCTTCAAAACCACATCCACATATTGTCAGACAACATAATATAAAATATATATGAAAAAGATAAGGAGAGACATGAAGACAAATATGGAAGATAAGGCAATATATTAATGAGTTGTTAAGCTATCTAGCATATGCACAAACATGTACATATATATTACACAAACACCATAACTGTCATATAACCACGTAACAGTTAGGTTAAGCTAACTAATAATAATTAATCTTTAACATCCCCCCTTAATCATAAGTTAGTTAGCGCCTAAAAAACTGCCTACTTGACACTCAACAATGTGTCAAGCAAATTCATACTTGACAATCAACAATGTGTCAAGCAAATTCAAAGAGTAATAACTAAAAATATCTCTGACATAAAAACTAGCAAAACCTTAATTCTCTGCTAAATCAGTGGTTTTAAGATGACCACAAACCAACATGGCTCTGGCTCTGGCTACTGCTCTGACTTTGGATAGGAGGCTCTAGCTCAAGGCTCTAGCTACTGGCACAAGTTCTAGCTATGGCTCAGGTTCTGGCCTTCTCGATTGATAGGGCTTCAACACTGAACTATCAATCAATCTGCAAAATATGCAATCCATCAAACTTCAAAACTTGAAGACTGACAATCATCATTGTGTTCCCCCCTGTCAGCTGAAAGAGGAGAAGTTCTCTGAAAATGTAAACAAGCAGAACTTCATGTTTTATACTTAATTGGTGGTTTTAGGATGACCACTAACCAAGAGATGGTTTTAGGATTACCACTAACCATGTCAACAACAATGAGGTGGTTTTAGGATCACCACTAACCATGTCAATCAATTTACAGTATGTTCAGGAACAAGCCTCAATACTTGTTTCCCATTTGATGATTTATTCATAGGCTTTAAAACAAACTTGGAACATGAATTTGATATACCCTTGTTAGTGACAAATTATCAACTACAAAAACATCATTTGACTACTGAAATCTCTAAACATAAACAGGTTTAGAGTATTTGGTCCATCTTCTGAAAATTTTGAACATAAACAGGTTCAAAATGGCTTTGCTTTTGCTACACATCTTCTTTTACCCTTTTACAATAACTCAACAAAGGGTGTTGGGTTCAACCAATAATGCACCCAATTACAATCATACATCAATTCAACAGAATAATGATACTTACAATCACAATAGTAACTACCAGAAAGCTTACAAAAATAGAGCATGAAAGTCATAAAAAATTTGAACATGCACAAGTTCAGAAAAAATGTGTTGAATTGTTCTTTTAAATCTAGATACTGGAAACTTTGTTTTGATATCTCTGGCAATAGTTGCAATATTCAATCTTGCTGCAATATCTTCAATTTGTGCTCAATAATGCTGCAAAAAAATGTTGTTGGCTCTATCGCAGTTTTTGTTATCTTCTACCATGGGCTTTCTGATGAGCCGAATTCCTTCCTGTCGAATTCCTTCCTCAATAGTAGCAGGCTCCTCTTCCCGACGGATTGGAAGCTTTCCCCCTTCTCTTCACGATTTACAAAATTTTGAATTGATATTTTCTTGAAATGATGATCAACTCCTTCTTTTTTTAAATGATGTCTTCATACCATAAAATAATCATTCAAAAACATAACGAGCACTTGCATAAATTATATCACATCTTCTTCAAATAAATTGTTCACAAGCTAACGATCGATATCACATCACCATGGATCGTTTTTTTCTTCACACAAAATCGTTTTTCTTTAACTGCCCAACTGCAAGGTCTTCTCTTCCTTAAAGAGCTCTTTCATACGTGGTTTTCTCTTTGCAATCTCCATGCTCAGCGATCTGGGCTTCTCTTTCACGCACTTTTCATCACTGGCTAGCTTAAAACAAGGTTGTCAGGATCCATTCAAATCACGGGCGGGGAAACCTTACAATGCATTACATACTACTCGCTTCTTGGAATTGCTTTCTGCACTCCCGCCGCTCCAAATCGGCTGACTGCAAACTTTGTTAAACTCTGCTAATATGCAAATCAAAGGGATAGATCTCACCCTGAAAATGTATGGCGAACGAAGATGACAGTATTGAGATTTATTTTGACAATGGATTCTAACAAAGATTCAAAATCTTGATTTCTTTCTCACAATAGGAGATGGGATGACCACAAACCAACATGGCTTTGACTCTGACTATGGCTACTGCGCTGACTTTGGCTAGGAGGCTCTAGCTCAAGGCTCCAGCTACTCGCACAAGTTCTAGCTCTGGCTTAGGTTCTGGCCTTCTCGATTGATAGGGCTTCGAAACTGAACTATCAATCAATCTGCAAAATATGCAACCCATCAAACTTCAAAACTTGAAGTATGGAAATCATCATTGTGTTCCCCCCTATCAGCTTAAAGAGGAGAAGTTCTCTGAAAATGTAAACAAGCAGAACTTCATGTTTTCTGCTTAATTGGTGGTTTTAGAATGACCACAACTAAGAGATGGTTTTAGGATTACCACTAACCATGTCAACAAGAATGTGGTGGTTTTAGGATTACCACTAACCATATCAATCAACAATGAGGTGATTTTATGATTATCACTAACCATGTCAATCAATTTGTATGTTCAGGAACAAGCCTCAATACTTGTTTCCTATTTGATGATCTGTTCACAGGCTTTAAAACAAACTTGGAACATGACTTTGGCATTGATATCCCCCCGTGAGTGACAAGTTATCAATTGCATTAACTTCATTTGATGGCTGAAATCTCTAAACATTAATAGGTTTAGAGTAGTTGATCATCATTCATAATCTTCTGAAAATTCTGAACATAAACAGATTCAGAATGTGTACTTTTCTTTTGTTGCAAGTCTTCTTTCATCCATTTAAAATAACTCAATAGAAGGGTGTTGGGTTCAACCAATAACGCACCCAACTACAATCATACATCAATTCAACATGATAAAGATACTTACACTAGTAAGTAAGTACCAAAAAACAACTTTCAAAAAAACACAGAATGCAAATAAAAAGTTTCTGAACAGGAACAAGTTCAGAAAAGAAGTGTTGAATTGTTCTTCTAAATCTCGATGCTGGAAATTTTATTTTAATTTTCCAAGCAATGGTTGCAATCTTCAATCTAACTGCAATATCTTCAATTTGTGCTCAATAATGTTAAAAAAATTGTTGTTGGTTGCAGAAACTGACTCACATGATTATATGTTTGCTGAAAGTATAAATGTTGTTTCTTCATAGATGGCATTCTTTGACCGTTTTTTAAAATCTCATTCTCCAATCTGACATATTGTATCAGTGCAAAATGCCCTCTTGCTCTACTACAGGTTTTGTTATCTTCTACCATTATACAATATATCAACAAACTTGGCACAGTACAAATTCAACGATTTTATATGCAACCACCGTTTTCCTTCATTTATCCAAAAATTTTATGCAGCAAGTAATGATTACAATAAATATGGAATCCAACTTTTGCATCATAAATTTAAAATATGATGCTTTCATCAATATGCAAACACCTTTATTCTCATTTATCATTTGACGTCCGTGCAAAAAATAACAAATATAACATGTACTTATCTTCCTCCTTTTTCATTTTCAGGTTATATTAATTCGCATCCAAACCATGCTAAGTTGTATCTCGTCTTAGTTAAAATAGAGTATGCTGTGGAGAGGAAAAAACAGAGCAAAGAGAATAGTTTTGGAAAACACACACTACGGAGAGTATCTCGATCCGTTTATATTAAGTGAAACTAAATTGAAAAACTGTTACAACAAACTCCGAGGAAATAGAATCTAATTAAGAAAACTCTAGTTCATCTAACTGTCTCATTAATTCTCCATTATTTCAAGTCTTCCCCTTAATGGAGAATGGATTAACAGCTACACCTAACATTTCCATAAACAATTCAAATTTGATCTTTCCGAGAGGCTTTGTGAAAATGTCAACAGTATTTTCACAAGTATTACAATATATGAGATCTATTTCATTGGATTGTAGCTTCTCTCTAACAAAATGATACTGAGCATCAACATGCTTTGTCCTTGCATGAAAAATCGGATTATTTGCCAACTTGATTGAACTTTGGTTATCACATTTGATTACTGTAGGTTCTTTTTGTTCTTCTCCAACATCTTGAAGAAGTCTTCTCAGCCAAACAGCTTCACAAGTCGCTGCACACAGGGCCTTGTATTCTGCTTCAGTAGAGGACAGAGATACAGTAGGCTGCTTTTTACTGCTCCATGAAACAATTCCGGATCCTATGCTAAATGCATATCCAGTGGTTGATCTTCGATCATCTGGATTCCCATCCCAATCAGAATCTGAATAACCTGTCAACTCAACAACAGAAGCATCAGTATATTTAATACCAAAGTCAAGTGTTCCTTTTAGATACCTGAGTACCGTCTTTGCTGCATTCCAATGGATTTCTTGAGGTTTTGCCATAAACTGACTTAGCACACTCACAGAATATGCAATGTCAGGTCTAGTTGTGGTGAGATAATTCAAACTACCCACCATCTGTCTATACATTGTATCATTCACCTCCTTTGAACCATCATCACAAGAGAGTTTCACATTCTGCTGCATGGGAACAGGAGATGATTTACACTGATCCATTTTAAATCTCTGAAGTACATCTCTGACATACTTACTCTGACAAACAAATGTTTGGTCTGCATTCCTCCAAACTTCAAGACCTAGGCAGTAATGAAGCTCACCTAGATCTTTCATATCAAAAACTTGTGACAGCTGCTCCTTTATTTCATCAATCAGATTCTCTGCATTTCCTGTAATTATTAAGTCATCAACATATACAGAAATCAATACTATATACCCCTGCTCATCACATTTGATATATAGATTTGGATCACTCTTGCTCATGGGTGTGTGCAAGAAGATGAGGGTCACTTTAGATGCAATGCTACTTTTTTCAAAACTCGTTCCTGATACATAAAACATAACGCGTTTCTGATATTTAGCACCTGCCATGGTAAGACCCGAGCATAACATGTCATTGGACATGTAGGATAGGTAACCATAACGCGTACGCATTATGTAGTTACAAAACGCGTACATGTTATGTAGTTACAAAACGTGTACACGTTATCTAAATCTAAAAATGAATTTAAATAGACAGTCCCGACGATTTCCGACCACCCGTGGCACTCACGCATCAAAAACGCGAAATAGAGGCGAAATAGACCCTGGACGAGGACGATTTGTGGCCCACTCAAGTATCGGTGTTGCTCGATTTAGCTGGAGGGGAGACAAATTCACCGGTGGATTGTCATCTAGTCAGGTAATTCATTCACCCATACCATTTTTTTTTCATTTCTTAACCTAAATTACTATTTTTTTATTGTTTAAAACAACCTAGTTTTGTAATATTGATAAAATTGGGAATAACCCAATCTCTAATTAAATTCACATCTCCCTCAACCAAGATGAGTGAATAATTAAAATGAATCCCTTTTCAAAAACTCAAAAATTCATAATCCAACCAAAAATTGAAAAAAATAAAACTCCCCCCTTTCTACAATGTATTCATCTAAGTCACCCGACACGAGGACACGGGACACGAGTGTCCCCACCAGGCTTCAAATTTTACCCACACGTCATAGAAGGCCACTTCAAATTTTACCCACACGTCATAGAAGGCCACTTCAAATTTTACCATGCAAAAAAAAAATTAATTTCATGGTAAGCCCTTCAATAATTAAATTAACCACTACTGTTTAAAATTGCAACAGAAGGGTAGCTTCAAATTTCACCCATCAACAATTTTTAGTGGGAAATTGGGAATGCGGCTACTAGCTAGGTGACTTGGGAGTGGGACTCGGTTACTCTCCAATATATACGTGTTCGATCATCCATGGATCATGGACCATTGGGCCTCTAATAATATCATTGAGAAACTTACGTGGACGGGCTTACATTGAGTAGCCCATGGCTTGAACGCTTCGAAGTTCTCGTGTTTGTAGCAAGCGCTTACGTGTTTAACACATTTAATGGCATCAACAAAATTATTAAACCTGGTAGGTGGCTCATACGTGTTGTTGCTAGAGGGCTTACCAAGTTACAAGTTATCGCATACCAATTCGTGAATGTTGACTCCGTGAGTTAATTGAGTATTCAATGTATAATATATTATGTTAATGTGCCCCCGCGAATTTGGCATTTCAGACAAAATCCACAATCCATAAACTTCTTGTAATGTTGCAGGTTGTTGCTCCTGCCCATGGCCCCTACCTATAGCCCTTTTTTTCTTTGTTGTATCAAGTTAATCCTACCGTCTACGGCTCCCAGCCTCACACCCTGTGTTTTCTTTGTTGTATCAAGTCAATCCTGCAGCTCCCGAGTTCCACCTTTTGTTTTCTTTGTTGTATCAAGTCAATGCTCGAATTCCATGCTTCCATGGCTCCGACCATCAATATATAATATTGCATGAATAGAAACAAGCTTTTTCTTATACCCCTATTCCACTGTGGTTGAGCTACTTCCAAGTTCCACCTACCCTATCTCCTCCAGTCCTCCAGGAGAGTTTGCGAAATATGGTTGTGTTATATGACATATATAATGTTCAGTGCTGCTATATCCACTGAAAAATAAAGCCTCTCAACTTTACTACGTCAGTAAACATTGAAATTTTGATGTACTATTACATTTTCAAATTAAAAGAATAACTTATTTTTACATGGCGGCATTGAAGGGTTCAATATCTCATAGCCCTTCATAGTGAAATGGGACCCCACCCTTCAAATTTGATCCCTGGTCCCCACTAGACATGGTGACCCCCGAAATTAGGACACGTAGGACACGGTGACCCCCGGAATTAATATATTTTTAAAATATATTAAAATTTAAAAATATAGACATATAGATCCAATAAAATTTAACATTTACAATTACAAATATTCAATAGAAATTACATTTACAATTACAAATATGAAATATTCAATAGACATTAGATCATTCACAAATCACAACACATTTGTCATTCACAATCACAAATCACAATGAGACATTGAGACACATAGATGCAAACTCATCACTGCCCTGATCCTCCTACTCCTCCTCCTCCTCCTCTCTGCCAATCTGACTAACTTACTTTTTAATTGTCAAATGTTTAATTTTAAGTTTTAAATGTATGTAAGTGAATGCCATTAAATTGCTTACTTGAGTTTGATTTAATACATGTTCAATTTTGAAGAGACGTCATTATATACCATGTATATGTTTCTAATGATTTTCGTATTAATGTCTTTATTGCAGTTGCAGCTATGGATACCAATGCCGAGATATTGATTGAGCTTGCCCACTTGAGGGGCATAAGTGCAGCTTTTAGTGGTGGTGACAGGATTCGCCGTTCACTTACATCAACCTTGGATGCAATTGTGGACACCATTTCACAATCGACCAATGTACTATATGATATTGCATCTTACAGAGAAAGAAAAAGACAACAATATGCTGATGGGCTAGACTACAATGCAATAAAAAAATTTAAAATATCCAAAGAGCTCATATTTGCATTGTTTAGGGACCCTCGGACGGGGGAAATACCAAATGCAAATAGGCCGCATATCTCCATTGAGTGGTGCACATTTCAACCATTTGTTGATAACTGGATGGACAGATGGTACATGGTTTTTGATATGCCACCACACAACAATAGGGAAATTCCCTTATATTTCCTTCGAAAGATGTACGCAGAGTTCGTGTTGCATAAACACGTTAACTATTTTGTCATCTTATAGTTTCACGGGATCGGTGGGGGGATGCCCCAAAGCCGACCCAATGCCAGGCTTCGAGACCAGGATCGCCCTATCCCTGCACCTCGCAGGCAGTTGCCTGGGTCAGATGTCCCACCTGCACATCGTATTATTCCGCAGACACGGGATTCATTTTTGAGTTTGGCATGGGCGGTTGTTCGCCATGGCATGATGGTTCAACATATGGGTGAGGAAGGGACATCTGTCCCTGGTGTGGTACATACACCAGCTCATCACCATGCAGGACCATCAACTAGTGTAGGACCATCAGGACCATCCACTAGTGCATGACCATCGACACATCCCCATCCTAGTACTGATCCTCACGAGTGCACATCATGTGGTCGTCCCTGCTATGGTATTGCCTCAGATGTTGCCTTCAGTGGGTTTTTGAGAAAGGTATGTTGATGGTTAATTGTAATAAATTCTTCATTTATTTTCGTCTTTGTACACATATATATAGTTTTAGCTAATATATTAATTTTGTGAACTTGCAATTGATGTATTATGCCGGCAGTGGCGCCCCAGAGCCGGATGTTCCAGACTCTACAAGGGGGCATGATGCTACCCATTTGGTAGGCCCATCTTATATACCACCTATTGCCATATCTGACATCGAGGTAAACATTTTAAAATTTCAGTTTTTTAATACTTGTTAATTTGTTAATTTCCACATACTTTACATTTTAGTTCATTAATGCTATCTACGGTCTAATATTTACAATTATTAAACTTGCAGATGGCAGATCCTTCACTGGGGCAAGGTAATGTGGAGGTAGTACCCATAGTCATACCGTCCCATGAAACATCTGGGATCCAGGTAAACAATTAAAAATGACATTTTTTAAATACATGTTTGTTTTTTGAATCATGCATGTCTAACTACATAAACACCAAGGATAATTTTAGGGGCGAAATTTAGCCCATGGGCTATTTTTCCATGTTTTTTTCCAGAAAAAGATTCGCCAATTTGCATTTTTTGAAGCCCTGTTTCGCCCAGTTTTGATGGGGTAAACTTTTTTCACTCTAAAAATCGCCAAATTATTATATAAACTATATAAAATCGTTAGAAATTGAAATAATTTTAAAAAAATATCGCCAAATATTTTATAGTTGACATTTTAAAAATTGGTAAGATTCGCCAAGGTTTATACACTTTTAAATAAGTATGGGTCATTAAAATTATCCCTGATAAACACTTGTTGACTGCAGGCACCATCCGAGACATCTGGACCATTGCCTGTATTTGTATCTCCCTCCAGGCCATTCATGAATAAGGGTCGTGTGTATGTGAGGCGTTCTACTCCTAGAAAGACTCCAGCTGCCCACGACCATGGGCTTACTCACACCATGGTAATGTATATCCTTCGATGATATTTGTTGTTTAACTTGAAATCCAGTGCATAAATAGTTTTTGTTAATGTTTGAATTGCATGTTTACTGCATCAGGAACCCGAGTTGTCTACTGAGAACCTCGCATCGATGGTTGATGCAGTAGTTAGTGCCGCATTTGCAATGGCAACTGATCACACACAGGTATGTAACTATTTAAACATTATCTTTACATAGTTTATTATTGTTGGACCTATTGTTTATTCATGCATTTCTAACTATTTCAACATTTTTTCATTGTAGCCACCACCACCAGGAGCAGTTCCTGGCCCCCCTGGTTCGACCATCCTGGATGTTCAACCAATGGCTCCATCTGCTACACAAGCAACGCAATCTCCTTTGTCAGTTGAGGTGAGATGTCCTTCAGTGACCAAGTGTTTCATGCACTTTCCATGCACCAGTTGATAATTGTTGAGCTAATGTATTAGTGTACATAGTTAGTTGAATTTAACAATTGATATTTAATTTGCACGATCCAGGGATGCACATTGATCCTAGAGATGTGCCTAGAGGATCAACGTCGGGAAAGAACAAGAGGAAGCTTGAGTTTTGATAGTTTTGATAGTTTTGGATAGTTTTGGACACATGTGCTTTTGGATACTTTTGTATATATATGTACTTTTCGATACATTCAGTTTTGGAGACATGTACATTGACTTTATTGTGCATGTACTTTTGGAGACATGTACATTGACTTCATTGGATACATGTACTTTTGGAGACATGCACTTTTGGATACTTTTGGATATATATGTACTTTTGGATGCATGTACTTTTGGAGACATGCACGTTGACATTTCACTTATAAATGAATGATACATTTCACTTTGTATTTGTTCTTCGATTTCCACGTGTTCTTGTGTCAATCTAATGTGTTGATTTGTGTGGATTATCTATTACTCATGAATGCACTATGTCAAAAGAACAAACTATTATATTCAAAGGTTTCAACGAATTCACTACATGCATGCACTAATTGGTATCTAATTAAAATTTGTGATTTTGGATGATCATTACAAGTTATGTCAAAGTTCTTGCTCGTGTAATTTAATCAAACTAAATGCAATACAATGTTTTTCAAGGTTTCAACGAACTCACTCATGCACACCCATTGCCATCAACTACCAATGAAAGTCTAACATTATGAGGTTCTTCTTTAAAAATGGGTAATATTTCCTTGATGATCGTAAATTGAGAACCATTTGTAGCCACTCATATAATACCATCTTCACTTATCTTTGTACATGATAATCCATAAAATGTGCTATGTTTTTTAACCTAAACAATCATCAAAAACCTAGAATTATAGGGATATGACAAAGAACCTTATGGGGCACCTTATATATTACCTAATTAGTTCAATATCTATTGATCCCACATTCATGGCATTTTAAATTTGTTGCATGCTATCCATAATATATCATTTGATCATAATTAGGACAACCATCAATTGTTTGATACTCCTTTCTTGTATCTTTCATAAGGGCACACAATTCTCAATATGTGCAAGGTAAAGTATTTGATGGTTATAGGAAAATATTACCTAACAATCTATAAGAAAAAATCAATTTATGTACTAAATAATGGATATCACAATGTAGTTATTACAATCACAAAAAATATTAAAAACTTATATTTATCATTAGAGTTATTGTGTATACATTAGGATCTTTGTCATACCATTGTTTGAAATGTCATTCAATACATTCAATTTTATCAACATCAAATTAGTAAACAAAGTGACTCATCTTTGATCTCTTGTATAGGCCTTTGTGTGCCTTATCAATAAGATGTACATCATGAATATTATCATAGGTGCATCCTCATCCATGCAAACAAAGGTGTCATGGATCAACCTATTATCCCTTTATTCTCAATAATATTAGTATCATTATCTTCCATAGGATCAAATTCAACTCCATCACCCCCATTATTGCTACTCTAAATTGCAGCCTTAGGAGTTTTGATCATGTGTTTTTGTCTCTTTAGGAGTTTTGAAATATTATACTCTTTCAAAAATAATATGGAAGTTCAAATATTTAAAAGTGGCTTAAATTATAAAATGGGCGGAAATTTACCAAGTGTCCCTGAAAGACATTTTCATGAGACTTGCAACTCGACATAACTCCGAAACCGGACGTCGGACTGATGAACCATCAACTCCGTTGGTCTCCTGGCGTGTGATTACCTCTAGGGGGCCCTCTCCCTCGTCTCCCCATGGCCCAATGGCTTCATTGTGCATTCATTTCGTAAACTAGGGTTTTGCTCAGTTTAATTGCATGCAATATCGCATTGGTGGATCAACTCTGCAAAAACCTCCCCCAATCCAGTGTTGGCAGTGTTCCCACGTCGGCATTTCCCACACACACTTGCAAGAGCCAACAGCACGCAATCTTCCTGCTCCGTTTGCTTTTTGGCTCCCGGACGGAAATTCACCAAGTGTCCCTGAACCACATTTTCATGCGACTTGCAACTCGACATAACTCCGAAACCGGACGTCGGACCGACGAACCATCGACTCCGTTGGTCTCCTGGCATGCGATTACCTCTAGGGGCCCTCTCCCTCGTCTCCCCATGGCCCAGTGGCTTCATTGTGCATTCATTTCGTAAACTAGGGTTTTGCTCAGTTTAATTGCATGCAATCTCGCATTGGTGGGTCAACTCTGCAAAAACCTCCCCCGAGCCAGTGTTGGCAGTGTTCCCACGTCGGCATTTCCCACACACACTTGCAGGAGCCAACGGCACGCAATCTTCCTGCTTCGTTTTCTTTTTGGCTCCCGGACGGAAATTCACCAAGTGTCCCTGAACGGCATTTTCATGCGACTTGCAACTTGACATAACTCGGAAACCGAACGTCGGACCGACGAACCGTCGACTCCATTGGTCTCCTGGCGTGCGATTACCTCTAGGGGGCCTTCTCCCTCGTCTCCCCATGGCCCAGTGGCTTCATTGTGCATTCATTTCATAAACTAGGGTTTTGCTCAATTTAATTGCATGCAATCTCGCATTGGTGGGTCAACTCTGCAAAAACCTCCCCCGAGCCAGTGTTGGCAGTGTTCCCACATCGGCATTGCCCACACACACTTGCAGGAGCCAACGTCACACAATATTCCTGCTCCGTTTGCTTTTTGTCTCTCGGACGGAAATTCACCAAGTGTCCCTGAACGACATTTTCATGCGACTTGCAACTCGACATAACTCGGAAACCGGACGTCGGACCGACGAACCGTCGACTCCGTTGGTCTCCTGGTGTGCAATTACCTCTAGGGGGCCCTCTCCCTCGTCTCCCCATGGCCCAATGGCTTCATTGTGCATTCATTTCGTAAACTATGGTTTTGCTCAGTTTAATTGCATGCAATCTCGCATTGGTGGGTCAACTCTGCAAAAACCTCCCCCAATCCAGTGTTGGTAGTGTTCCCACGTCGGCATTTCCCACACACACTTGCAGGAGCCAATGGCACGCAATCTTCCTGCTCCATTTGCTTTTTGGCTCCCGGACGAAAATTCACCAAGTGTCCCTGAACGACATTTGCATGCGACTTGCAACTCGACATAACTCGGAAACCGGACGTCGGATCGACGAACCGTCGACTCCGTTGGTCTCCTGGCGTGCGATTACCTCTAGGGGGCCCTCTCCCTCGTCTCCCCATGGACCAGTGGCTTTTTTGTACATTCATTTCGTAAACTAGGGTTTTTCTCAGTGTGGGAGTGTGCAATTTTTGCACACGGGGGTCAACTTTGGAAAATCATCCACCAGGAAAGTATGGCTAGTGTTCCTAGCCCGAACCTGTCTAGACACACCTACAGGACTCCCTGGAACCCGGTTTTGTTGCATTGTTGGAGTTCTATGCCCCTGGTAGGTATCCAGCAAGTGTCCCTGAAGGCCTTCTGGTAGTGAGACGGGACGAGCCATAGAATGAAGACCGTGGCTCGGATCGACGAACCGTCGACTCTGTTGGATTCAGCACACCAGGATAGTGCTAGGGGTGCCCCTCCCCTCCTACCCGGTGGTCCATGTGTCACCTTGCAGGTCCATCTTGGAAACTAGGGTTTTGCTCAGTGTGCGAGTGTGCAATTTTTGCACACGGGGGTCAACTTTGGAAAATCATCCACCGGGTGGGTATGGATAGTGTTCCTAACCCAAACCTGTCTAGACACACCTGCAGGACTCCCCGGAACCCGGTTTTGTTGCACGGTTGGATTTCTATGCCCCCGGTAGGTATCCAGCAGGTGTCCCTGAAGGCCTTCTGGTAGTGAGACGGGACGAGCCATAGAATGAAGACCGTGGCTCGGATCCATGAACCATTGACTCCGTTGGATTCAGCACACCGGGATAGTGCCAGGGGTGCCCCTCCCCTCCTACCTGGTGGCCCATGTGTCACCTTGCAGGTCCATCTTGGAAACTAGGGTTTTGCTCAGTGTGGGAGTGTGCAATTTTTGCACACGGGGGTCAACTTTGAAAAATCATCCACCGGGCGGGTATGGCTGGTGTTCCTAACCCGAACCTGCCTAGACACTTTGGAAACTAGGGTTTTGCAGGTCCATGATGATGATGATGGTGATGATGATGAAGATGTTGATGATGATGGCTTGGTCTAAGGTGGTGCTCTCAAATAGCTAATTCATTATGAAATATTTAACAAGACATGAATTAAATTTAATATAAGTGTATTGTTTAATATAGTGAGCATGAATTGAATTAATTTTGTTGGGTGAAGCCAATAACCAACATGATGAACATAATATAATTTTAGGGTTTACTGATCATATGTAAAAAATGGCATATTCATAAACTTGACATACAAGAGAACTTTTGACATATTTATAAACAACGTAAACGTAAATTTGGCATATCAAGAACGCAAAATTGACATATTCATATGAAACATACATGTGAAAATTGAGCATATATCAATATTCAATTACAAATAGTATTAAAAGTATGTAACGTACCTCATCATGCTAGATCCCACCTATTATCATACAACCAAGCCCTCCGGATCATCTCTTATACTGATGGTCTCCATTAGTCTATCGTGCTCTATATACGGTAAGAAGTAGCGTACCTTCGATGTATTTCGACTAGGCATTGTTCGTACCTGAAGGTTTGTGCCAATGATTAAGTTGGTAAAGTGATACACACTTGCACCTGGTTTGTAATCCCTGTAAACATATCCACCCTTCTTTCTTCCATTGTTGTCCCGTGTCAAGTATTCACCTTTAACAACCATAGACCCAGTTGGAAAGTGGTTGTTTTCATCATCAGTCATGGACACAATGAGAGTTTGCTTTCCATCGATACAGCGTGCCAACAAGTATTCATCACCCCATTCAGTATCTTTTGAGGAAACCACTACGTATATGTGCCCTGCATTATATGATTGTAGGTATATGATCAAAATATTTTTCGTGCGATACAAGGCCATTAATGTGCATTTGAAGACTACGTAAACAAACAAAAAATGTTAAGGAAATGCATCATACCGGGTTGTACAAGGTCTGAGACATGATCAAAATCTGCAGAAATAGATGATTGGTCTTCTTCCAACGGAGTTAACTCAACAATTGCACGTTGATCAAGTGGAAGTGATATGCGATCCCATCCATCAACCCAATCCAATGATTCACACCCATCCCAGTCACCATCATAACAAGGCAGGAAAAAACAAGCGAGTTTTCTGGTCCAAATTTCAAATACTGGGTTATCAGAGCTTCGAATCAAATGAAAGCCACGAGTCCCAGGCACAGTCTTGCATTCCCATGCATGTGAACGATCTATGTCTACCACCTCCCAAA
The DNA here is from genome assembly GCA_027924585.1 of Larix kaempferi. Lineage (NCBI taxonomy): Eukaryota > Viridiplantae > Streptophyta > Pinopsida > Pinales > Pinaceae > Larix > Larix kaempferi. The sequence continues at coordinate 1,338,386 of BSBM01000068.1, read as the reverse complement.
AAAATCTCTCCACATGTCTCTTTCTTGTGGATTCTACTTGCATAGTTGATTCCTCTCCCATTACTGACGTGCACCACCTAACTATAGATTGAGCATTTAGAATAGTAGATTCTGTAGATACTTTCAATTCCTCTCTTCGTAGGGCTGTTTTGACACATGCTCCGGCTCCATCATGCTCTCGTTTACCATGCCCAGTCTCAAAATAGTTCCACATATGTGGCACTTTGTAGTTTTTATGCAATGAACACAACCACTGAAATATGCGTGCATTTTTTAACTGACCAGCGCACCCATCAGACCAAATCCAGTGTCGATCCATCTGTATGTTCCTTCCCTTCAAGTGATCATAGAACATGAAGAAGCAATGACGTACATAGTGGAAGTCGTGGCACCTATCATCACTTATGTAGAAGTGATATTCCTTCAGAATTTCTCTTTGCTCTTCAGTGCTATTTGGGCCATGCCTATATGTGATATGGACCATCAAGGAAACCTGCTTAGAGTGATAATACTGACTTTGGATCTCATTTTGAGGTTGGAGAGTATAGTTCTCGGCAAAATCAACAACTGAAAGTATAGTACCAAGGGGAAATGTATCTCTGCATATTCTAAACTTCTCATCCTGCCATCGTGCCACGTGGACATGCTGAACATATTGATGTGTCTTTTCAATAAATTCCTTGATGAAGTCACTAACTTGTACCTGGTGACACAAAATGATCTCAATGTCAGTTTTTTGTTGTAAGTAAGGATTGAAATGTAACCGTTACAACATAATTTTATAGATATAAATGCATACCTGAGATGTCACCAATTGTATTTTTTTGCTTTCTTTCCCTGGGACTATTTCATAGTTGATATATTTGAAAATTTTCATGTCTGTAACCATTTTCCCAATTTCACTATCTCCATTCTCGTGCATACATTGGCTCAATAATGCCATTCCAGCACAGTTGGAGCATGTTCCATCCAAACAAGATTTTGCATAGTATATTTGCCCCTCGGGCCTATTGCACATGATGCTATGAATGAATTCTCTTGATGAAGTTGGTGGTATTGTCATGGAGCAATCCTGCACAATGTTAGTATGAAACACACAACGAATGTACAAAAATGTTTCATAGTAATATTCATATTCTACATGGTATCTACAACAACAAGTGTTACGAAGAGTATTTATTCTAACATACCATGGCTTACATTTCTCAAAAGATCTTTGCCCCAAGTTCAATTGTCTATGCTCAATCTTAAATTTCTCATAAAGCTCTGTCTGTGTTATATCAAGAAGATGCTTAGTATGTGGTCCACGATCCTTTGAACCCCTTCTTAGTTTTAGTACATCCTTTCGGTTTGAAGAAGGCCTTGTGTGATCATGCCAAAAACTGTGCACTAGTCCCTTTACTACATCAACTAGCTTCATGTCACGACGTGGAAACCGACCAACAAAGGCCCAAAAATCTGTCTGATCGGTTGTGTCAAGATGTTATCTTCTAATAGAATACCTACGGAGGGTTTTTACATTCAAATTAACTAGTTTGGATGTAGGCCTGAGAATACGAAGGGCCCTGGTGTTCTTATTTGCAATTGATTGTAACAACACACGACGAGCAGCATTGCAGTCCTTTGAACGTGTGTTCTTACCAATTTTACCAAATGCATCTACTAGGCTTTTAACTACATGAGAACTTGGTTCAGAATTCTTTATCATCTTTATCCCTAACTTTTTCCTAACAACATTCATGCTCCTAGATTTTAACAATGATAAAAATAATCTACATTTATCTCCATCACATTTAGAAACAAAATATTTATCAAGTATTTGTTGAGTTTGATAAGCAATACTACGTTTAGATAGCATACCTTCAATGAATTCATAAGTCTTTCATCAACTTGTATACACTTCGCAGTTCTTCGACGTGTGCTTGCTAATGGAGGTAAGGGGGTTGGAATTGTACCATGTAGCGCATCACCAAGACGCTCTGGCATTTCAGTAGTAGCTTGGTGTCCTTCATTCTCTTCCTGGTAGTTGGATGGTGGAAGTCCAACATCCTCATCCATGGTTTGTGGAAGTCCAACATCCCCTTGTGGAAGTCCAACATCCTCATCGATGGTGTGGATAACATTCTCTTCTTCAACAGTAGGAAAAATGTCCAACACCTCTCTGACTTCATCGCTTGTATAACCACATCCGGATAGCAAATTGGGTGTTTCTTCGTGAGCTTCATCTTGAGATGGTAACTTATCACTTTGACTTGAAGTGGGAATTGAAACATCCCCTAATGAGCACCTACGTTTTGCTTCTTGATTACTTCCATGGGGTGCTTGTTCAACAACTATTGTGGAAATTGAAGGTCCCTCTTGTCGTGGATTAATAGGATGAACCGTGGTATCCTCTACAATTGGATTTGGATTAGTTTCCAAAGAAAGCCTCCGATTCATCATGTATATTCTTTTCTTTTCTTTCTCTTCTTCAATGACTTCTTGAGGTCTCTTCTTCCTTGTTGATTTGTTTACTCGGTTACGTGCATTCCCCATCACCACAATGATCTATTCAATATAGTTTGTTTTTGTTGCTCCTCAATTACAAGCTCTTCAATAATAAGCAAATGGAAGTTCTTCCTTGTTGGTCTTGAAGCTTGATATCTTATCTTGTGTGCTCCTCAAATATAGGCAAAATGAATCTTTCAAAGGCCTTATCTTTGGTGTTATTCAATTGGAGATTCTTCAAGCTTGCTGATGATTTTCTTCAAATATGGCCATATAACCCAACACCACACTGAGCAACCATGAAAGATGTCCTCAATGCTGCACCTGCATAAAAAAAAATGATGGAGTTGGTGTAGAATGTGAAAATTTCCAGTGGCGGGCTCGTGCTATTCGAAAAATCGTGGGACTTGTTGTTTTCGTTCGGACAGAGTGAAGTTGCTCTCGGACAGCAACAGTCCACTATTTATGGAGTTCCAAAACGCGCACGCATTATATAAATACAAAACGCGTATGCGATATGTAGTGAAAAAATGCGAACGCGATATAGTCAAGCACAATAAATAGGTTAGGTGCACGGCTAGGGCAACGAACAAAATCAAAAGAAAACTAATAATTTATATGGTTACATACAAAACAAATGTTTTGTATGGTTTAATACCCCCTAGCTCTCTCCCAATAATCCCTAGATAGCCCCTATCTCTTTCTAAATATCTGTCCCTCATTCTCCCTACATCCCTCCCTACATGTTTCTTTCATGTTTCTTTCTCTCCCTTACTCCATCCATGTCTCTACCACCCCACTCTCCATCTCTCCACCTTCTCTTTATCTTCGTCATTATCCCTCCCTATAGCACTCTCTCCCTTCTTCTCCCTTAATCACTAACCCTCTACGCCTTTATCCCTCCCCCCTGCCCTCTCTGTCTTACATTGTTCCTAGAGCCCCTCCCCCATAAAGGCCTTTAGACCCTCTTCTAAACATTAATCCCTAAGTGCATAAGTGCACAAGATGATGAGGAGGAAGAGGGTGATGACAATGAAGATGATCATGATGTAGATGAAGATGATAAAGATGATGATGAGGAGGAGGGTGATGACAATGAAGATGATCATGATGCAGATGAAGATGATAAAGATGATAATGTTGATGAAGATGATGGTGATGATGATGAAGATGTTGATGATGATGGTGATGGTGATGTTCGGATGATGATGATGATGATGATGATGAAGATGATGGTGATATGATGGAGATGTTGATCTGATGAGGAAGATGATGATGATGATGGTGATGATGGTGATGATGATGAAGATGTTGATGAGGATGATGATGGAGATGAAGATGATGATGATGAAGAAGATGATGATGATGGAGATGTTGTGTTGATGGGGAACCTAGAGATGACAATGATGATGAAGATGGTGATGGTGATGACGATGAAGATTTTGATGATGATGCTGATGGCGATGATGATGAAGATGTTGACGATGATGGTGATGGTGATGTTTAGATGATGATCATGATGATGTTCAGAAGATCATGATGGTGATGATGGTGATGATGATGGAGAAAACGACGATGATGGATATGTTGATGAGGAACCTGCAGATGCCAATGATGATGATGATGGAGATGTTGATGAGGAACCTACAGATGCCAATGATGATGGTGATGACGATGAAGATGTTGATGATGATGGTGCTGGTAATGATGATGATGATGATGATGATGATGATGAAGATGAAGATGATGGTGACATGATGGAGATGTTGATCTGATGAGGAAGATGATGATGATGATGATGATGATGGTGATGATGATGATGAAGATTTTGATGACGATGATAACGGTGATGAAGATGATGATGATGAAGAAGATGATGATGATGGAGATGTGTTGATGGGGAACCTAGATATGACAATGATGATGAAGATGGTGATAGTGATGATGATGAAGATTTTGATGATGATGTTGATGGCGATGATGATGAAGATGTTGACGATGATGGTGATGGTGATGTTTAGATGATGATCATGATGATGTTCAGAAGATCATGATGGTGATGATGTTGATGATGATGGAGAAAATGACGATGATGGATATGTTGATGAGGAACCTGTAGATGCCAATGATGATGATGATGGAGATGTTGATGAGGAACCTACAGATGCCAATGATGATGGTGATGACAATGAAGATGTTGATGATGATGGTGCTGGTAATGATGATGATGATGATGATGATGATGAAGGTGAAGATGATGGTGACATGACGGAGATGTTGATCTGATGAGGAAGATGATGATGATGATGATGATGATGATGATGATGATGTTGATTATGATGATGACGGTGATGAAGATGATGATGATGAAGAAGATGATGATGATGGAGATGTGTTGATGGGGAACCTAGAGATGACAATGATGATGAAGATGGTGATGGTGATGACGATGAAGATTTTGATGATGATGCTGATAGTGATGATGATGAAGATGTTGATGACGATGATGATGGTGATGAAGGTGATGATGATGAAGAAGATGACGATGATGGAGATGTGTTGATGGGGAACCTAGAGATGACAATGATGATGAAGATGGTGATGGTGATGACGATGAAGATTTTGATGATGATGTTGATGCTGATGATGATGATGATGATGATGATGATGATGAAGATGTTGACGATGATGGTGATGGTGATGTTCAGATGGTGATGATGATGATGATGATGGAGATGTTGATGAGGAAGGGGGAGATGACAATGATGATGAAGATGTTTATGGTCATGAAGATGATGATGATGGTGATGGTGATGATGATGGAGATGTTGAAGATGATGGAGATGGCGATGAAGATGATGATGATGATGATGATGATGGTGAAGATGATGAAGAAGATGATGATGATGGAGATGTTGACCTGATGACAATGAAGATGATGATCATGGTGATGATGATGAAGATGTTGATGCTGCTGATGATGGTGATGAAGATGATGATGATGGAGAAGATGATGATGATGGAGATGTTGATGAGGAACCTACAAATGATGGTGATGATGATGTTTAGATGATGATGGTGATGGTGATGTTTAGATGATGATCATGATGATGTTCAGAAGATGATGATAATGATGATGGAGATGTCGATTTGATGAGGAATATGATGATGATGATGATGATGGTGATGATGATGAACTTGTTGATGATGACGATGATGGTCATGAAGATGATGATGATGAAGAATATGATGCTGATGGAGAATATGATGCTCACAACTCCCTCTAGTCTCTCTCTCCCCAACCATCAATCTCTCTCTCTCTCTCTCTCTCTCTCAAACACACACACATACACACACATTATGTGTATAAATTCAAAAATATTGCCGCGTTATGCACATCTAAAAGCGCGGCAATATTTTTGAATTTAAACAAGCCGAGTCACATGCTCACATGTCAACAATAATCCTATGTGTATGCTTTGGAGTTTGCTTCGGTAATTCCAAACCTGTGCTATGTTAATGAAAAACCAAAGCTAATTGGGTATTTCTTCTAGTTTATGGAGAAGCCTGTGCTTAGCCACTCGTTACAATATGCTACACAGAGTCATTTTTGACGAAATCTTAGACACAAATAGCATTTTTTCTGCAGATTCCAAATATCTAACTTTTATTTTGAAATATTAATTTTTCCTATTTTCTTTCAATTTCTTTTCTGTCCTACCTCCTTAACTCGTGAAACACACTGTTAGTGTTTCTTCCATAATTTTTTCAATTCTCAATCATTTCAAAAAAAAATTGTATGGTGCACAAGAGGACACTAACCTCCACGTTCTATGAAAAACCCATTTCAAGATTTTTGCATTAAGACCTTCAAAGGCTCTACCCACAAAAGAGGTACTATTTTCGAGGTTTGATCACTTAGACAATTATAAAAAAATTATAAAATTACTAATTTAATTTTCGAAAAATAATGGCGCACAAGTGCTATGTGTTCTCTACGTGCATGCCGATTTTTGTAGCTTGATTCCATCATTTAGGCCCTCAAAGGCTCTACCCACAAAAACATATACCTTATCATTTGCTTGAAAAATAAAAAGTGTCTGTTAGGAAAAATGAAACTTGACATAGCTATGCAAATTTTCAATACATAAAAGTTATATATTCAAAAACGTGATTCAATTTCCTACATTTCATCTCTTTTACTCAATGCAAGATATTTTGCGTAAGTAGATCAAAAAATCCAAGTAAGTTGAGGGATGCCTGCTTTTTCAGTTTTCTATTGCATCTAACGCACCAAAAGTGACCCTCATTAGCTTGCACTGACCCTCCTCATAAATCCCTGTTGAAGAAAGAAAGAGTCTATCTTCTCATACCATGACCTAGGTGCCTGTTTTAGTCCATACAATGCTTTCTTTAACTTACAGACTAAGTGTTCTTGCCCCTTTTTCACAAACCCTTCAGGTTGAGTAAGGTACACCTCCTCTTTTAACTCACCATTCAAGAAGGCATATTTAACATCTAATTGGTTTAGCTTCCAATTGTACTTTGTAGCTAAGGCAATTAACAATCTGATAGTATTCAATTTAGCTACAGGTGCAAATGTTTCAGCATAGTCAATACCTTCTATTTGTGAGTATCCCTTTGCCACCAATCTAGCCTTATATTTGTCTATGCTACCATCTGATTTAAACTTGGGTTTGTATATCCATTTGCATCCTATTGGCTTTTTATGTTTTGGCAATTCAGTCAATTACCAAGTATTGTTTTTCATTATGGATTCATATTCCTCCTCCATTGCATTTCGCCATTCATCATGTGCATTGGCTTCATCAAAACTAATGGGTTCTATGATATTCAAAATGCTACTCATAAGAGCATAGTCTTTGTACCTTTCAGGAGCCCGAACCTGTCTTGAAGATCTTCTTAGCTGTAGCTTATCTTCCTCTTCGCTGTGTGAACTTTTGTCTTCATCACTAGTTGAGCTTGGACTTCTTTTATCACTGAATCCCTCTTGTTGTTGCCACTGTCCCTATGGTTGTGGCTGCTGTAATATAGCTTGTTGTTGTCTCTGTGTTTGCTGAAATGGTTGCTGCTGTACTGATTGCTATTGCTGTTCTTATTTAACCCCATCATCAAGAATTTTATGCCATTCCTCATGGCTTTGGTTGCTGTTCTCTGGAATTTTTGTTTCCTGTTCATGGAAGAGTACATCTCTACTCGCAAATACCTTGTGAGTAGAAAGATCAAACAATTTATATGCTTTGAATTGAGAACAGTAACCTATGAAGATACATTTAATGGCTTTAGCATCCAGTTTCTTCCAATTTCCCTTTGGAATATGTGCTAAAGCTGTACACCCAAAAACTTTCAAATTTTGAACTACTGGTTTGGAACCATACAAAGCTTCAAAAGGAGTAATATTATCAAGACTCCTAGCTGGACTTCTATTCTTTAGGTAAACAGCAGTATTTATGGCTTCACCCCATAAGGTATTTGAGAGATTCTTACCTTTCATCATACTGCGTGCACACTCTACCAGAGTTTTGTTTTTCCTTTCAGCAACTCTGTTCTGCTGTGGAGTTCTGGGTAGTGTAAACTGCTGTACTATTCCATTATCTTTACAATATTTGTTGAAGTCCTCTGATTTATACTCTCCCCCTTGATCTGAACGAAGGATTTTAATGGATTTTTCTGTCTACTTTTCAACCATGTTTCTAAACTCCTTAAAGTACTCAAAAACATCACTCTTTCTTCTAAGAAAGTAAACCCATGTGTATCTTGTGCAATCATCAATAAATAGCAAAAAATAAAATGCACCTCCTAACGATCTAGTTTGCATAGGCCCACAAACATCAGTGTGCACAAGATCTAACACATCTCTCTTTTTTCTATCTGGATTAGAAGGAAATTCATCTCTGTGCATCTTTCCTAATGCACATCCTTCACAAGCAATGTTCACATTTTTTAACATGGGAAGTCCTTCAACCATATTATGTTTCAGTAATAACAATAAATCTTGATGATTGATGTGGCCATACCTTTGATGCCAAAGACTCTCTGTTGCAATGGTTGCAGAAGTTAATACGTGATGCTCTTTACTGGTAACATCAAGCTTGTATAGGCATCCTACTCTGACTCCCTTAGCAAGAGTTTTGTATTGGTCCATTAAGTCCTTCACTATGCAGTAGTTTTTGAAGAATTCAACCTTCAAATTCTGATCTGTAATAGTAGACACAGATATCAAATTTTTCTTTATCCCTGGCACATACACCACATTGCGAATGTGACGAATACTACCATTTGGCAATGTTACTGGAATATCTCCATATCCCTTGATCTGATAAGCACGGTCATCACCAAGATATATACTAGCACCATTCTGTGTTTCTTTATAGTTAGTATACCACTTCTTATTACAAGTCATATGCACTGATGCTCCGGAGTCAACAAACTAGGCATTAATATCATCAATTTCAGCAGATAAAGCAGCATTAGACACAAACAGTCTAAGATCCCTTGAGTCAAAATTTGGGGTTTCAGCAATCTCATCAGCAATTTCATCTCTAGCCATAAACAGTTTTAGATCATGTTTTGATGAGTCTTCTGCAAAATGACCTGAATATTTTCTAGGTTGTCTATTCCTAGCCTCATCATTCTTCTTCTTATGACAGTCTTTAATAAGATGTCCAGGTCAACCGCAATAAAAACAACTTTTTGACTCATTCCTGTTAGATGGCATACATTGATTTAGTCTTTGAGGAGCTCTACTCTGTGATGACCTCCCTCCTCTGCCTCTTTCTCCTGATCTCCCTCTCGGGGATCTCTTATTTAACCACAATGCTAAATCCAAATCTTGAGGTTCCAAGTTCCCACGCCTCTCTTCCTCTTGCAGCAAAATACCTGTCAACTCTTCAAAAGTAGGAGGTTTCTCCCTTGCTGCGAGACCTGTTATAAACATATGGTATTCCTCTAGCATACCATTCAATGTGATTGTTACAAGATTAGTGCTGGAGACTGTTTCTCCTATGTCTCCTAGTTTATCTTTCACTTCTTTGATACGACCCAAGAATGCACTAACAGACTCATTTGCATCCATTTTAATGCCTAGCAATTTAGTTTTTAAGAAAAGAAGACAGTTCGTATTGCTAGTTTCATACAGATTTTTAAGTGATGTCCACGTTTCAGCAGAAGTTTTAGCTTCTCTGATATATGGAATAATACTATCTTTAACAAACATTCGTAACAGTACCTTGGCTTTGTTCTCGCGCTTATCCCAGTCTTGGATTTGTGCTGGTGTTCCACCCGCAGTTGCTACAGGTTTCGCTTCATCTCCATTGGTGATTGCCCAGACACCATAGCCTTCCATCAGGGTTTGCATTTTGAATTTCCAATTGATGAAATTCGAGCCATCCAATTTGTTGGCCTCGTGGAGATAGGTCTCTGCCAATGGATTTGACATCTCAGCAACTCCGCGGTACAATGCTCAGCTCATCTCACACACAATAGCTCCTCCACTCACTTTGTACAGCAGTGACTTCCTCTATGCACAAGCTGAACAACAGTCCAGAAAACACAATACACGGGAGATATCTCTGAAGTACTCCATAGCAACTGCTCCAGCAACCCACGGCTCCACTTATTCTAGCTTATGCTTCCCTCAACAATAGAAATTGGTTCACTCTACTAGGGTGATTAAATTAATGAGAACAGTAAACCCTGAGCACCCACGGCTCTTTCTCTCCACACGCAGTAGCTGCTTCTCGATCTCTGCGACTCCTGAGATGAAATTGATTCACGGCTTCCTCAACATCTCTTCTAAACAGTATAAACGGACTCCACTATACCTCCAGGCTACAATTTACACCCTCAATGGCTCTTCTACATAGACTCCACGGCGATTTTGGCGAAAGAAGCCTCACAACTTGATGCAGCGGCTCAATACTGACGCCCTCTCTTCGACTCGGCAGCAGCAAAACAGATTCGTTCTCCAATTCTCTCCTAGGGCCGGCGACACCCTCGAGCACAGCTCTGCGTCTCCCTGCTCTGTACTGAGCAGCGGTAAACTCCTATCTTAGCAACAAAAGAAACCCTAGATGTTCTAGAGCCGGCAGCAAGTTTTCAGCTCTGATACCAAGTTAAAACAGAGTATGCTGCGAACAGGAGAAAACAGAGCACAGAGAACAGTTTTGGAAAACACACACTACTGAGAGTATCTCGATCCGTTTATATTAAGTGAAACTAAATTGAAAAACTGTTACAACAAACTCCGAGGAAATAGAATCTAATTAAGAAAACTCTAGTTCGTCTAACTGTCTCATTAATTCTCCATTATTTCAAGTGTCTTCAACCAGGTTCAATGCAATGTCACACTTGCAACACATTCAAAAATTATCACGTGGTTGCATGCCCTCGTGGTTGCACACCCTCATACGGATTCCACATACACAACACTGCTCCATATATTCATTATATTTAAACACAGCAACATCTTCACCCACAATCAGACACTGACACAGGCCCTGAACAACCTCAGAAAAATCGTTTTTATAGAAAATAGTGGCTCTATATAACACAGGAGCAATTCAATATAATAACTGCTAAAATGACTAGGCTCTAACATTTTCACCTTTACGGACGGTAGGCTCAGCTATGGCACTGTTCTGATTAAAAAACGAATTTATTTCTCCTCAACAGCGAATTTCATAGCAGCGGTGACAAACTGACAGAAAAATTCTCCATTCGTAGCATTAATAAGAATTTGTTTTTGATGTTTTTGCTGGCAAATCACTTAGATATCCAATGAAACGATGCACAGTAATATGCTCCATCCATAATCATTCATCCATAGATTTCTCAGATTTCATACATGAACTTCCCTCCTTTCAACGTATTGTTTTACCTTCTTCTTCTTCTGGAAATGGAAATGCCAACGAATTGAATAAATGGCGATCTAAAGCATCAATTACCTTTTGACAAAAAATGCAGTTCGAACAGATCTGCAACATTCTCTCAGGTCGCTCTTTTTCACAGGCCGTCTCTATCTCTCTGCTCCTCCGCTCTTGGGGCAAATCTCGAGCGGAAATGCCTCTCTTCTTAAACACTTTCAACAGTTCAACGTCATCTCTCCTTTCTCTGCTCACCTTCACTTTCACGCTGACCTCCAACCTCCAAGGAATGAGAGCCTCCACCAAAGATAAGCGGAGACATGCAGATAAATATGCAGAAAAGACAATATATTAATGAGCTGTTAAGCTATCTAGCATATGCACAAAGATGTACATATATATTACACAAACACCATAACTGTCATATAATGGTCTTGTTGAGAGGGCTTTCCCTAAAACCATCTTGTTGAGAGGGCTTTCCCTAAAACCATCTTATTAGGAAACCTTTCCCTAAAACCAAAAAGACAATACTTCTTTATGGGAAAGACCCATATTTAGTAACAATAAAAATAACCATGAGACCCATCATATATCTACTATTGTTGGAAAGCCTTTTCCTAAAACCAATCATGCAAAATAGAAACAATCATCATATCACTATCCAGAACAGATTTGATTTCATGGAGATTATTTCTTTTATTAAAGTAGGTTAAAAGATGTACCTTCTCCAAATTCTGGCCATATTGGGAACTGTTTCTACAAACTCTTATTAGAGATCTTATTATGACCACTCACAATTAAACAATGCAAGAAATAAAATAATGAATACATAATTACATTTAAGTTGGTTTTCAATATTTTTATATGTTCTACAATAGAAAATTGGTTAATAATTAACTTATTTTTACATATAAGTTACAACAAAGCAAAAGAGAAGAAAATACATTTATTAAAAAAACAAATTTAAACAAACCATGTTTTACAACCAAGTAAAAGAAAAGAAAATACATTTATTTAAAAAACAAATACAAGCAAACCATGTTTTACAACAAAGCAAAAGAGAAGAAAATACATTTATTAAAAACACAAATACAACTTTTAAATGAGTATCTTCACTCCCTTCTGAAGTACCTGAGCACATTACAATACAATGCATAAAGGTTTTGCAAATGTTTGAAATATAGATACACCTCAACCATACTAAAAAGGTTTGAAATATAGATACACTTCAACCATGGTAAACAGAACAAACTTTATCCCATAATAAACTACAATGTAAAAATATGCAATCACCTTTGACTTAGAATTGTCAATTGCATCTTCGCTTTGCTTGATAGTTTGAAACACTGTCATGATCAAAGGAGTACTATCAAGTTTATTGTGGATCATGGGTTTTTACCGTGATGCAGTATTGCTTTAAAAACGTATTGTGGATCATGGGTTTTTACCGTGATGCAGTATTGCTTTAAAAACGTAATGCAACTATTTGCAAAACAATTTGATTTTATACTTAAGGAAATTCACGTAGATTTAGTGGCTCAGTCAAACATTGCTTTTTATAAGATAACCTTGAGACATAAAATTCTTAAAAGTACATGAGAAAAATATTAAAAGCACAACTACAAAATGGCTGGAATGCTGAAAAAAGCTTTTACCAGAAACAAAAAAATCAGGATTGGGTGCCAAAGCGTGTATCAAATAACTAACAACAAACTCTGGACCACCTGTACATGAGTTATAGTCCAATTGCAAAGAGGATTTATACAAATCGGTAAGCAAATTCAACAAGTATGCAAAAATGAAACTAAAATCAGAATATACTGGCATAATCAGGATTCATTGAATATACATGCATGGTCCGAATATAGAGTTATCCTAGATTTAAACTAGGATCCATTCATAATGTAATATATATTTCAGCAATATAGAATTTGTTTAAGTAATTAGGGTTTCAACAGTCTAATATAAAATAATGAATTTAAATAAAATCTAGCGAATTGAAAAACATAGCATTAATTACGATCTGCACATAAATAATATCTTAGAACAAGTTATTTCTGTGAAAATTAAGACTAGAATACTCAATTTAACCATTCTGCAAAAAAAAACAACGAGTTTCAATTCCTCTCCAAGAACCCACTATTGTTACTCAATCATACTCCATCAGCTGTTCTTTCTCCCAATAGTCTCCAACAATCTGTTCTTCCTCCCCAGCCTCTCCAACATTATTTTCTTTTTCCCCAGCCTCTCCAACAATCTGTATTTTCTCGACAGCTTCTTCAACAATCTGTTCTTTGTGAAAAAAAATAGCTTCCGGATGATCCGCATCAGTTGACATTTTGTCCCCATCTTCTTCAATAATCGGTTCTTTCTCACCATGTTCTCCACGTGGTTCTTCATTGTGCTGTTGTTGTTGTGAAGTTTCAGGTAATATGTTTTCTGAAGAGCGAGCTGGTTCGATCGCTTCTCTCAAGAGGCGCAGGAGCTCCGTATTTTGTCGTACAACATTGGGCACATCGAATTGATATCGCCGATATGGGACGTTCACTGCAGCATCAGCTTTCAGTTTGTTCAAGATTTTCGTACCATAATTCATAATGCTATCAAACAAAGTTAAATGTGTTTGATTAGGGTTTTGGGTACAGGCAAAGCTCTGTGGTGCACCCACCACAGTCTGTATTTCATGTGATGAGGAATAAGGAAGGGGAGTCTTTGATGAACTGTATTGTTGATCGGCATATGAGTTGAAGGAGGAAGGCATGACCATTGAAGTTGGGACATTGGGAGCAGCTTGAACAAAACTGCTGTTGGGAATATCACGTCCATAGATGGGATTCTGGGGATAATTAGGGTTTAATGGATTCTGGGGACAATTAGGGTTTATGGGATTAGAGCTATAGGAGGGAAGACCAGTATGTAGCAATGAAGAAGTCATGACATTGTCCCCATTACCCCGCTCGTTTCCTACTAATTGTCCACTGCCAGAACCAAATCCCCCAACGTTTGGGCATTGAATCGAGCTTTTCCAGCTTGTATAGTCCTGAAAATAGTTATCTAATTCTCCGCGATCACGAGCTAACTCGTAATCATCCAGATTTGTAAGAATGTCTCGCGTCCATGGTGAAACAGCCTCCTCGCAAATTTGCGTATTTATCCGGGAAGGATAACTCTTTGCTGTTCTCCAAAAGTATCCACGCCTGTCCTCTTTCAATCTCATCGCCATATTCACCTGCGAGAATCAAAGTTATCGAACTGGAAGGTTAAACCTGTGGCGAGGAATGAATGTCGGCCAGCTTCAGGTTTGGTGTCGAATACTTTCTTCTTTGATTGATTTATAACACTAAATGGCCAAGCCTTGAGACGATCGTAACGTACGGATGAAATAACCGAGTCTCATGTTTTGACCATTATTTCCTGATTGATTGGGTTATAACCATGATGTAGATTTATATCTATCTTAAATGTGGATCTATTAAGGCATCTAATTTTTTGATGTGTTATTTTTTAATGATTTTTTATTTAGTTTTAAATTTTTATTTTATAATTGGATATGGATTTTTTAAATTTTTTTATTTAGTTTTCATTTTTTATTTTGTGAGCTTATATAAAAAAAATTATGTACTTTTATTTTTGATATATAACTTGACATCCTTACATAAAGTTACACATCTCCTCATCATGAATTGTAAACACCTCACTACTAAGGAAAGAAGATATCCCCTTAAATCATGCCCCGACTCATTTTATAATATTATTAAATGGTTCAATTTAAAAAAGCCCATGGTTACCTTTCTAACTCTTGATTCTCTTGTTTTTCGGAGGAGTTCTTAATTTTAGATGGTCTCTCATATAATTGGGGTGACCTTACCTCAGTTATTTTACTCAAAAATGGGTTTATCTACTTTTAAAAGGTGTAAGTTAAATGATTGTATCTATTTTTTGGTGATATTTTTAGTTAATTTTGGTTAAAATTGTTGAAATTATAGTTTTAGGTTGTTGGAAGTGCATAAATATTTTATCCAAGAACACTAAATCCATTTATACAATCAAAATTGCAATTTAAACAATAAAAATTGTAATTTCAACCAAAACCACATCACTAGATTCCCAAAAAAATCATGAAAAAATACAAAAACTTGGACTTTTTACTCCCTTTTAAAAAATGATTTGCCAATAATGAAGGGATTTTATAAATGTTAAAGTTGTAGAAATGGGTGTCAAGATTATATAGATTTGAGAAATATAACCATTCAAATGGTGAAAAAATTATTAACTTATAATAAGAGGAAAAAGGCATATAAATGTTAAGAAAGATTGAGATAATTAGGAAAATAATTAATAATTAGAGAGGGAGGAAAATATTATGATTTAGTTATTAAGGAATAGGAAGAAATTAATAGAAATATATAAATATGGGACATGAAAATTAAGAAAAAGGAAATAAAGGGGTAAATAATTATTAAATATACATTAAGAGGGAAAAAGGTCATGTTAAGAAATGTTAGAATCCAAGGATAATTACAATAACAAATAATAATTAGATACAAAAGTCATGTTAAGAAATGTTAGAATCAAGAGGATAATTACCATAACAAACAATAATTAGATGAGTAAAATAATAAAGGGATAGGAGAAATTAATAAATTAGTTGTTAAAGAAGGAAAGTAATTAATAAAAATATATAAATATGCTCTATGGAAATTAAGGGATAATGATGGTTAATAGTTAAGATTCATAAAATTAAAAGGAGAAGAAAATGAGGGGAATAGAGAAGAGTTAAAGTGAAAAAATAATGAGAAATGAAAAGTTAATTATAGGAATGGTAAGGTAGAGTGAGATGAGTCAATGGTTAAAAGGTAAGTGAGCATTGCTTTATGTTGGATTATCATAGTGCAAAGGTCTTGTCTTGAGCATTTTGTTTCAATTAGCTTTACACCAAAATCCCTGTACACCTAATTGTGTTCTAATTTTACGTTTAAAAATGCTACAAGTGGTATCATATCACTTTTTTTAGCTTTCATGCATCTAGATTTTTTCCAATTTTTTTAGGCTAAAGATGTGTTTTGACATATTGAAATAACATAGAGATATGTCGTAGTAGTACATTACGACAGTGCATCAAACAACACCTGTATATGGAATCTCACTTCCATGTACCATTAGGTATATCGAAAGTCCCCTAGGCACCCTGAAACTATCTTTAGATAATCCAATTGATCATGTTGTTGTTATAGTGGCATTAAGCATAACACTCGAAAAGAGTAATCTCTAG
This sequence comes from Larix kaempferi, assembly GCA_027924585.1. Classification (NCBI taxonomy): domain Eukaryota; kingdom Viridiplantae; phylum Streptophyta; class Pinopsida; order Pinales; family Pinaceae; genus Larix; species Larix kaempferi. The sequence goes on along the minus strand of BSBM01000068.1, from coordinate 1,321,742 downwards.
TACCTCGGTAGTCGAGTCACATGGATGAGGGCATGGTTGAGCCTCCTTAGTTAGTTCCTTGAGAAATTGAGCAAGTAGTTCTATTGGACCCAACAAGCCGAGTATTTTTTAAGGATTCAAATACTATACATATCTATAGCACTGAAGGAGACTATTTGTGTTAAATTTTTAGTATTAAATCACAATACTATAGGATCTTTGCTGAGAGAATAACATCTACAGTATATCAATGCATGACAATCACAATATGACAAGCATCATAAGCATCACAAGAATCAAAAGCATAGAGACAAGAGACACAGAGTTTCCGTGGGGAAAACCCTAAGGTGAAAAACACCACAACTTCCTCAGAGATAGAGAGAGCAATGGCTCAACCAAAATACAACCAAATAATACTGAGATAGTCTCCTAGCAGATGATCCTCCTCCTCCTCACTAGTGCGCCACTTTTCAGAGAGAGAGATAGTTACTTTTCCGAGTGAATAAAATAGAGATCTCCTATCTTTTTTTATACTCACCTTTTTGCCCAGTGACCTACTGGGGCCGACTTGTCTACTTAGATACACCCACATTATATTATATATTAATCAGGGCCGACCCCATAAGGTGGTCTAATAACCCATCGGCAAGTACACACACTTGCGACACTTGTCAATCCACATGACGACACTTCCTTATAGAGGAATAACACATCTCTTATAAGGGTACAATAAATATATATATAATATACAGATGAAATACATTTCGAAGTTACATATACATCAACACTCCCTCTTAACTAGGAAGGTATTTCTCGACACAGATCTGCTAGACAAGTCTTCTTCTCTGGATCATCGTCATCGATGCATCGTCATCATCATCGTCACTGCTGCTACTATCTCAACCAATCTCTGACTCTACTCGTCGTAGGAAGTTCTACAGAGCCAATCCTTTTTCATACTGGATGTAGTCCCACCACCTGCAAGTCTTCGTCATCACTGGCCATACTGTGGAATCCTCAGGACTTATTACGTGCGTCACAAAACCTCGAAAGAGCATCCCAGGCTGTTACGAGCACACAGCTCTACCTATAGGATCTCCCAGGGCGCTATTACATGTGACCCCACCACAAAACCTCGAAAAAGCATCTTAGGATGTTACGGGTACACAACTCCGACCTGAAATCTCCCAGGGCACAAATTACATGTGGTCCACCACAAAACCTCGCAAGAGCATCTCAGGATGTTACAGGTACACAACTCCGACCTGAAATCTCCCAGGGCGCTATTACATGTGGTCATGGCAAAACCTCGCAAGAGCATCCCAGGACTGATTACGGGCACACAGCCCAACCTATCGGATCTCCCAAGGCGTTATTACATGCCATAGGACAAAACCTCGCAAGAGCATCTGCCAGATATCCCAGGGCGCTATTACATGCCATAGGAAAAACCTCGAAAGACTATCTGCAGATCTCCCAGGGCACCGAATTACATGTCCTCCCAGAGCAAAACCTCGAAAGAGCATTTGCCAGATGTCCCAGGGCACCAATATTACATGCCATAGGAAAAACCTCGAAAGACCATCTGCAAATCTCCCAGGGCACCGGATTACATGCTCATCTGCACAACCTGATCCACGGCCATAGAGTATCATCCTGATACTCACCATACATCATCCTGATGCATCCATGATCATCCTGATCATCATCACTGCAACGTCCTGCTGCATGTCATCTGGAGCAACATCCTGAAGCTCGTCATCTATGATCATCCTGATCATCACTGCAACATCCTGTTGCATGTCATCTGGAGCAACATCCTGAAGCTCATCATCTATGATCATCCTGATCATTAATGCATCTACCTGATGCATACCAAGTATCTACCTGATACATATCATCATACATGATCCTCCTGATCATCAATGTATCCACCTGATACAAATACACATACATGATACATATCACCATACATGATCCACTTGATCACACAATGTATCCACCTGATACATATACAGATACATGGTCCAAGCATCCAACATGATGCATACATACATACATAAAATTATCCAACTGATCATATCCAGCATCCACATGATGCGTACATACATACATAAAATGATCCAACTGATCATATCCAGCATCCACATGATGCGTACATACATACATAAAAATGATCCAACTGATCATATCCAAGCAGAAACCAGAACATCATCCTGATGCTCATCATCCAGCGCTTACATCCACAGCCATGTGAAGGATCCTCCTTCCGACATGCTTGGAATGGCTTCAGCAAATGTGTCCATCACTTCTTCCTCGAAGTGTCCTTGATCTGAAGAACGCCAAGCCTCTCTCTGAAGTACTCGAACTTCACCCTAGCTAGTGGCTTCGTCAGCACATCTGCAATCTGCTCGTCTGTCGCAACATACAGGAGCTTCACAGCTCCTCTCTGCACCATATCCCTGATATAGTGATATTTGATCTCTATGTGTTTCGACCTGTCATGAAACACTGGGTTCTCGGACAACTTCACACAACTCTGGTTATCACAGAAGATACCAGTAGCCTCCAACGGGAGATCAAATAACTCAAACAGTAGCTTCTGTAGCCATACTGCCTCACAACTAGCTGAACAGGATGCAACATACTCTGCCTCAGTTGTACTTAGTGCTACGCAGGACTGCTTCCTGCTAAACCAAGAGATCACACCTGATCCCATACTGAAGCAACACCCAGATGTGCTCTTCCTATCTGCAGCACTGCCAGCCCAATCTGAATCAACATAACCCTGCAGGTTAAACTTTTGATTCACCTCATACCTGAGCCCATAATCCACTGTACCCTTCAGGTACCTCAGAACATGCTTTACAGCAACCAGGTGAACACTTCTCGGATCTGTCAGAAACTGGCTCAATGTGTTCACACCAAAGCAAATGTCTGGTCTCGTGTTCGTCAGGTACATCAAGGACCCAATCATCTGACGATACATAGAGACATCAACTGGCTCAGATGAAGCATCACATAGAAGCTTCAGATTCGATGCCATCGGTGTAGCCATGGCCTTGCAATCCATCATCCCGAATCTCTTCAGGATATCTACTGTGTACTTTCCTTGACCAAGGAAGATCCCACCTGCATTCTGCCACACCTCCATACCTAGGAAATAGTGCATCATTCCCAAATCTTTCATGTCGAATTCAGCTGCAAGCTTCCTCTTAGTATCTGCAATCAGTCTGTCATCTCCTGTTACAAATAAGTCATCCACATACAGGAGTAGAATCACAGGATTCCCTTCCTCAACCTTGTAGTAAAGGTTGGAATCCGCTTTATTCTTGGTAAAGCCCAAACTAGATAGGAAACTGTTCATCCTACCATACCAGGTTTTGGGAGCTTGCTTCAAGCCATACAAGGCTTTATTCAATCTGCACACATATGACTCCCTGTCAGGTCTTGGGACTGCATCCCAAACATCTTCTTCATGATCTACGGATCATGGCATTCCATTTCTTCATCCCAGATCTTGGGAACTTCAATATCTTCAATAGATATCTTTGTTGCTGGAACAAATGTTGTAGTCCTTTTGTAGGTGAAGATATACGGTCTTTCCTACAAAACAAGTTAAATTGCATGATTAGAAATATCTCATAATTTTCAGAACAAATTCTTTACACATAAAGAAATATTTCATGCAGTCATGCAGTTATCTTAGCCAATGCTTCAATACAACATTTATCCATGTTCCACAAATTTCTAGATGCCTTCCAGTCTCTACCAGAACATTGTTAAGAGTTTGCACTACTCCCAACATGTCAGCAAAGAGGTTTCATTCTAGATAAGTAGCACTGGAATGTTGTACAGTGCCATAAGCCACTTACCCATCACATGCATATTAGTAGTATACTGTTCATTAATGCAATCATTCAGATATGCACAATACATCTCCTAAGTCTAGGAACATAAGCATAATATTATTAAACAAACAAAATAGGCAAGAAATGATAGTTGAAATACTTATCTTTGTTTGTTTGTTTGGGTGGACTCCCTCTGAGTCTTTGCTTCCTGGTAGGAGCTGCTGAAGTAGCTTCTTCTACACCTTTATGTTGTGGAATGTAGGAAGATGGTCAACTCCCTCTGAAGATCTGCATCCTTGCAGGAGATGCTGGAGTGTGCTCCCTTTTGATCTTTGCTTCCTGGATTACCTGTCCTTATATTCATCTTTGCTGACATCAATATTCTTGAACCCATAAAAGACCTCTTCTGGTGTCTTGTTGTCCAATATCTTGTGGGGAGTTATGTTCTGCACATATACAACTGTTCTAACTGCTTCTTCCCATAGATGCAGCATTTCCCTTGCTGCTTCCATGACTGTTCTGTTCTTCCTTTCTGCAACTCCATTCTGTTGAGGATTATAAGGAGCAGTCAACTCCCTCTTAATCCCTGAATCACTGCAAAGCTTCTTGAAGTCATTTGAGGTGAATTCTCCACCATTGTCAGATCTGAATGTCTTGATTTTCTTGTCAGTTTGATTCTCCATCAAGCTTTTGAATTCCTTGAATTTATCAAGCACCTCATCTTTTCCCTTCAAGAAGTATACCCAAGTCTTCCTAGAGAAGTCATCAATGAATGATACATAGTAAACATACCCACTCAGGGAGCTGGATGACATAGGGCCACATACATCTGAGTGGATGATTTCCAGGATGTCTTTTGCCTTGCTTTCACTGCTTGGGAAAGCCTTCTTAATGTTCTTACCTTTTGCACATCCTTTGCAAACACCTTCATGTTTGGTCTTGATTTCAGGAAGACCCTCTACTGCCTTGCTTGCAATTGGAAGTGCCCTATAGTGCATATGAGCAAGTCTTCTATGCCAAAGTTCACTTGGCTCCATGGATTCATGTACCATGGCATGTTTAGGTTGTCCCTTCAATTTATACAAGCCTCCCTCTTGCTCTCCAATCACTACTGCATCATCTATGGTCTTTCCCTTTGGCCACATCAGGACTTGGCCATCCACAAATGCAACCCTCATATGCAACCCTCATACCTTTTGCATCCAATGCAGAGATGGAGAGTAAGTTCTTCTTGAGCCCAGGTACATAAAGTACTTCTTTCATCTTCAATGATTTTCCAGAATCTAGGTTGTAGGAGGCTTCACCACTTCCTTTGATTGGGTATTGATAATCATCCCCAAGTTTCACCTTATGGGGTGACTCATGTTCAGATAGGTTCACAAAGGATTCTTTAAACCCAGTCATGTGTTTGGAAGCCCCACTATCAATCAACCAATCATTACATCCATGGGAGATGGTACCTGTAAGAGCAGAGATCAGAACATACTCTTCTTCACTTGATGAGACATCATCACTATCACTTTCTGCCCTAGCCTTCTTCTTTGGGGGTTCATCATCTTCGGAAGCATGAGCATGAAATCTTCTTTTGCTGCCCTTCTTCTTCTTACTGAAGTTGTTGTTATTATCCCTTTTGTTCTTGGGACAATCTGAAGCATAGTGACCCTTCTCATTGCATGTAAAGCATCTTAGGTCCTTCTTACTCATTTGATGAGATCTTTTGTGGTGAGAGTGATCCTTCTTGGTTTTTCTTCTTTTGGTGTGAGCTGCAAGGGCTTGATCTTCTCCTCCCATCTTTTCCTCACGAGCTATAAGCCTAGCTTCTTCTTGAGAGCATTCTTCCATCAGTCTGTTGAAGGAGATCAACTTCTTCCTTGCACAAATTCCTTGAATAAAAGAATCCCATGACCTAGGTAGGCCATTTAGAGTGGTCATCACCACTTCACCATTCTCCACCATTTCATCCACTGCTTCTAGTTGTTCCTTGATCTGGGAGACCCTTGAAAAATAAGATTAAATGGTTTCTCCATTCTGAATCTTTACTGCTTTCAATTGGTTCCGCAGGGTCATCATCCGATTTATGTTCTTTCCTTCAAATAGCTTGGTCAAGGATTCAAACATCTCCTTGGGTGTCTTGAGAGAAGACACATGGGGTATGAGATGGTCTTTGATAGAATCAGCAATGATTCTCTTTGCCTTGACCAAGTTCTTCTTGTGCAATGCCTTGGCTTCTTCATCCTCTGGGATAGGGATGTCTTCTTTCACATATGAGTCCAACTCATTCTCTTCCAGGATTAACCCAATCCTATACTTCCAGGCTCGGAAGTTATCAGCCCCTTCAAGCTTATCCTTAAGCTTAGTGTGGAGAGACATCTTTAAGAGTACTTCAAATGGAAATAGAAAAGATTTAGGACTTACCACTTGAAGTGCTGAAAACTGGATCTGGTCCTGGATTAGGGTTTATCAGAGAAACCCTAAAAATTCAAACTGTGAATTTCAAAATTCCGAAAGGATAGAAAGATGCGCCTTGGAGAGCTGATCATCCTAGTACATTCAGAATTTGAGATCAGCAAGGTCTTGCCCTTGAAAATTGCCTATTTGTCCTCCCGGGTTCACTCGGGAGAGCCCTGAATTAGGGTTTGAGTTTCCCGGAGATCTACCCAGCCAAAAATCTCGATCCAAAGCTCAAACCTTCGATTTTTGCAAGGAGCCTCCAGCTGTGCCTTCAGTTTCCAGAAATTCCTATTTTTGTGGAAACCCTAATTTTTAGGGCCAAATCTGAAAATGCTCGGAACTGAATTCTGATTGGACAGATAGATGCGCCTTGATGAGTAGATCCAATCTACTATACTGAATTTCAAAAATCTGTGGAGAGAAACCCAATAAACAAGGAATACAAGCTTCCATCACTGCAAAATGTCTTCTTAGTTAAGCTCTGATACCATGTTAAATTTTTAGTATTAAATCACAATACTGTAGGATCTTTGCTGAGAGAATAACATCTACAGTATATCAATGCATGACAATCACAATATGACAAGCATCACAAGCATCACAAGAATCAAAAGCATAGAGACAAGAGACACAGAGTTTCCGTGGGGAAAACCCTAAGGTGAAAAACCCCACAACTTCCTCAGAGATAGAGAGAGCAATGGCTCAACCAAAATACAACCAAATAATACTGAGATAGTCTCCTAGCAGATGATCCTCCTCCTCCTCACTAGTGCGCCACTTTTTAGAGAGAGAGATAGTTACTTTTCCGAGTAAATAAAATAGAGATCTCCTATCTCTATTTATACTCACCTTTTTGCCCAGTGACCTACTGGGGCCAACTTGTCTACTTAGATACACCCACATTATATTATATATTAATCAGGGCCGACCCCATAAGGTGGTCTAATAACCCATCGGCAAGTACACACACTTGCGACACTTGTCAATCCACATGACGACACTTCCTTATAGAGGAATAACACATCTCTTATAAGGGTACAATAAATATATATATAATATACAGATGAAATACATTCCGAAGCTACATATACATCAACAATTTGGATTCAAAAATTACACATATAGATATACGGGCTAATACTTATTAAAAATATATATAATATACTATTAAAAATTGTAATTTTTTTTGGCAAATTTTGGTAATTTAATCATATTTTATGTACAAATAGGTGAATTTTTAAGCTAATTGGTGATTATATTTTTTTTAAATGGTCAAACATATAGCCAATTGGAAGAATTTCACCGTTAAAAAATACCCTACCTACAAGTATATTAAAGAGTTATAGCACCTAGAAATCCCTTCTCCTTAAGGCCCTGGAATTCTTATCCTCTCTCACCATCCAAGGAAATTCCTGGATCTTTTCATTTAGTGAAGGAATTTTGTAATTTTTTTAGTGCAGTAATATTTAGTATGAATTAATACTCCCATTAGTGTAAAAAAAAGTATGGGATTCGTTGACACCATTGTGGGAGAACTAGATCTCGAAAGAATCCTTGTGTTGTGATTGTCGTGTTGGTATACATATATCAAAAATCCTTTTGCGTGGACCTGAGAATACAACATTTGGTAGTATATCTAAAAAGGTTGTTCATTAGCCACTAGTTGTTTTGATATAAGTTGGTGTTAATACTTGCAAGATCATAAGTGGTCTTGTTTGTCCAAAAGGTGAACCACACTGAATTGACTCACGCCCAAACATGATAGAAACTCATTTGTTTATAGATACGAGAGTTATATATGTATGCACGGTATTTAATTATCTTTTTTGCAGAAAATTTAACTAGACTAGGTCATACACGGTGTTTAACAAAGGAAAGGTGTTCCTGCAAAGGAAATTCATAGCTCATTTCAAAATGCAAGGATAAATGGAAATGGAAATAACGGATGAAAACTAGATATATTCAAGAAGTGACTGATATTATCAAATCTCTTTAAACTAGGGAAATTTAGAATGTACTGAAGCTTTTGCATGAAGAATTTTAGCAATTCATACACACTTGTAAGTAAACTGGGGGAATGTAGTAATATAGTCACATTTTCATTACAAAATACAAGTAAGAAAATATCAATAACCTTGCATCCTACATGAAAATATTTAAAAGATACGACATAGGCATACAATGATGAATCACTGGCATAAAATTTAAGTCTGAAACACTATGAATATCAATGATCTCACAATGAGACTGGAAAATGCATCAACTTTTCATTAATGATAAGGATATTTACACAGAAATAGAATGGAACAACAAAGAATTCATTGAAGAGGGGAAGAACATCTCTCTGAAATGTAGCTCTAACTTTAATCTCTTACAATCTCAAAATTTCACAGTCAAAACTGCTCATCTACTCTACAAAAATTAGTTAGTGAGACTCTCGACTAATATTGCCAGCCCTTTCAAATGTAATACAATCCTGCTTATCTAGAGTTTGTAGGTAGCCTTATTTGGTTCCTTACATTCTAATCAGAAAAGTAAATTAAAACTAGATTTACTTAAATTACAAAGAAAATTTTACAAGTCTTGTTTCCCTAGCTAAAAATGCTAATTTTCTGACGTTTAATTTCTTTTGCTGGGAGTCTTCCTAATATTCCCCCTCATATGGACATTTGGTTGCCTAGAAGACTGTCCTATAGGCCCCATTTGAGGGATACCATCTTGATTCATTAACTGCATCATCTGAATGTTGAGAGGACCTGCAGGTGGCATGAATGAAACAGGAGATGGTTGATTTGTAACTGCACCAGGCCCTTGAGCTGTTGGAGGTGATGTTGATTGCTTAGACTATAATCTTGATGCTTGACTGGATGACTGCCCCTATGACTGAACTGTTGCTAATCTTGATGGACATACATGCTTGTGGTGTTGGATCGCCATTTTACACTCTTTTCCAAAAGGGTGCCTGTAATTCTTCAGAGTTTCCAAAGAAATTTCTGCATTTGCATGCTTCTCATTTGAAATGGGCCCCAATCTTTTGGAAATATTCTTCAAGCTTATCCAAATTTCAAAGCAACTCTTTATCATATCCACTGCTCGATGTCCTTCTATATCTCCTTCTAGTGACTCTAAGGGGAGCTCATCCTTCTTTTGCTGAAGATGTTCTTGATAAGTTTTTAGGGAAAATCATCATCATTTCCATCCCATGGAGAAGGCATTCCCAATTTCAACACATCTTGGAAAAGTGCTTTAAAAGTAATTATTTCATCATTTAATTCTTTAACATTGTCCCTAATCCTTGAAACATATGTCTTCTTCATAGTCATAGACCTTGCAATCTTGATTATCTCAGTTTTGTTGTTTATGCCATTTTCAGCCCATTGTTTCTTGGTCTAGCTATTCAGAAGCCTATGACCTCTACAGAATGTCGTGGCATGTCTCCCAGTTGTTTTTCAATTGATTTTATTTCTCCCATAGCTTGAGGAGACAGATCTAACTCATCCTCTATAACTTCAAAATAATCCCTCTTGTTCATGAACCAATCTTCAATCTTTCCCAGACAATTTGAGTGTTTCTTCTTAACAATTGTCTCCTTGAACATCCATTTGGAGAGAAGTTACTTGACCTTTTAGGCTTCCTACTTCTTTCTCCAATTTTGAGTTTTCAACTTCTTTCTCGCTAATTTCATATTCTAATTGAAGGACTCTATTATCTTTGTTCTCGAGCTCTTTTATTAACTTATCCATCCTGACACTTAAATCACTGTATTCCTCAATAATTCTAGGACTGGATCTCAAATCTTCCTAGTGTAATATCCTCAATTTTGACTTATTATGTTTTTGTTATATATAGGGCGTAATCCCCGATGCATATGATTTATTTATGATGTATTTATATTTGGGCATGGACCCTGACTGATGCAGATTTATTGTTATGTACTCAGCATGAAAGCCCCAGTGTACTTGAGTGATGTTTATCATGAGATGTGAGTATAACCCCTAGTTTACTGATATATTCTTTGATTGTATTGTGCAGTCTTATTATGCATGACTGGCTCTTATGATGTGTTGAGCGTAAGATTTGGAGTGCATGGATGACCTATGTGCTTGGTGTAAGCCCCAATACACATAGAGGAATTTTATTATGTGCTGGTAATAAGCCCCGATGCACATAGAGGAATTTTATTGTGTACTGGGCGTAAGCCCCGATGTACATAAAGTGTTGGGAATAAGCCCTAGATCACTCCAAGATTGATAATAAATACCGGATCTGAAGCCATTTGTATTTCTAGATGTGCTTCACAAACACATTCTAGTTCTAGTGTTGAGTGGGATGCTTTGGAATTGCACTAGCGTGACGGCCATGTGAGAGTGTTGAGCCAAAGCTATGAAGAGCACTCGGGATTACTTGATCTTAAAAGTGTGGAGTCGAGAAGACTCTAAATAGCACTACTATTCATCACAATTATTGATTGGTTAAATGAATCATTTCTATCTCTCATCAAGGACTACGGGAACTACCATGTTAAACAAGGGAATCCAACATGCAAGAGGTATCTAAAGTTACCTAACCTAGTCAACTATCCAAAAAACCTACCAAAAAGACCTTGTCCAAAGGTTGGACCCTGTAGTAAAAGATTACCAAAGAATTATTATACTATTTAATAAATTAAATAATCATGTTAATTATCTATAAAAAAAAGTCTCACTTATGTATAAATAGTATGAATGAAATATATGCATAAGACATTACTTATATTATATATGTATAAAAAGTATGCATAACATATATGCATAAGATAATTATTTATATTGAATATAAAGAAAAGATTATGATCTAAAATAATAGAAACACATAAGCTGTAAACAAAGTAAATAATATATAAAGGTTCCTTTAAAAACAAGTCATTGAGAAACAAGTTAAAAGTCCTAGATAAACTAGGAGTAAGAATTAATTAAAATATTACTTACATATATTGAAATAAAACTAGAGTTAATAATATAAATATTATTATTAACTCAAAAGCTATATTCCAAAAGTTCACCTATATAAAGTGGGACAGTTCCCAAAGTAAGGATCATCTTTTCTTTCTATCATTCTCCTATGGTAAGAGAAGAGAATTGTCCCACAGAAACTAAAGGAGTTTTTTTTATTTTCAAGAACTGTTTATCATCAGCAATCTTCCCTAGGTCGTCTATTGTCCTATTGCATGTTGGAACAAGATCGAGGGGATCCATTAGTGAACCAAGAACAATTCAGGGTCAAGGTCGGGAGGAACGTGGTAGTCCCAAAGTCATTCAGTTAAAAATCACTCTATAAGTCAGCCAAAATAATCCATAATTATTTTCAGTAACTAGTGTTTGGAAGTGTGCAGGTATGTACCAGCAGAAGGATCAAGTTACAACTATCTAGGTATGAGATACTCTTATGTTATTTTCAATTTATTATTAGGATGCTAAACTTAGAAATTTAATTATGTCAATTATTTTCATAATAACCTAGTAGCAATAGTTAATGAGAGAAAGGGCCTATGGCATTGGCTCTCCTGGGTCATTCTCCCTAATTCAAAAGTTAAAATTCTAGTTTAAATATTTCAAACCCTAGCTAAAACTGAAACAATACAGAACCTCGTAAACAAATTTGAATTAATATGATTTCAACCGAATCATATCCTATAAGGAGATTGATTCGCTTGTTTTATTTACGAGCTCATAATCTTAACCTTTCTATTTCAGTTAAAATCAAATCTATGTTGTACGAAACCTTTTATGTAAACATGTAATTCTAAACCCTGACAATATTGCGTAGGATCTCTTTCTGTCACACTTAAAAAGAAATTTTAAACGCAGCATAGTAAACTTCAAACCATAAGAACACCAACCATAAGATTTTATCAACATAACATACATTCCTCTAAATCGCCTTACATAGGCTAATGTTTTTCTAGAGAAGAACTATCGAGTATTTAAAATACATTAATAAAGGCCAAGACTCAGAATCGAGCCTTCAGCACTTCAATTCTGAAAATCCACAAATCACTCATGATATGTCACGCTACAGTGTAGATAATCAACCATTCCATATAAATATTAAAACCATAAATGCAGGCCAAAAGGAAAACGGATTCAATTTAACCACTAGGGCTGAGTCATAAAGCCACATAGGAATTATTAAAAATATGAAATCACTTCATACACTTTCCCTATCATTTAATTAAAACGATTTCACACCATATTTTTTTCATCCTCGATATTTAGCTACACCGCAGGAGTATCACTCTCTACATAAGCTTCATTTTTCCATCCCAACAAGAAACACAACAACACAACCATTAATTATTAAATTCCCAATTACATAAGCGAAGTCGAACTTATATACATAAGTACGACAAAAGCGTAAAATCCAATTAAGAGCTTTCCTTTTAATAAATAAATACTTTAATTCTTCATTCTACAGCAAACTACGTTTTGTAGAACAATAGATTAAAACTTAAAAGATGGGAGACAAAGCAAAAAAAACAAGATACCATAAATTATAACTAGTGAGGCAACAGAGAGTAATTTCATAGGTTGAGCTTGAGTCAACTAAGGAATCCTACATAGGGTTTCTCTTAAAGACAAGTTCCACTAAAAACCCTCAAGCACGAAAGAGTTCAACCGAGGGAATTCTCATATAATTTTATCAAACCCAAGGGGCTATTCATAGTTACCAAATTTGTTTCGGGAAAGTAAAGCATTTAAACATTCCAAGAGATATAAACATAGTATACCAAATGCTATAACCAAGTCACATTGTACCCAGAATGTTGGCAGAATTCCATAGCAAAAACAAAAGTATTAAAACCAAAATCCAAAATAAATGATATGTTCAAGAATCCAGTTAGGGTCTTGTTATCACATATATAGTAGCCGGGCTACCATACATTATTTTTCTGATTCCAGTACCCTATTCAGCCAATTCCCTTACATTGAGATGCTGAGATGAGCATCTATATTGGATCACTATCAGATTTTAGACAGCAGTATGTATTTCCCATGCCATGACTGAGTCTCAGTAGGACACTCAGAGAGATGACTGATGTAGCCATTATACCAGTTGCACAGAGCAGTCAGTAGTGCCCAGAGATACAGCAGTAGTTTTAGAGGACAGATAATGGTACAGGTGATGAGCATTCAGGTATATGACTCAACAGGTATATAATTTTGTTATGGTTATATTGCTTTTATATTTATTCTTATAGCATGTCTTAGCACCTAGTGTCATGATCTGGCGATCATATAGATATGTGGACCTGGTTGATCATATTATATATATTATATTGTCCCTACTCAAACTTAGAAGTTCACTATTCATACTCATTGGTTTTACCCTCCTTAGGGAGAATAGAGGTGATCATTCCACCATACCTTGGCTTGCTAGTGTTGGCACCATTATTCATTGTCTTCATCCATCCATTACATACCTTTTAGTTTATCACCCTGACTTACTAATTGACTAGTGGCATGGAGGATCTTTTCCCCACTGTAGCCTCTGTATTGGATGAGCTTCCCTCTCTATCGTGTCTTGGCTCTGAGTTGGTGACAAAACTTACCTATGGTGAGTTGGAGTTCCTTTTGAATTCCCCCTAGTCACTAAAATTGTGCTGGCTAAACCTGAAACTTTTGGTGTCGCCATGAATACAAAATCTGGCAAAATGAAATGTTATATCTTGTATGAAAAGCCCGTTCATGCAATGTGTTTTTCAACACACATGAATGAAAGGAATTCCAAATGAAAATGGCCATGAAAATAAAATGTTATATCTTTTGGAAATGTAAATTACCTAGGTAAACAAGTTCTCTGTGACACATCTAGAAGTGCTCAGGTAAACAAGTGCCTTAAAAACATACCTGCAGCAGAAAGCCTAAAATAAATGAAAATCTATGCAATGTGTTTATAAACACACATAGATCAACGCTATGGAAACTTTAGGCCCAAAAAGAAATGGAACTTAAATGCTTTAAATAAATTATTGCTGGCCTCATTTGTATTATGGATTGTGCGCATCTGTTAAAGGTTAATAAACCCTCTTTGAACAACTCATCCATTTGTGAGACACCGCCATTCCCTGTGTTGTTGCTCATTCAGTATATACTATGGTGTGTATTCCCTTTCCCTTTGCCAAAGTGTCACAATGTTAAGTCAGTTAAGTCATCCCTGAGCCTAGCCAGTTATTTTAGCCTTCACCCTTCACTAGCAAATTGATCACAACTATGAAGTGAGTATGATCTTGAAAGTCTAGTTTGAGTAATAATAATAATTAATGACATTATATATTTGGATTTAGATCACCAGTAATGATTACTTTGTGTTATAATTGTTATTTGAATAAGTTGTAGAGAATGCATTAACCTTTGACACTTTGCAGCAGCTTCTGATGATGATTTGAGTTATATTTGGTCATGTTGACTTGGTCAAACCTAGTTTGACCAAGGTCAACCATAGGACATGAGATGGTTAGACCTTGTGATGATATGGATAGATGATATATGGTATATGTACATGTACATGATGATTCTATGCAGCAGCTACATGGTTATGATGATGATTCATGGTTTACAGTAGTATTTGATCATTTACAGATTATTATTATTTAACTTGTTCGAGTATATTGGATATATATTTTGATCATGCAGAGATTCATATGGTGTATGAGTACACATCTTGGATAGATTTGGACCTTCTGAGTCCAATGAGACGGTTTGTTTTCAGATCCGGGCACCTACAGTGATGATTAAGCCTCAGTAGGCTATCCCAGTGCAGTTTTGGTATGTCGGAGACCTTGTCAGAGCAGATGTGATTTTTATCCAGTTGACCTAGGGCGCTATGCTTGGAGGGGGTCGAACTGCCACTTGTTTTTACCATATTACCCCCCTCCCAGACACACTGGTGCCCTCACCTTGACAGCGCAGGCACTCCAGGAGGTAGTTTGGGGCAATTTCATGCTTCCCGAGGCATTTCAGGATTGGTAGAAATGGCTATTGAGGAATTCAATTTCGGCTACTGAGGCAATGTTTCGGCATGGGATGATCAGTGATGATGGATTTATGTGTTCCACACCTCCTCCAGTAGCTTCAGCTTCATCGAGACCCGCATCCATCACTTATGGAACTTTCTGATGATTTCTGAGGTCTTTTGAGGCCTACTATTTGTCTATAGAGGCACGATTTGGTATATTGATGACTATTTTATTATTATTGTGCTATGGGGATTGGCCAAGGGTGGCTAAAACTACCCCTTGGACCCACCATAAGCTTCTTATTATATTTTTTCATCATGATTTGGTGGGATTCCCTTCTCCTAGGGAGATTTTGTCCACTTATGTTATATTTTATTAGTGATCCATGTATTTTAGTGTTGAGCTCATCTCAAACATTGATTAGACTTTTGTATCTTTTAATCTTGCCCACTCATTCAAAAAGTGGTTAGGATTTTGATGCCTCTCCTTCCTATTTAAAGGAGAGAGCTTCGCATTGTAAGGGGACTGGTGGCTCTGGATTTTTGGAATAGAAAATTATTATTGCATCTATCTCCAGTGTTTTGGTGAATGTTTTTGGTGTTCGTTCATTGGTTCTTCCTTTGCACTGAGTTATTGGAGATCTTGTTTTGCCATATCTTTTGTACCATGTTTTTTGCATCTACAGGTGGAGGCTGATTTGCTTTGAGGAGGAATTATTGGTAGGGGAAGACTCTCCCTACTTCTTTGGATCTCTTCATTGGTAACAGGGAGTATTACTGTCCCAGTACCTTCTATTCTATGTTATCATTGCATTTTACTTGTATTTCCTCCATACTTGACCTCTCTGATTGAAGTCGATTTTCCTTGGATTGACAGGTAGAGGAGTGCGCACTTGTGGGATAGGGCATCAATTTGGCAAGCAAAATCAACAATCTCTCATTTGATCTCTGCGGGAATCTTCCTCAACATCAAAGCATATCTCTTCATCACTCAGGTATGATCTCTCATTGGATGCCATTAGACTTGTCTTGATTCATTAATCCCACTTTTTAGTCTCCTTGGGTAAAGTCGCACCACCTTGGAGATTGGAGTTTGTCCACTTCTAGGACGTGGGTACATGAGATTTTTGTGGATTTGGAATGGGCATAATTCAAAACCTATGTCTAGTGTGTCACTTCATCAAATCTTTCCTTGGGGATAGCATTCCTTTTTTAAGGGATTGTGGTCCACTTAGGTCAAACCTAGATCTAGACCTATTCATCCATCAAGACTTTAATTGCCCACTTGTCTCATGCAATAGGAGTCCTTGACCACAAGTTAACTTTACTTTGACTCCATTATCCCAATTCCCAAGGCACTGGTCTCTCTTCAAGTCAATTTGGCTTTCCTAGATTGTTGGATTAACTTGTGGTTTGACCCTTGTGTGGTAAACTAAACCCTTTAATGCCATCATACTTCATGATTAAGCTTGTCACTTGTACTAGTTAGCCCCAATTCAACCCTAAACTACCCTGTCAAGGTAGTGGATTTTCTCACATTGAGCTAGTACTTTAATCTTGGATCCTATTTCACAAATCATAAGTCACTCTCACATCAATAATGAACCAAAGATATACTCATTGAACCCCTCACTTGTTTTGTGACTTCATCCTAAGGTCTAGGATAAACCATACACCTTACTTCACTTATAATTAACTTGATTTGGTGTCTTGGTTTTGATCTCTCCTATTGGGAGTAGATTGGGTCTCCCCCTTTGTTGTTTGGACTAGATAACATAAAGTGAAGGTTGCCTTGACTGGCGTGACAACCATATATTGGAGGTCGAGGTGATCGTGGTTGCACCTTTTGAGTTGCCCTTCCCTATTGCCATCCATGAGTGGATACATCCATAGGGGTAACTACATTTTAGGTGATAACATTTTGGCGCCGCTGCCGGGGAGGGAATAGGCTTACTCTCGTTTGACATATATTTCTCAAGCCTTACTCCCGTTCTTCTTGCCTAACATTTTTGCATTGAAGGGCATAGGCTTACCTTGGATAAATCTAGTAGTCATTATTCACTCTCTCCTGCAAATACAACGACACATATCTTGGTAGAAGAGTTTAAGAAATCTACCTGGCGACTCCCAACCGTGACTCCGCTGAGGAGCGAGCTCATTTGCATCCTTATAACACTAGAATTAAGACAGATCTTATCATTATCTAAAACCCATGAGGTGCATCATTTTGTTTTCAGGCTCTTGAATTTAAAAATAAATATAAAAATATAAAAAATAAAAATAAAAAAATTATCCATGGCTGCTTCTAAGCGACCTAGAACTTTCGGTCATTTAAAAGTTTTTGACTTTTCAAAAATTGTTGGGTATCCTCATCATATTCCTCATCAAGCATGTGCAAGGTTGCCTATTTTCGATGGAAGTTATGAAATCTCTGCTAAAAGACACCTTGAACTTTTTAGGGAAATTATTAAAGAGCTATCCATAACCCATGAGGATGTGTGTATGAGGCTATTGGCTTCATCTTTCAAAGAAAGAGCTGGACTCTGGCTTTCGAATTTGAAACCCAATAGCATTTCTGATTATGACATGTTTGAAAATAATTTCTTAGAAGAATGGGGAAGTGAATTCGATGATATGTATCTTTCAAATCAAATCCAAGATCAAAACCTTCCCCTTTCCGATCCTATTGTTGAATCATTTAACAATCAAATATCAAGTGACTTGTCAACATTTGGAGATGACCTTTCCTACCCAATTTCTTCTGATAATAAGTCTTCTACTTTTGAGTCAATCGAAAGTCAAATCTTTAATCATTATACCAACCATAAGTTTTCAAATTGCTTTTTAGGTAGCCCTAGTCCTGATCCTGAGGGAATTTTTGAGGATGAGCCTTTAGTTAACAGGTCTACTAAAGTTCCTCCCTCAGAGAAACTCATTAGTCATCCTAGTTTTATTGATCATTCAATTCCATATCAACTTATTGAAGAAGAAGAAAGTGGAGTCATAAATCAAGATCCTTTAGTAGTGCTTTCACATGATCATTGTGCAAATAATCAAGATGTTTTAAATGAGCTTGTTAATTTTCTCCCTGACAAATTAAATAAAAATGATCATTTATCCTCGTATGAATTTAATGATGAATCAATATGTCAATCTCAAGATGAGGATGAATTAGTAAGTCACACCAAATGTTCTAATCTTTGTTCCACTTCTTATAATGAATCTTTAAATTTTCCTTTTTTTATCATTAGTCAAGATAGCTTAGAGTTAGATAGCTACAGTCAATCTTGTCCTCAGATTGTAAATATTAAACTTGATCAAAAGCTTGAAATAATTCCTAGAGTAAAAAGTGTTTTCTTTTGTCAAAATCTAAGGTCGAACTTGTCTATCTATTTGGGAGAATTTTCATATTTACAATCCACCCTCCCGTCCCAACTCTTTCAATCATCTTTGGGTTGGTGCTATAGTCAATCTTTTGCCTTTGGAATTTTCAGAAGGAAGTATATGCATGATTACATGTCTAGAGAAAAAACACTTCTTTCCCCTTTTCAGTCACTTTGGAACCATAATGCTTATTGTTAAGTTATCAATCACTCTTGGTGGCTAGGAAAGGTGTTTAAAGATCAATTCCATTTTTTCTCCATTTTTGAGCATCAAGTGGGTTTGACTTTGTTTTTCCATCCTTTAAACTTTAAGTTATCCCCACTTGGTTTCTTTTTGATCATCAGTCCCAAGGAGAATCAAATTGAATATATAAGAGAAGTCAATGAGGAAAGTAGTGTATTAAATCAAATGTCATGTATTTTCCCTCCATCAATTTTAAACAATCATCTGCATGAATTTTATGATCCTATCAATTCTTGGGTGGAGGATGTTTGCAGCAATCAGTCTTTCCCTTGGCATGATTTCATTTTGCACCATTCAACTCCTTTCTCCATTTTTGAACAAGTCAAGAAAGTTGTGCTATCAATTTCATTAGTCCTTAATCTACTGACTCATTTTCTAAGCAAAAATCAAATAAGAATCATTAACCTATTTGTTAAATGGTTGCACTAGATCTATGATTTTACCTAGCATTTGTGCTAACCGGTTAGATTAGAGTAGGTAGGAAACTGAATAAGCCTACTTGGGCAGTAGTTAGTTTTTTCAGCCATTGAGTCTAGCACCTTTTTTTGTTTTTTTCTAAGCTCCTAGTTTAACTGAGTACCTGTCATTTTTCTTTTCCTGCACAATAATTTTCAAAATTTGTAAGTTATGTTACTGATTTAATTTACTTTTTGCGTTTATATTTCATGCATTTATATTTCTGACATAGGATAGATTTTATTTCAGTTGGATTTTATATTTTTCCCACACATGCGGCATGAGGTATTTTGATGTTTGTGAATGCAGAAATAGGTTGCAAAAATAAAAAGCTGGAAGCAAAATGGTAGAGTGATGGATCATGGATTCGAGTAGCAAAGTTCGAGGACCAGAGATTCTGAGGTTCTCAAGGGCTCATTTCAGTAGAGCACTTGTCGCAGCCGGAGCCAGATGTTATCACATATATAGTAATCGGGCGACCATACATTTTTTTCTGATTCCAGTACACTATTCAACTAGTTCCCTTACATTGAGATGCTGAGATGAGCATCTATATTGGATCACTATCAGATTTTGTACAGCAGTATGTATTCCCCATGCCATGACTGAGGCTCAGTAGGACACTCAGAGAGATGACCGATGTAGCCATTATACCAATTGTACAGCACAGTCAGTAGTGCCCAGAGTTACAGCAGCAGTTTCAGAGGACAGATGATGGTACAGGTGATGAGCATTCAGGTATATGACTCAGCAGGTATATCATTGTGTTATGGTTATATTGCTTTTATATTTATTCTCATAGCATGTCTTAGCACCTAGTTTCATGATCTAGCGATCATATAGATATGTGGACCTAGTTGATCATATTATATATATTATATTGTCCCTACTTAGACTTAGAAGTTCACTATTCATACTCATTGGTTTTACCCTCCTTAGGGAGAATAGAGGTAATCATTCCACCATACATTGGCTTGCTAGTGTTGGCACCCTTATTCCTTGTCTTCATCCATCCATTACCTACCTTTTAGTTTATCACCCTGACTTACTACTTGACTAGTGGCATGGAGGATCTTTTCCCCACTATAGCCTCTGTATTGGATGAGCTTCACTGTCTATTATGTCTCGGCTCTGAGTTGGTGACAAAACTTACCTATGGTGAGTTGGAGTTCCTTGTGAATTCCCCCTAGTCACTAAAGTTGTGTTGGCTAAACCTAAAACTTTTGGTGCTACCATGAATACAAAACCTGGAAAAATGAAATGTTATATCTTGTATGAAAAGCCCGTTCATGCAATGTGTTTTTCAACACATATGAATGAAAGGCATGCTAAATGAAAATGGCCATGAAAATAAAATGTTATATCTTTTGGAAATGTAAAGTAACTAGGTAAACAAGCTCTCTATGACACACCTAGAAGTGCTCAGGTAAACAAGTGCCTTAAAAACACACCTGTAGCAGAAAGCCTAAAATAAATGAAAATATATGCAATGTGTTTATAAACACACATAGATCAAGGCTATGGAAACTTCAGGCCCAAAAAGAAATGGAACTTAAATGCTATATCTAAACTATTGCTGGCCTCATTTGTATTATGGATTGTGCGCATCTGTTAAAGGTGAATAAACCCTCTTTGAACAACTCATCCATTTGTGAGACACCGCCATTCCCTGTGTTGTTGCTCATTCAGTATATACTATGGTGTGTATTCCCTTTCCCTTTGCCAAAGTGTCACAATGTTAAGTCAGTCAAGTCATCCCTTAGCCTAGCCAGTTATTTTAGCCTTCACCCTTCACTAGCAAATTGATCACAACTATGAAGTGAGTATGATCTTGAAAGTCTAGTCTGAGTAATAATAATAATTAATGACATTATATATTTGGATTTAGATCACCAGTAATGATTAATTTGTGGTATAATTGTTATTTGAATAAGTTGTAGAGCATGCATTAACCTTTGACACTTTGCAGCAGCTTCTGATGATGGTCTGAGTTATATTTGGTCATGTTGACTTGGTCAAACCTAGTTTGACCAAGGTCAACCATAGGACATGAGATGGTTATACCTTGTGATGATATGGATAGATGATATATGGTCTATGTACATGTACATGTACATGATGATTCTATGCAGCAACTACAGGAATATGATGATGATTCATGGTTTACAGCAGTATTTGATCATTTACAAATTATTATTATTTGACCTGTTCCAGTATATTGGATATATATTTTGATCATGCAGAGATTCATATGGTGTATAAGTACACATCTTAGATAGATTTGGACCTTCTGAGTCCATTGAGATAGTCTGTTTTCAGTTCCGGGCACTTATAGTGATGATTGAGCCTCAGTAGGATATCCCAGTGCAGTTTTGGTCTGTCGGAGACCATGTCAGAGCAGATGTGATTTTTATCCGGTTGACCTAGGGCGCTGTCCTTGGAGGGGGTAGTCCAGCCACTTGTTTTAACCATATTACCCCCCTCCCGGACACACTGGTTCCCTCACCTTGACAGCGCAGGCACTCCAGGAGGTAGTTTGGGGCAGTTTCATGCTTCCTGAGGCATTTCAGGATTAGTAGAAATGGCTATTGAGGAATTCGATTTGGGATACTGAGGCAATGTTTTTGCATGGGATGATCAGTGATGATGGATTAATGTCTTCCACACCTCCTCCAGCAGTTTCAGCTTCATCAGGACCCGCATCCATCACTTATGGCACTTTCTGATGATTTTTGAGGTCTTTTGAGGCCTACTATTTATCCATAGAGGCACGATTTGGTATATTGATGACTATTTTATTATTATTGTGCTATGGGGATTGACCAAGGGTGGCTAAAATTACCCCTTGAACCCACCATAAGCTTCTTATTATATTTTGTCATCATGATTTGGTGGGATTCCCTTCTCCTAGGGAAATTTTGTCCACTTATGTTATATTTTATTAGTGATCCATGTATTTTATTGTTGAGCTCATCTCAACCATTGATTATACTTTTGTATCTTTAATCTTAGCCACTCATTCAAAAAGTGGTTAGGATTTTGATGCCTCTCCTTCCTATTTAAAGGAGAGAGCTTCTCATTGTAAGGGGACTTGTGGCTTAGAATTATTGGAATAGAAAATTATTATTGCATCTATCTCCAGTGTTTTGGTGAATTTTTTTGGTGTTCGTTCATTGGTTCTTCCTTTGCACTGAGTTATTGGAGATCTTTTTTTGCCATATCTTTTGTACCACATTTTTTGCATCTACAAGAGGAGGCCGATTTGCTTTGAGGAGGAAGTATTGGTAGGGGAAGACTCTCCCTACTTCTTTGCATCTCTTCGTTGGTAACATGGAGTATTACTGTCCCAGGACCTTCTATTCTATGTTATCATTGCATTTTACTTGTATTTCCTCCATACTTGACCTCTCTGATTGAAATCGATTTTCCTTGGAATGACAGGTAGAGGAGTGCGCACTTGTGGGCTAGGGCATCAATTTGGCAAGCAAAATCAACAATCTCTCATTTGATCTCTGCGGGAATCTTCCTCAACATCAAAGAATCTCTCTTCATCACTCAGGTATGATCTCAAGGTAAGTTCTATCTCCATGATCTATCCACTTGTCTAAAACATTTAAAACCCTAAACCCCCATTTTTACATTTTTTCAGATCTACTAAGATCTAGTGGCTTCTTGGGTAAGATATTTAAAACCCACCTCTACAGTATCCACGGCATCCCAGATCTATAGTTTGGTGAGAATTGGCCTCCATTTGACCCTCTTCCCAAGGCATTTAGCCTTCTCCAAGCAAGGGCGCACTTCCTAGTTTGGGTGGGTTGACCTAGATCTAGTACATGGGTAGTTGAAATTCCACTTGATTCATAATCTACACATCCAATAACCTACCCCCAGATTGTCACTTTTCTTATTTCTACCTTGTGAGCCCTATTCCACATTTTAAGGGATTTACTCCCCATTTTGGACCACTTGGTATCTTTAAACTCGGATCTAGTAAGATCTAGCCATCGGATTGACGTGAAATTGTAGATCCATACCCTCACTTGCTTAAACTACTTGGATCTAAAGTTTGGATGCCATTGGACTTGTCTTGATTCATTAATCCCACTTTTTAGTCTCCTTGGGTAAAGTCGCACCACCTTGGAGATTGGAGTTTGTCCACTTCTAGGACATGGGTACATGAGATTTTTGTGGATTTGGAACGGACATAATTCAAAACCTAGGTCTAGTGTGTCACTTCATCAAATCTTGCCTTGGGGATAACATTCCTTGTTTTAAGGGATTGTGGTCCACTTAGGTCAAACCTAGATCTAGACCTATTCATCCATCAAGATTTTAATTGCCCACTTGTCTCATGCAATAGGAGTCCTTAACCACAAGTTAACTTTACTTTGACTCCATTATCCCAATTGCCAAGGCACTGGTCTCTCTCCAAGTCAATTCGACTTTCCTAGATTGTTGGATTAACTTCTGGTTTGACCCTTGTGTGGTAAACTAAACCCTTTGATGCCATCATACTTCATGATCAAGCTTGTCACTTGTACTAGTTAGCCCCAATTCAACCCTAAACCACCCTAGATTGGACATGGTTCCCAAGGTAGTGGATTTTCTCACATTGAGCTAGTACTTTAATCCTGGATCCTATTTCACAAATCATAAGTCACTCTCACATCAATAATGAACCAAAGCTATACTCATTGAACCCCTCACTTGTTTAATCACTTCATCCTAAGGTGTAGGATAAACCATACACCTTACTTCACTTAGAATTAACTTGATTTGGTGTCTTGGTTTTGATCTCTCTTGTCGAAAGTAGATCGGGTCTCCCCCTTTGTTGTATGGGCTAGATAACATAAAGTGAAGGTTGCCTCGACTAGCGTGACAACCATATATTGGAGGTCGAGTTGATCGTTGTTGCACCTTTTGAGTTGCCCTTCCCTATTGCCATCCATGAGTGGATACATCCATAGGGTTAACTACAGTTTAGATGATAACAGGTCTCTCCTATCCTTTTATTAACAATGAAAAATAGATTATTACTTAAGTCATGTCTACCATCAAAATCCCCAAAGTGAACCATAAAAAAAAGATACATTTCCAGAAGCGCCGAAAGCACAACACTGGAAGAGGAGGCAAGTGAGGACCTTCTCCATCAACACTAAATTGCCATACATGATACAATACAGTCAACGTTGCAGTTCATACATTTTAGAGATTTCCTCAGGTCTGGCCACGACTTGATACCCAAACCCAAACATTTCATTTGAACTCCGAGTTGAAATCATTCCATAAAATACCTTACATTACAGAGTATACAAACCAGCAGACAGACTTTTGCTTGAAGGGAGGAAATGGCCCAACAGAGAACCAGACTTACCCTCAATCTCCATAGCTGCGAGTATCACCACGCTCAGCCCAAAAATTTCACCACCGAAGGCCTTGCTAGGGTCAAACCCAAAACGACTAAGTTACAACTTGAACCAGAAACTAATTGTGGGAACAAGTAAGACTTAAACACGAGTTTGTTTGCTGGCATAAAAAGATTACCTCCCAAAGGTTCATGCACCTGGTGATGAGCAGGTCGAGTCCTGCCATGGATGCCTCCAACTCCTGAAGAGCCTCACTCTTCCTTCCCCTCCCAAAACAAATAGTCTGATAACGCAGTAGGGTCACCCAAACCCTTAGGGTTTAACCGTAAATGCCATCCAACTATCTCCAGTTCGCATGGTTGATATTAAACCCCATTAAATGCGTTACCAACTCCTCTAAACATTCGATTTTTACCCCTTTTGTATAGTTGAGGGTCCCTTCTAACATTGTATGTTTACATTTTAATTATTGACCTAACGAATATTAATTAAACTCACATATGGTTATACAACTCTAGGAAACAAATCCTAGTTGGTCCTTTAACACCTACAAAACCAAGAAGAAACAAACCTTAGCATGAATGCTAAGCAAGTATGTTCATTGCCGCCAGTTCCATCCCTTCAAACATGAAAATATTTATATAATACAATGACTTAAATAGTTAACAAGTTAACCCAATAAGTGAAAGTAAACACATAGTTGCAAAGGAATAACATAACATCAAGATGTAGACATAAAGACTCTTAAGGATTCAATTACATACCAAGTTGATCAATTAGTTGAGTTATTGCCATTAACCCAAAGTGGTTAGTGAAGACATGAATCAAATTACTTCATTTCCGCAAACCTTAAAATGAAAACCATCCAAAGTAAATAAATCCAATAGTTGTTCATGAGCAGAAGTAAAATCCATACAACACACATTACAATCCCAATACTGAAGTTAATTTACTGAACATCTACTTAAATAGGCAGTGATAAGGTGTACAGGAAAAATTTTAAATTTTTGCAGTTTTAGGGACATTACAAGTGGTATCAGATCCCAACTACAACATTAAGAGACCTATTGGGCTCATTACAGAAAAGCTTCCGCTGTAGATACATATATTTCAAAATTTACTTATGACTTTCTTCTACATATAAACTAACAGAATTTTGTTCTCACAAATTTGTGAAATATTTCAGGTACAAATATAGCAATATTATAAATACATAGATGCAGCCACTGCAGGAAATTCCTTCAAACAATATATGCATATGATTTTTTTTTTCACAGACACTAGCAAAATTGTTGTTTTTACTGACGGACCAAAATATGCCAGGTATAAAATACAAACCGAATCCTGGACGCAAAAGAGTAAATAGCAGTAAGTAAAAACACCTGATCGGAATTTTCATTTTATAATCGACCTGCATAATATATTTATATTAAAAATAAACTAAACCGGTATGACATTTAGATATTGTTTTATTTTTATATAGTCCAACAAGTAGAAAGGACTACCTAGGAGGATAAATGTTTAAAAGACCTATGTACTAGGACAGATGTTTTGGTCCCAATTAAAGGTAATAGGGTTTAAGAACCTTTATTCAGATAAATCAAAGTATAAAAATGAATATATTCACCACCTATAAGTAGGCATGCATAAACATAGTAATTATCCTCTACATACAAGGTTAGGAACAAAACATCAAAAAACCATTAAGTAGGATTACCCTACAACTATAGAGTGCATATACAAATTAGTATGGTATAAGTGACTGTACTTAAGAAAGAGGGATGTAAATCCTTTATAACAAATACTTAAAACCTATGATAAAAGTCATAACTGATACGGGCATGAAAATATTTTCCGAAAAGAACTTAGCAGGACTATCTAGATACATCAGAATGCATTGACTTGTAGTAAATTGAAAACAGATGCTCACATATGTTGTGCCATAGATCGTAAGTACCAAAGAAACATAAAATAAACTCTGAGATTTGAAAATATGATGAACAGGTTGTACGCAATATTTTGATAGTGATATAAATAAATTATCCTCTTGCATGAGTAGCAAGTCAGAGCATGCGGTTAGGCCATCGTATAGAGAGTTATAGGAGATTTAAACCATTCGGGTACCTAGTGTTGGAAGCACGAAATAGAAATATTTATATATTACAATACTAGTGACACATAAACAAAATATAGAAACCTTAGAAGAGTCACATAAACTCGACAGGGGTAGTTAAATGTGGTATTTGGTCATAGAATTTTGAAGCAGTGGATATGATTATTATTTGATTACCATGTACTATGGGTAGTTGCATCGTATATTAAGAGTATTAAAACATACGAACAGGACCAATGAAAGACATTACAATTTTATAGTAAAACTACAAAGTATTTATGCACGGCACGGTTACGCACCTAGAAGTCACAAGATTAATCACAAAAAGAATTTTCGGGAAAGTTGTTTAAATTACCAATAATAGTACTAAGAGTGTAATATACAAAGATTATCAAGGTATAGCCTATGCTTAAATTATTGACAGGACAAGGATATGTCTGGATCCGGTTCTGACTATACTTGTAGGAAAAGAGGTAAATGCAATAACGCATGAGATTGATTTGTGGGAAAACAATATGTTTATAGACAAGCAAAACGGAAACTTAATAAATGTATGATGAACAAGAGGTTATGATATAATAACAAGTGGGAAGAAAATTTTAAGTAAAGGGCGCATATGGGTGCAAAATTCTTCACCAAACCCTTGTGAACTGAGAGTAATATATGGGGTAATAATGGTATAACTGTTTAAAAACAAAAAACAGGTAGCAAGATGATTGATTGCAACTAGACTAATAATAGTCAACTGAATGAATTAAATAATCTATTTAGAGAAGGAGACAGAATCCTGTTATGAGAAATGTTGGTGAAATTAATGACATCTATATAAAACTCAATGTAAGAAATTAAAACTTGTTGAAATAATTGATGCATGCTTGTTACAAGATACTAGGAGTACCCTGTTTGGTTTAGAAAGATGTTTAGCATGTTTAAAATAAAGCTAGGGTGTTAAACCAAATCTTGAAAGGATTAATAGGACCTAATGTTGGGTCGAAAAGAAGCCTCCAAACACACATAAACGGTCTTGGACTGCACCATTTTATATAAACCCTAAGTCCTTGTAAAAGTATTCATCATGACCACTGGAATAGGTCCCACATAAAATGTCATAGCCGTCTCTTATGCTCCCAGGCTGAACTACCTACATAATTATATGTTAGTACTATTACAACTATGAGTTTTCGATCTATGATTTGATTCATGACATGCTTACTTCACATGTGCAAAAATTTTGACAAACCTACAGGATGGGATAATAAACAAATCTTGTAACTACCCTACTTTTGGTAATAAAGATAATAAACTTACGTAAGTTGTATTAATAAATACACGAGGGATCACCTAGACTAACAAAATCTTCATTAGTATTGAGCAGTAAAAAGCTTTGGAAACACTTAAACAGTAATATTCGAGCAGTAAAAGTTATGGAATACTTAGACACCTGACGATTGAAATAATGTTGGGGTAGAAACTCTGGAGCATCAGTAATCCCTTAGACTACTATTAGACTAATTTAGAAAAACTTATGTAAGATTATGCTTAGGAACACCGAGTTTAACAAATCCTATTTGATTATGGTTCTAGTATACTCTAAACACACCCAGAGTTGTTTATGATCATGTTGTATATATGTATGCATTGTATGCTTAGATTTTGCAAATGTTATTTTCATACGCAGTTAACGCTATGAACATTAATATGTTTTTGTTTCCAAGGACAAAGCAAGTAGAGAATGACTAAGGGTACTTGGAAAAGAAGTGTCATGCCAATAAACTTAAAATGTTATCTAAGATTAGGATCATGTATGAAGGACAGGTATATAGGTTACAAGGAAATCAAACCCTAAAAAGAGTTGCCATGAAAAAGGAAACATTATAAATGAGCGAAGGGAAAATTATTTCCTCATGTACTAAAACGGATTATATGCATTTTTGTTTACAAAGAATAAATTATTACATATGCTATAGAACTGAGGATATGCGTGTTGTCTGCAAAAGAAAGTTATTTCTTATTTTTTAAGTGAACCATATGCAATTATGTGCAAAAGAAAAGTTATTTCTGATTTCTGAAGTGAACCATATGCAATTGTGTGCAAAGAAAAGTTATTACTTATATCCTAGACTGACTATATACATTTTGTTGCAAAGGAAAAACTATCACTTATGTTCTAAGGATTGATCATATGCATTTTGTGGCAACAGGAATTATTACTATGTGCTAAAACTGATTACATGCATTTTGTTGCAAAGGGAAACTATTACTTATGTTCTAAACTAATCATATGCACGATGTTGCAAAGGGAGAATTTCTACTTATATTCTAACTGATTTGGAAAATCATATGAATAAGGGTGTTGTATGATGAAAAACTAGAAACAACTTGTGTTGTTTATGGAAAGTAAGGGTACAAAAAAAATCAAGAGACGCCAAGCATGACTAACAATGCGATGATTATGATTATATCGCATAGAACTAACTATACTTGAGGTTACTTCATGTAAGGGGGATTCAGGAAATTACAATAAAACCTTGAATTAAGGAGTTTTGAATTTATGAAACCGCATAGGGAAAGAACCCACGATGAAAGAGGCTTATCCCTCCTTGTTTCATGAGTTTCATTTCTAGTCCCTAGAACATCAGGACGGTGTTGTTCTAAGTGGGGAGGGATGTAATATCCCAAATTTTGACTGATTATGTTTATGTTATATATAGGGCATAAGCCTCAATGCATATGATTTATTTATGATGTACTTATATTTTGGCATGGATCCTAATTGATGCATATTTATTGTTATTTACTGGGCATGAAATCCCTAGTGTACTTAAGTGATGTTTATCATGATATGTCGGTATAAACCCTAATTTACTGAGATGTTCTTTGATTATATTGTGCAGAGTCTTATTATGCATGACTAACTCTTATGATGTGCTGAGCGTAAGATCTAGAGCGCATGGATGACCTAGGTGCTGGACGTAAGTCCCAGTGCACATAGAGGACTTTTATTATGTATTGGGCATAAGCCTCGATGAACATAGAGGAATTTTATTATGTACTAGGCGTAAGCCCCGATGTACATAGAGTGTTGGGAATAAGCCCTGGGGCACTCCAAGATTGATAATAAACACCGGATCTAAGGCCATTTGTATTTCTAGATCTGCTTCATAAACACATTCTAGTACTAGTGTTGAGCGACATGCTCTGGAATTGCACTAGCGTAACACCCATGTGAGAGTGTTGAGCCAGAGCTCTGAAGAGCACTCGGGGTTACTTGATCTTAAAAGTGTGGAGTCAAGAAGACTCTGAATAACACTACTATTCATAACAATTATTAATTGGTTAAATGAATCATTTATATCTCTCATCAAGGACTGTGGGAACTACCATGTTAAACGAGGGAATCCAACATGCAAGAGGGACCTAGAGTTACCTAACCTAGTCAACTATCCAAAATACCTACCAAAAAGACCTTGTACAAAGGTTGAACCCTATATTAAAACATTACCAAAGAATTATTATACTATTTAGTAAATTAAATAATCAGGTTGATTATCTATAAAAGAAGTCTCACTTGTGTATAAATAGTATGCATGAAATATATGCATAAGACATTATTTATATTATATATGTATAAAAAGTATGCATAAGATAATTATTTATATTGAATATAAAGAAAATATTATTATCTAAATTAATAGAAACACATAAGTTGTAAACAAAGTAAATAAGATATAAAGGTTCATTTAAAAACAAATAATTGAGAAACAAGTTAAAAGTCCTAGATAAACTAGGAGTGAGAATCAATTAAAATATTCTTTACATATATTAAAATAAAACTAGAGATTATAAATATTATTATTAACTCAACAACTGTATTCCAAAAGTTCACCTATATAAAGTGGGACAATTCCCAAAGTAAGGATCATCTTTTCTTTCTATCATTCTCCTATGGTAAGAGAAGAGAATTGTCCCACGGAAACTCAAGGAGCTTTTTTTTATTTTCAAGAACTGCTTATCATCAGCAATATGCCCTAGGTCCTCTATTGTCCTATTTCATTTTGGAACCAACTCAGGGGCATCCATTAGTGAACCTTGAATGGTTCAGGGTCAAGGTTGGTAGGAACTTGGTAGTTCCAAATTCATTCAGTTAAAAATCACTCTACAGGTCACCCAGAACAATACATAATTATTTTGAGTAACTAGTGTTTGGAGGTGTGCAAGTCTGTACCAATAGAAGGATCAAACTGCAACTGTCTAGGTATGAGATACTCTTATGTTCTTTTCAATTTATTATTAGGTTGCTAAACTTAGAAATTTAATTATGTCAATTCTTTTTTTTAGCACCCAAATTGACCCCCAAGGTTGTGGGAGAAGGTCAAACTAGGGTAACCACAAAACCGCTTTAGGTTGCATTCTGACCTATACAACCAGAGAGGGATCTCTCAACATTGACAGAAGACTGAAAGTAAAACAAACATAAACACCCAGCCTTCTTGTTAAAGATTTTCATTCAAAGCATATTCAGAATGTCAGATTTGTGATATGACGATTTGTTTAAGGTTTGGTAAGACAATCAAGAGAGAAAACATTGGGATATGGAGTCAAAACACACACAAAAACAGAATAACAGTGCTTTTGCATGGAATATCAGAAAGAGGAAAGATAGTGATCCATTTACAGTCAAAATGCTTTGTCTGGTGATAAGGGAAGAATAAATTAACAGTCCCTCAGCATGGGCATCTAACAAGGATGAATCCTATGCTAACTTTACTAGAAATAATTGGTGGATGCCATGAAACGATAACCCGAGCTTATGAAAAGAATTATGCATTATCCTGCACTAGTTTCAGACATGAAAAAGAAAAACATAATGGAAGTAGGTAACTAGAAACACGTCCACACGATAAAAAGGAAAGAAACAGACTACAAACTAGACAACACATGAGTCTCAGTTGAAATCAGCCTCAAACACTGTCATTCTATTAAAGATTATGTTCCAAAACAAGGCTTAGCTCTCCCAGGCCTCGTCCAGAATAATTTTCCAACCCTTTCTACTGCTATTACATAGATATTTATAGGCTCTTAGCCTTGAATTGTTCATCAAAAAACAATCACAACTACGATGTCACCTACATAGCTCGGTTCACCACCTTTCACAGCACATAATAAAATGAAAAAAAACCGCTAACAGGCCAGCCATGATTGGTTCCATATGCGCTATCAACAGGCTCGTAGACCCTATCAGCCTCAAGAATGCCTTACATACCTTAACCGATCTTAAAATTGGAAACATTACATACATGGTGAGCTCAAAACAGGTTGATTAAGACATGAACACTATGCACAGGAAACCATCTTACTCCTAGGCTTTCAATTGGCCCTGTGGGTCAAAGAAATCCTCTATTTTTAGGGAGTCGCCTACCTGCAATTCCTCTACCGGAGGAGGAGGTGTCGCTTCCTTGGTGGATATTATGAACTCCTTGAGAATTTCCACGTCCGGGTGGGTGTCCTGCCCATCTTTAGAGGTCTCATTCTTGTGTTGTCGACGTCGATTCCTCCTGCACACCTATCATCTCTCCGACTCTTCGGGCTCCCTCACTGAGATCTCCTCCACTCGGTCAAAATCTATTGGAGGTGCAAGAACATGCTCCTCCTCCACCTCCGACCATGCCTCTTTGGGAATCAATACCACTTCGGCTTCCATTCCCCTTTCCATGACCAGATTCTAACAGCAAGACATCTGAGCTTCCAGGTGCACCACCTTTCTCATGCACTAACTTCGAACAGAGGACGCAGGGACCATGCTTATAATGGTCATGACAATGATGTTAAAAAAACAGGATCGCAAAGCAATAACAATAAACATAAATGCAAATATAATCACACGTACACATTACAAGAGAGACACAAATATATTGTGGTTCACCCAACTTGGGCTATGTCTACACTGAAGTTGCTAGTCCTTATTATTATTCCGTCTAGCAAGTGAAGGGATACAACTTGTAGCACAACCGCTGCACTTCCTCTTCACTGTCTCATAGTCTCTATTCTTATATCAGAGATATTTACAATGCATAAAACCTAATACATCAACCCTAGCCATATTACAATGTCTTTCTTTTATAAGGGAGATACAATGGGAAAATACCACGGGTTACCCAAAACCATGGGCCTGAAAACTGTTGGCGAAAACAACCCCAAAAAATTTTCTCGGGGGCTACGCCCCCAAACCCCAAGGTTGGGGCATGAGTGTACAGTCCTCTGGGGTGCACGGATGAGAAAATATCATCTATGAGATTGGAAGATCTGACTTGACAACCAACAATCTCCCACTTGGAGACTGATCACAACAACTCCACCGCTGCTATACTTGCTGGACCTTGGACTTGGAAACTTTCTCATCTGCGCCCTCATGCTAGAAGGCCAACTAAAAATGAGCAGGAACTCAGTTTCTCTCTGGTCACTACCTTTGTGAACATGTCTGCAGGATTCTGGCTAGTATGTATCTTTTCCATCTTCAACAGTTCATCTTCCAAAACATAGCATATGAAATGGTACTTGAGTTGTATATGTTTAGTCCTGGAATGGAATGCTGAGTTCTTTGCAAGATGAATGGAACTCTAGCTGTCACTATACAACCTGTTATTCTTCTGCTTCATACCCACTTCCTCCATAAACCTATGCAACCAAATCATCTCTTTACTAGCCTCTGTAACAACAACATACTCTGCTTTGGTTGTTGAAAGTGCAACAACCTTTTGCAATCTTGAAATCCAACTTACTGTTGTTCCACCTACAGTAAACACATACCCTGTGGTGCTCCTCCTACTATCCTTATCACCTACCATATCTGCATCCACATATCCTTGTAGAACAGTGTCTGAACCTCCAAAACATAATGCCTGAGTGGTGGTACCTCTCAAATACCTGAGAATCCACTGTACTGTCTTCCAATGTTCTTTACCTGGATTTTTCATATATATACTCACAACTTACACTGCTTGTGCAATATCTAGTCTTATGCACACCATGGCATACATCAAGCTGCCAACTGTTGATTGATAGGGAATCTTGGACGTGTAATCTATCTCTTCCTGTGTCTTGGGACACATTTCCTTACTTAGACTGAAATGGCTAGCCAAAGGTGTACTTACTGGTTTTTCATTCTGCATTTTGAACCTCTCCAACACCTTTTTTTTGTACTCACCCTAAGACAATGTTAATTTGTGATTTTTCCTGTCTCTTGTTATTCTCATACCAAGGATTTTCTTTGCAGCACCCAAATCCTTCATTGCAAATGAATTAGCTAGCTTCCTTTTGAGCACATTTATGTCCTACATGTTAGACCCTGCAACAAGCATGTCATTCACATACAATAACAAGATAATATATCTTTCATTGTCTAGCTTCTTGAAATAAACACAGTGGTCAGAATGACATCTACTATAACCGTGTTCTATCATAAACCTGTCAAATTTTAAATATCACTGCCTTGGAGCTTGCTTCAAGCCATAGAAGCTATTTTTCAACCTGCACACCAAATTCTTCTTACCTTTGACCTCATACCCTTGTGGTTGCTACATATACATCTCTTCCTCCAAATCTCCATGGAGAAAGGATTTTTTCACATCTAACTGTTCAAGATGCAAATCTTCTACCACCACTAGACTTAAGATAGTCCTAATTGAAGTCATCTTAACAACATGAGAAAATATTTCATTAAAATATATACCTTTCTTCTATGCAAAACCCTTTACAACAAGTCTGGCTTTATACCGCTTCTTGCCTCCTTCTTCTTCCTTCAACCTGTAAATCCATCTGTTCTACAATGCTCTTTTACCAGCAGGCAAGTGAACGAGTGTAATGACCCTTGTTAGGAATTTTATTAAAATTGCAATTTTTCACTTTTTTCCTTGGTTCGACCTTTGACTAGTTTCGATCTCTAGGTCCCAAATTTGCCCCAAATGATCCCAAATCTTCTGAGAAGGTATATGAATGATATTAGAACATAAATATGTGTTTCAGGGATTCCTTTGTACCTTTAAAACACTTCTGCAAATACTCTTTCAATTCTGGTCAATGTAGGTAACTTTACTAGTGATTTCCCTTTGACTAGTATTGGTCTCTAGGTCTCAAATTGACTCCAAATGCCTTCAAATCTTCAAGGAAGGTTTATGAATGATATTAGGGATTGAATATGATGTTCAGGGATAACATATGGCCACCAAAAGACCTCTGCAAACTCTCTTAAGATTCTGGACCAAGTATGCAATTTTACTAGTAATTTGGGGTTCAAATCCCCCTAAGGTAAGTACTGAAAATGGCTTCCCAAATGCCTCCAAACCCACTCAAATTTATGAACAGAGGTATGTAATGTGTTAAGTATGTTATTAAGGTCTCATATGCACCATTAATGGTTTATTACAACTGTTCTCGCCCTCTCCCATTCAACTGCAAAAATCCCCAATTCGACCCTTGGGGAAATGGCACTATTTCACCTCCCAATACAACTAAACTGAGTAAAAATGCTTCAAATGTTCAAGTACAGTACATGAAACTTGTAGAAGACATCCATGGCAGTATATTGATCACAAATATATCAGATAATCATCCATTCATTCGAAATCATCATCAATACATTGGTTCACAACAAGGTAGTGGGGAAATGGCATTGTTCTTCCATTAAAAATGAGATTTATACATTTCTACTTGGAATTTCGACCTGAAACTTTCTGGAGATGAAGAAAAGAGTATTTAATTCATATTACAAAATAAATGGGGCATTAGAAGCTCCCCCAAAGAGTACAATAGCTCACCAAAAACGCCCTCCCTCAAGGATCAAGAATATGCCATCAAAACTGGAAATGGTTGAAGGAGCGAGCTGCAATAGAAGAAACCATGAGCTTCCCTGTATCTTACACCTGCAAATAAAGACTCCATTAAATATCCAAATGAAAGGTCTGAATGGCCTTTCCAATTGCCAACTTGGATGGGAATCTTTCACCCTCGAAATTGGCTAAGGCAAGAAACTAGTCATCCACTAGCTCTCCCTCTTCACAAATGCAATTGCAAATTCTACAAATGATCAAAAGCTGGTTTCATTCTTTGTTATTGACATTTATAAACTTCTAATGTCCTCCATGGGTCGAATTCCTTCCAAGAGACTCATGCCAACTCATGTTGGGAAGAGATTCCAAAGAACGCCACTTGTACAACAATTCCTAGTCTCCCACTTCCACCAAATCACATGTGGAAGCATCTTAGCTGCCCTAACACCCTTGAGCGCCCTCTTGGAGTCTATTTTTAGCCCTGACATGTCATATATGTCATATGTCAGCCTTCAGGTCTGATTTGTGTCATAGGTGTCATAGCATCTTCATCATTGTTGTCATAGAGCTAGGGAATCTAGCCCAAGTGTCTCACTAGCTCCAAATTGCCTCTTCCTCTTCCATGGGAGTTACTCTTCCTCTATATTTCGACCTTGGATGAGTCATGCAATGAATAATACCTTTTGGACTCCCCCAAGTATGTTACCATTCACCTTGAATTCGAATTGGTGAGAGAATGATGCCAAATGTAGTGGGGAAATCTAGCCATATGTGGGTCCCACTTCCTCCATGTGTCTTCATGATGAAATGCCACTTTGATTTTCACTTGTATATATTTATTTAGCTCCTTTATTAAATATTTATTCCATTCTAATGTTCAAACATAATTTATTATCCCCATTATTCCAAATCCCAAAGCTTCCACCCCAAACCTAGGAAACTAGTAATTTTCCTCCTTGGCAATTATTTGACCTTTAGCATCAATTTGACAAACTCTAATGAATAGGGCCAATGTGATTAGGCCATTGTGACCCAATACCAAATTTGGGACATGACAAATCCTCCCTTCCCAATATTGCTTGTCCTCAAGCAATTTTAAATGTGGGTGTTGAAGAACCTGCTTTCTGTATAATTCTTTGAAGTTGCCATTGAATTGCCCAACCTTGAGTCTTTGAGTTTCCATGGAGATTTTAGAGAGAAACCACCATGCTTGCTGCTGCACTACTCTTATTAAAATCACTTTATTAAGTGGGGAATCCATCTCCCATACTGCTTGCTTCCCCAAAAAATATGAAACCCATGAGATAAAAATTATTCCAGGGTCCCATTGCTTGTATTGCACCCCAACAATGAAGAGTGCTCTCCAACCCATACCATCAGATAAGATGATTCCTGGATCCCATTTTCTTGTATGCATTCTTCCAAACATCATGAGTACAAAATATATATCATCAAAGTACATAACTACATAATGAAAATGTACATCAAGGAGGTGCTTCATCAAAGAATCATGAAAGTGCTTGTACCTCCAAGCAAGTAGACCACGATTTTCCAAGTGCATACAATCTTCAAGTGACCAATCAAATCTGCTCCAATGACATAGGTGAGGATCCCATGTCCTATAATGCTGCTCCAAAAGGATGTGATATGCATCAAAATATTCAACCATGTATTCTTTCATCCAAGAAGTGAATGAAGAATCTCCACTAAAATCTGAACCAAATAATGAGCAGAAAAAACAAGGAGACTTCAAATGACTCAAAGAAGTCTCACCCAGACATCCATGAATGTGAGAATCATAAAGATATAACAAAGTATGTGGCTGCCAACAAAAATGTTCTCCCATCATAAATCTATTCACCCAAGTGTTGGATGAAGTTCCTCTAACATCGAATGAACCCAGTGTTGAGCAAGAAAAACCATGAGTCTTCAAGTGACTCAAATCCATATCATAGGTGCATCCATGTAGATGTGAATCATCATAAAGTGACAAATTATGCT
The DNA here is from genome assembly GCA_027924585.1 of Larix kaempferi. Taxonomy (NCBI): domain Eukaryota; kingdom Viridiplantae; phylum Streptophyta; class Pinopsida; order Pinales; family Pinaceae; genus Larix; species Larix kaempferi. Next base: position 1,284,079 of record BSBM01000068.1, on the reverse strand, counting down.
GCTGCAAATGTGAATAAGAATGTGCTCCAACCATGTCATCATGAAAGTTAAATCTAGGAGTTCCATACTCCTCATGTGGCACCATCAAAAAGAACCCTTTCACCCATACTTCATTGAGACTAATGTTGCAAAACATGGAATTGTAGGATGTAGGAGAATGAACTAAATCACCCAAATGATCAAAAAGTGTAGAAGTTTCATCATGGGAACGATCCATGTGGGTAGTATCATGCAGCTCCTTCAAAAGTGGGAAACCTTTGTCATAGATTGGTTCCAATGTAGAGGAATCATGCTCTTCTTTAAAAATTGCATAAGCTTCATCAAGAGACAATTCAAGTTCCTCTTCCACCACATCAAGTGTTTGGATCTCTTCAAGTTCATCTTCAAACACATTAAGCACATTCAAATTTCCACATTTCTCATCATCCACCATGTCATGAGAATCCTCCAAACAATCTACCATTTGACAATCTGAAACATAGGAGGAAAAACAAGTATCTTGCAACTTTTCAAGGAGTTGCTCATTTTGAATTGTGAGCTTATGATTATCCTCATTATTCTTCAAGTATGCATCATGTAACAATTCATTAAGCTCAAACAAATGGTTTCTATCAAAAAGCAAAGACATGAAATTACCTTTGATGTGGCACATTGCTCTTTGAATCTTCTCCATGTCTTCAAGGAAGGATGTTTCCTCCAATGAAGTAGCTCTCCAACAAGAATTTGACACCAATGCTTGAGTGTCATGGAGAATGCTGAGGGACTCTTGGATCTTCTTTTCATTCATCTTTAAGGACCCTTCAAGAAAATGAGGTTCTTGCAAATGAACCTCCTCATATTCTTCATTTTTTCTTGGACCAACTTCATGAAGCTCAAGTGGTGATGGGGAAGTTGATCTTGGTTCTTCTTCAACTGCTACAAGGTCTTCATTATCATGCTTAATGAAACTTGTACTTGTAGAAACACTTTCAAAAGTGATCTCTATGTCACCAACATAGAGGTGTGAGCACCCATCAGTAGGTACTCCTTCATAGTTTAAGCATCCATCAGTAGATGCTCTTTGGTTCATGTCTAAGCTAGAAGGTGTCTCGAAATGGTCTTCCATATTTTCAATAGAATCTTCTTCATGCTCTTGTGATGTCGCTTCCTTTTTCTCTTTAAAGCAAGCTAATGCATTTTTCCCCTTGTCTTCCTTAGGATCAGTATATTTGGAATCTCTTCTTGAATAAATCTCAAAAGCTCTCCTCAAGGAGGACATCATTTCATGCACACATATATGATACTCACTCCAAGGGTTTTCACAAGAAGGGCATAAACCTTTCTTCACTAACTCCACATCTTCATTTTTGGGCCTATTTTCAAAAACATGTTCAGCATAGTACTCAAAAGACATGGCATTTTTTGTATTTTTGCTCGAAGCAAGATATTCTTGATATTTTTGATATTGTTGGGGCAAGGTTTTATATTTTTCTCTCCATCTTTGGAACTCGCTCATAGAATTATCCTTGGTTGGTGTGACACACTCATATTCATCAGATCTAAAGTCATAAGAATAATCTTCATTTCTCTTGAAATTGTAATAAGTGTTGCATGATGGCACCTCTTCCTCATACCACTCACATTCTGCTTCATATTGCTCATAAGCATCTGCATATTCCTCATAAGAATTGTACTCATATGATTCATCATAATAGTAAGACATGGCTGCCAATTATTCTTGAATGTATGTACCTAATACACAGGTGCAAGGACCATGCTCTGATACCACTGTAATGACCCTTGTTAGGAATTTTATTAAAATTGCAATTTTCCACTTTTTTCCTTGGTTCGACCTTTGACTAGTTTCGATCTCTAGGTCCCAAATTTGCCCCAAATGATCCCAAATCTTCTGAGAAGGTATATGAATGATATTAGAACATAAATATGTGTTTCAAGGATGCCTTTGTACCTTTAAAACACTTCTGCAAATACTCTTTCAATTCTGGTCAATGTAGGTAACTTTACTAGTGATTTCCCTTTGACTAGTATTGGTCTCTAGGTCTCAAATTGACTCCAAATGCCTTCAAATATTCAAGGAAGGTTTATGAATGATATTAGGGATTGAATATGATGTTCAGGGATAACATATGGCCACCAAAAGACCTCTGCAAACTCTCTTAAGATTCTGGACCAAGTATGCAATTTTACTAGTAATTTGGGGTTCAAATCCCCCTAAGGTAAGTACTGAAAATGGCTTCCCAAATGCCTCCAAACCCACTCAAATTTATGAACAGAGGTATGTAATGTGTTAATTATGTTATTAAGGTCTCATATGCACCATTAATGGTTTATTACAACTGTTCTCACCCTCTCCCATTCAACTGCAAAAATCCCCAATTCGACCCTTGGGGAAATGGCACTATTTCACCTCCCAATACAACTAAACTGAGTAAAAATGCTTCAAATGCTCAAGTACAGTACATGAAACTTGTAGAATACATCCATGGCAGTATATTGATCACAAATATATCAGAGAATCATCCATTCATTCGAAATCATCATCAATACATTGGTTCACAACAAGGTAGTGGGGAAATGGCATTGTTCTTCCATTAAAAATGAGATTTATACATTTCTACTTGGAATTTCAACCTGAAACTTTCTGGAGATGAAGAACAGAGTATTTACTTCATATTACAAAATAAATGGGGCATTAGAAGCTCCCCCAAAGAGTACAATAGCTCACCAAAAACGCCCTCCCTCAAGGATCAAGAATATGCCATCAAAACTGGAAATGGTTGAAGGAGCGAGCTGCAATAGAAGAAACCATGAGCTTCCCTGTAGCTTACACCTGCAAATAAAGACTCCATTAAAGCTCCAAATGAAAGGTCTGAATGGCCTTTCCAATTGCCAACTTGGATGGGAATCTTTCACCCTCGAAATTGGCTAAGGCAAGAAACTAGTCATCCACTAGCTCTCCCTCTTCACAAATGCAATTGCAAATTCTACAAATGATCAAAAGCTGGTTTCATTCTTTGTTATTGACATTTATAAACTTCTAATGTCCTCCATGGGTCGAATTCCTTCCAAGAGACTCATGCCAACTCATGTTGGGAAGAGATTCCAAAGAACGCCACTTGTACAACAATTCCTAGTCTCCCACTTCCACCAAATCACATGTGGAAGCATCTTAGCTGCCCTAACACCCTTGAGAGCCCTCTTGGAGTCTAGTTTTAGCCCTGACATGTCATATATGTCATATTTCATCCTTCAGGTCTGATTTGTGTCATAGGTGTCATAGCATCTTCATCATTGTTGTCATAGAGCTAGGGAATCTAGCCCAAGTGTCTCACTAGCTCCAAATTGCCTCTTCCTCTTCCATGGGAGTTACTCTTCCTCTATATTTCGACCTTGGATGAGTCATGCAATGAATAATACCTTTTGGACTCCCCCAAGTATGTTACCATTCACCTTGAATTCGAATTGGTGAGAGAATGATGCCAAATGTAGTGGGGAAATCTAGCCATATGTGGGTCCCACTTCCTCCATGTGTCTTCATGATGAAATGCCACTTTGATTTTCACTTGTATATATTTATTTATCTCCTTTATTAAATATTTATGCCATTCTAATGTTCAAACATAATTTATTATCCCCATTATTCCAAATCCCAAAGCTTCCACCCCAAACCTAGGAAACTAGTAATTTTCCTCCTTGGCAATTATTTGACCTTTAGCATCAATTTGACAAACTCTAATGAATAGGGCCAATGTGATTAGGCCATTGTGACCCAATACCAAATTTGGGACATGACAACGAGATCCCAAGTCTGGTTTCCTACCAATGAGTCCATCTCCTCATTCATGCCTTTCTCCCACTTCTTTCTAGTTTCCACCTGCATTGCTTCTTCATAACATTCTGGTTCACCAGCATCATTCATCAATAAAGAATATATTGAAGGAGAGTATAATTCATGGATTCTGCTTAACCTGTTAGATCTTCTTGCAGTTGCAGGAGTTTCAGGTACTTGATATTGTTCTTGATTTTCTGGCACCTTTGGAACTTCATTTTCTTGAATTTCATCAAGTACTGTGTACTCTGTATTTTCCTTTTCCTATTTCTTTCCCTACAACTGATCTTTATACATGACCTTTTCATTGAATATGACATCTCTACTTCTAATGATTTTTTGATTTTCATAATCCCATAAACGATAACCAAAATCATTAACCCCATATCCAATAAAGGTACATTTCTTGGATTTAGCTTCAATCTTTGTTCTATTTTCTTTATCAATATGGACAAATGATTCACAACCAAACGTTCTCAGAAATGAGTAGTTTACCTTTTTATCTATCCATGCCTCCCCTGGAATACCACCATCCAAAGCACTTGAAGGTCCTCTGTTTATTAAATAAACAACAGTATTTACAGCATCTACCCAAAAATGTAAGGGCAACCCTGCATGCAGTCGCATACACCTTGCATGCTCCATGATCATTCTGTTCATTCTTTCTGACACATAATTTTCTTGTGGTGTTCCTCGGACTATCTTCTCTCTACGAATCCCATGGTATGAACAGTAACTATAAAACTCCTTGGCGTAGTACTCACCTCCATTATCATATCTTGGACACTTCAACCTTTTTCCTATCTCAATTTCAACCAAAGCCTTCCACTTCTTAAAAGTAGCAAACACATCAGATTTCTTTCTAATGCAATAAACCCAATTTTTCCTAGTTGCATCATCAATAAATGTAACATAATAATGAGAGCCACCAAGAGATTGTACCTGAGCCAATCCCCATACATCTGTATGCACTAGCTCTAACCTTTCATTCTTCTTCTGTTTCCCAACCCTGAGAAATCTGACTCTCTTCTGTTTTTCGTAAACACAGTTCTCACAGAATTCCAAATTTACCTGTTTCAAATCTGGCAGCAACGTCCTTGAGTCGAGAATCTGCATCCCCTTCTCACATGTGGCCAAGCCTATGATTCCACAATGTTGTATCTATTCCTGTGGAAGCTAAAGATATAGAATGGCCAGTATTATGAGGACATAAATACAACGTACCTACCCTATCTCCTTTTTCTATCACCATTGATCCTTTAGTGATCTTCCACCACTTTTCTCTGAACATAGATAGACAGCCGCCATCTCCCAACTGCCCTGTTGAGATCAGATTTCTTTTCATAGCATGAATATGCCTAACATCTTTCAACAACCAATCAGTTTCATTCTTAAGTTTTATCCATACCTTACCCATTCCAACAATTTTACATGGCTCATCATCACCCAATAAAACATGTCCAAAATCGCCTGGAACATAATCATGAAAATATTGTCTATGGGGTGTAACATGACATACCTCCCTTGAATCTACTACCCAATAATCACTTGTATTATCTAATGCAAGAATCAAAGCATCTTATAACACATCACCCGCTACATTTGCTTCCTGAGTAGTTCCCTTATGTGCATCTCCTTTCTTCTTTATAGATCTGCAGTCTTTCTTCAGATGTCCTTTCTTTCCACAGTTCCAGCACTCTATTTTTTCTAGTATGGACTTGGATCTACCCTTTTTAGAGTTGTTGTGATTACCTTGGCTCTTTCCTCTCTCCTTTTGTCTTCCCTTGCTTTCCATGGTCAACGCATTACCTGATGTCTCACCTGTGCTTTTTCTTCGCATTTCTTCGCTAATAATAACACCAATAACATCATCAAATTTCAAGGTGTTTTAACCAGAGACAGAGTTACTTACAGCCATGACCAAGCTATTCCATCTTTCTGGCAATGAACACAAGATTAGAAGATCCCTAACCTCATCATCGAAGTTTACACTTACAGAACTTAGTTGATTTGTAACCGTATTAAAATCATTTAAATGATTAGTAACAGATCCACCTTCAGACATCTTCATGTTAAATAAACGCTTCATTAGAAATACCTTGTTGGAGGCCGAGGGTTTTTCATACAGCTTACCCACTGCACTCATCAACCCCTTCGTTGTTGTTTCTTTTGAGATATTGAAATCCACCAATGAAGCCAGGCTCAGACGTATTGTTCCCAGATCCTTTCTGTCAAGAACCTCCCACTCTTTGTCCTTCATATCCACCGGCTACTTTGCTCTTCCTTCCAACGGTAGGAATAGATCCTTCTGGTGCAGATAGTCCTCCATTTGCATCTTCCATAACTGAAATTTTTGGCCGTTAAACTTCTCGACCTTAAAATTTCCTTCTTTCGCCATTTCTCCCACTCGAACCAGAAACCCTAGCTTCCTGCGGGTTTATCTGCCAAATAGACCTTTGCCTCTAATACCAATTGTTATAAAAATAGGATCACAGAGCAATAACAATAAACAAAAATGCAAATATAATCACACATACACATTACAAGAGAGACACGGATATATCGTGGTTCACCCAACTTGGGCTACGTCCACACTGAAGTTGTCAGTCCTTATTATTATTTCGTCCAGCAAAGTGAAGGGATACAACCTGTAGCACAACCGCTTCACTTCCTCTTCATTATCTCACAGTCTCTCGTCTTATCTCAGAGATCTTTACAGTGCATGAAACCTAATACATAAACCCTATCCATATTACAATGTCTTTCTTTTATAAGGGAGATACAATGGGAAAATACCACGGGTTACCAAAAACCATGGGCCCCCGAACCCCCATTTTCTCTAGGGCGCTGCCCCCGCATCCCTATAACTCAAGGGAATTGCCCCCAAACCCCAAGGTTGGGGCATGACTGTACAACCCTCTGGGGTGCACAACTGAGACAATATCGTCTATGAGACTAGAAGATCTCGCTCCACAACCAACAAATAACGGCAGCTACATGCAATCACCTTCGCCATGATGGCCTGATCAAATCTCGCAATCGAGCAGCAATGATGTCTGCCAATTGAGTTGACGTAATACATGCTCATCCAGGCCTTCCGGAAAGGTGGGGGAGATATGTGATGGTGCTAAGGTGTCCTTGGTCTCATTGACCATCATTCACCTGCTGCAGAGTTCCCACTCGGCCTCTAATACCATAAACAAATCATAGCCATAGATATTCAACCTCGAACGCATCTGGTCTATCAATCGGCAAGTCCTTACCATGTTCGTGAATTTGAAACGCACTGGTTTGGTGCACAAGTTCTAATCGTGAACAAAATCTGAGCCATTGATTTGCCTCTTGCCAAATCTGTACTGATACCCTAAGCAGACTCTTTCACCATGCTCGACTATATTTAGACAATAGGAACACAATGGCCAAAGATACTGATGGTAGGAGTGATCTTCTTGGTGAAAACAAAACTCCTTACCCCAACTAAGGAAAATTTGTATGTAACTAATTGTTGGGTCGCATAAAGCATGATGCCCTCCAAATCTTTCTGCTACTCCCTTGACCCAGTAAGTATGCTTCAGCTACCACTCCTCTAGTTCTTTATCAGACTGCAGCTCTATTTGCATCCTGGCCAACTTTCCCCCAAAGGAACAGTAAGTAGTCTACTTAACTCTTTTGTCACTCCCATGAAGCATAGGGATTGAATATTTGCGACAGGCTTCTCGTAGAACCTAGAACGCGCCCATGCTCAGACCTCTATACAACCTAGTAAGACTGAAACAACTAGCTCCATGTACCCCCTTCCACTGTGACTGAACTTCTGCAACATGAGAGGTTTCCTCAACACCTAGGCCATTCATATCATCGCTTCTTTGGCTTCTTAAAATCCCAAGATTAAAAACCTGGTTCTGGTCTGGTGCTTCACAAGAAACTTTACCCTGATTTCCAAAAGGATCAAGGAGACGACCCTCTTCTTGAAACTAGGATTCTATGCCTGAAAAACCTGCATTAAAACCATGATGACCCTCCTGATCTTCCTCTGGAACCTATGTTATCTGGTCAGCTTGCTGAAGGTGTGTGTTAGGCCCAAGAAATTCTCCAGGGATCTCATAATCTTCTTCGGCTTCAGTCCAAAAATAAAACTCTGCTTGTTGGGAATCTCTAGGAACCCCTTGATCATCAGCCTCTCTTTCCTCTTTTGGATGAGGTTAGGACTCATCATGCAGAGATGTTGAGATTTCTTCACTCATGGCTTTAAGAATCCTCCTTATTCTGGCGAATGAATCAACTTCGGGAAACAGGGATTCACCACCTTTAGGATCAATATTTTCATGGCTTTCAATGATGGAATTAGGAGCTACCAATGAGCTCTCTTCCTTGGTTGGCCCTTCTACATAGTGGAATTGACTGCACGGTAGTTCATTCTCTTCATTTATTTCCAGAAAGATTATGACCTCCTCATCTCTGTATTCATCATATAGGGGTGGACCAAATCTTTCTTCAAAACTTTGCACCACAGAATTCCTCATATGCTAAGTGCAATCTACATAAAACAACCTAGCACCACCATCTTCTTGTGTATGGCTGGGCCGACCAGCTCTCTACTCACCATGAGAAAACAAAGCAGGTCCTTCATGCCCACATCTCCCCTCAAACTCCAATCTCTCTCTTAGTTCATCCCCACTTCCCTGCCATGAGATTTTCCTAGACATTATGAGAATGTCTTCAACCTCCAATGCATCAATGAACATATGTTGCAAATTGGAAGACCTTCTTTCCAAAATATGAAAAGATAATCCAAGGGGGAAAATAGATGCATAATGCAATTTAGCATCATTTTCTAGGGGTTGAAATTCCCTTGGCATATTATAATAGAGGCTTGCAAACCTCATGTTGAAACTGGACGTGGTTTCATCTTCTTACCTTCTTATGGAGTAAAACTCTGAAAGAACTAGGTCCCATGACCTTCTCTTACCCAAAAACACCAAAAAGACATCAGAAAACTCGTCCCATGAATCTCAGTTGAAATCAGCCTCACACATTATCATTCTATTAAAGATTATGTTCCAAAACAAGGCATAGCTCTCCCAGGCCTCGGTCAGAATGATTTTACAACCCTTTCTACTAGTATTACATAGATATTTATAGGCTCTTAGCCTCAAATTGTTCATCAAAAAACTGTCACAACTACACTGCCACCTACATGGCTTGGTTCGCCACCTTTGACGACACATCATAAAATGAAAAATACCGCTAACGGGCCAGCCATGATTGGTTCCACATGCGCTATCAGCAGACTCGCAGACCCTAACATCCCCAAAACGGCCTTACAGACCTTAACCGGTCTCAAAATTGGAAACATTACATATGTGGTGAGCTCAAAATGGGTTGATTAAGACAGAAACACTAAGCACGGGACGCCATCTTACTCTTGGGCTTTCAATCGACCCTGTGGGTCAAAGAAATCCTCTATTTTCAAGGATTCATCTACCTACAATTCCTCTGTCGGAGTAGGAGGTGTTGCTTCCTCGGTGGAGATTATGAAGTCCTTGAGAATTTCCACATCCGGGTGGGTGTCCTGCTCATATTTAGAGGTCTCCTTATTCTATCGACGTCGATTCCTCCTACGCACTTGTCAGCTCTTCGGCTCTATGGGCTTGCTTGCTGAGCTCTCCTCCACTCAGTCAAAAGCTATTGGAGGTGCAAGAACGTGCTCCTCCTTCACCTGAGACCATGCCTCTTTGGGCATGAAGACCACTTTGGCTTCCAGACCCCTTTCCATGACCAGATTCTAACAACAAGACCCCTGAGCTTCTAGGTGCACCACCTTTCTCATGTACTAACTTCGAACAGAGGATGCAGAGACCATGCTTATAACGACCGTGACAATGACAATGGCTACATGCGATCACCTTCTCCATGATGGTCAGATCGAATCTCCCAATCGAGTAGCACTGATGTCTGCCAGTTGAGTTGACGTAATACATGCTCAGCCAGGCCTTCCCGATAGGTGGGGGAGATATGTGACGGCGCTGAGGTGGCCTTGGTCTCATTGGCCATGATTCACCTGCTGCAGAGATGCCACCCTGCCTCTAATACCGTGAACAAATCATAGCCGCAGATATTCAACCTCGAACGCATTTGGTCCGTCAATCGGTGCGTCCTTGTTTGGGTACACAGGGTACTACCAAAGGACCGAACACCAAGAGCAACCACTTCACACAAACAGATCACAGATCAACACACCGATATTTTGACGTGGTTTAAACCCTCTTGAGGGAAACACTCCACAGCCCCAGCCAAATAGATTCTATGGGACAATTGATTATGCAAAGGAAGAAAGTTACAAATGAGCTTCTCATAATCGATCAACTAAACAATGACCCTCCATGCTCTTTAAATAGAGATCATGTACCAATCGGGTGTTAAGCCACGGATCAAGGTTAAGTATGATCTAAGAGAAGTTGAGCTGTCGGATCACTCTATGTCAGGAACATATCATGACTGTCGGATTAAGTATTTACAAATGCATACTAATGCATACTAAAGAAACACACTTTCCCTAACGGATATATTACACAAGTTGATCTTAACTAACTCCTAAATTTCTAAATATCCTAACAGTCCTTATCATGTTCGCGAATTTGAAACGCACTATTTTGGTGCACAAGTTGAAATCAAGAACAAAATCTGAGCCATCGATTTGCCTCTTTCCAAATCTACACCATCAAGAGGTGCAGGGTGCTAATAAAAGTTTGAGGATTTGCATAGCGACTTTCTCCGTGCAAGTTCAAATCATGAAGAAATTTGTGACCATCGATCCTCATCACCTGCCGTTGATCTAACTTGTACATTCCCGTAGGATAGCACCCTGCCAGTGCTTATACTGCTCCCAACTCCTTTCACGACAGGGGCCAATGACCATAGATCTTCACATTTTCAATCCCAACTGCCCAAAGGTCCCTTTACGCGCTATGGTTGCATTTCTTCGTTCTTAATCCACTGGCCACCCTATAAGACCTTGGGCCCTAATAGATAACACTCCCTTGGGATAAGCCTACTGTGTAGGGATCTTTAACTTTCTGCCTTTGGGCCATGTAGACTGAGAGCGAAAATTCTCCTTTATAATTCCATGGGCCTAAACCCCTCCCAACACTTAGCACAATTCTGGTGCTAACACTTTTCATAATAACCTATTAGTAGTAGTTAATGAGAGCAAGGGCTTATGGCATTGGCTCTCCTGGGTCATTCTCCCTAATTCAAAAGTTAAAATTCTGGTTTAAAGATTTTAAACCCTAGCTAAAACTGAAACAGTACAAAACCTCATAAACAAATTTAAATTAATATGATTTCAGCAAAATCATCTCTTATAAGGAGATTGATTCGCGTGTTTTATTTCCAAGATCATAATCTTAACCTTTATATTTTAGTTAAAATCAAATCTATGTTGTACCAAACCTTGTATGTAAACATGTAATTCTAAACCCTGACAAGATTGCATAGGATCTCTTCCCTTCACACTTAAAAATAAAATTTAAAACGCAACATAGTAAAATTCAAACCATAATAACACCAACCATAAGATTTTATCAACATAACATACATTCCTCTAAATCGCCTTGCATAGGCTAATGTTTTTCTAGAGAAGAACTTTCCAGTATTTAAAATACAATAATAAAGGCTGAGACTCAGAATCGAACCTTCAGCACTTCAATTCTGAAAATCCATGAATCACTCACAAGAGGTCACGCTATAGTGTAGATTACCAACCATTCCATATAAATATTAAAACCATAAACGTAAGCCAAAAGCAAAATGAATTCAATTTAAACCACTAGGGCTGAGTCATAAAGCCACATAGGAATTATTAAAAATATGAACTCACTTCATACGCTTTCCCTATCATTTAATTAAAACGATTTCACACCATAAGTTTTTCATCCTCAAGATTTAGCTACAACATGGGAGTCTCACTCTCTACATATGGTGCATTTTTCCATCCCAACAAGAAACACAATAACACAACCATTAATTATTAAATTCCCAATTATAGAAGTGAAGTTGAATTTATACACATAAGTGTGACAAAAGCGTAAAATCCAATTAAGGGCATTCTCTGTAATAAATAAATACTTCAATTCTTCATTCTACAACAAACTTTCTTTTCCAGAGCAACAACTTAAAACTTAAAAGATGGGAGACAAAGGAAAAAAAACAGGATACCATAAATTATAACTAGCCAGGCAACAAGGAGTAATTTCATAGGTTGAGCTTGAGTCAACTAAGGAATCTTACACAGGGTTTCCCTTAAAGACAAGTTCCAACCCTCAACCACTATAGAGTTCAACCGAGGGAATTCTCATATAATTTTATCAAAACTTGGCGTCTCTTCATAGTTACCAAATTTGTTTTGGGAAAGTAAAGCATTTAAATATTCCAAGAGATATAAACATAGTAGACCAAAAGATGTAGCCAAGTCACATTGTACCCACAATGTTGGCAGAATTCCATAGAAACTATTAAAACGAAAGTATTAAAACCAAAATCCAAAATAAATGAATTGTTCAAGAATCCAATTAGGGTCTCCCCTATCCTTTTATTAACAACGAAAATAGCTTATTAATTAAGTCGTGTCTGCCATCAAAAGCCCCAAACTGAACCATAAAAAAAAGATACATTTCCAGAAGCGTCGAAAGCACAACACTAGCACAGGAAGTAAGTGAGGACCTTCTCCATCATCACTAAATTTCCATACAGGATACAATACATTCAACGCTGCAGTTCATACATTTTGGAGCATGCCTCGGTTCTGGCCACGGCTTGATACTCAAACCCAAACATTTCATTTGAACTTCAGGTTCAAATCATTTAATAAAATACCTTACATTACAGAGTATACAAACCAACAGACAGAATTTTGCTTGAAGGGAGGAAAAAGGCCAACAGAGAACCAAACTTACCCTCAGTCGCCATAGCTGTGAGTATCACCACGCTTAGCCCAAAACTATCACCACTGAAGGCCCTGCTAGGGTCAAACCTGAAACGACTAAGTTACAACTTGAAACAGAAAGTGATTGTGGAAACAAGTAAGACTTAAAGAAGAGTTTGTTTGCTGGCATAAAAATATTTCCTCCCAAAGGTTCATGCACCTGGTGATGAGTAGGTCAAGTCCTGCCATGGACGCCTTCAAGTCTTGAAGAGCCTCACGCTTCCTTCCCCTCCCAAAACAAACAGTGTGATAATGCAGTAGGGTAACCCAAACCCTTAGGGTTTAACCCTAAATGCCATCTAGCTGTATCCAATTCTCATGGTTGATATTGAACCCCATTGAATGCGTTACCAAGTCCTCTAAACATTTGATTTTTACCCCTTTTGTATAGTTGAGGGTCCCTTCTAAAATTATATGTTTACATTTTAATTATTGATCAAAAGAATATTAATTAAACTCACATATGGTTATACAACTCTAATAAACAAATCCTAGATAGTCCTTTAGATACCTACAAAACCAGGAAGAAATAAGCCTTAGCATGAATGCTAAGTAAGTTTGGCCATTGCGTCAGTTCCATCCCTTCAAACATGAAAATGTTTATATAATACATCGACTTAAATAGTTAACAAGTTAACCCAATAAGTGAAAGTAAACACATAGTTGCAAAGAAATAACATAACATCAAGATGTAGACATAAAGACTCTTAAATATTCAATTAAATATTGCCATTAACCCAAAGTGGTTAGTGAAGACATTAATCAAATTACTTCGTTTCTTAATGTGAAAACCATCCACAGTAAATAAATCCAATAGGTTATCATGAGCAGAAGTAAAATCCATACAATACACATTACAATCCCAGTGCTGAAGTTAATTTACTTAACATCTACTTAAATAGGCCGTGATAAGGTGTGCAGGAAAATTTTAAATTTTTGCAGTTTTAGGGACATTACACCTAGTGTTGTTCCATTGCATATACATCAATAGTACCTGGGATATCAGTCTAGGGATCACCTATAACTTTTGTTGCTATAGGATGACTTTCTATTGCAACCTATGGGGTTTTCATTGTTAATTAACTGGTTTTTTGAAATAGAGGGGTTTCAGCAATATTGCTCCCTTCAGTAGAAATCTTTGTGGCTACCAATTTCATATTTTCAATATGCCAATGCAGATCATCAATCTTCCTCCTTCTGTCTTCAGATAATTATTGAAATTGTATCACGATGGCATATATTTTTCTTTCTCTTCTTGCACTTGCCCCAATTCTTCAAACTGTACTAGTTTAACTATAGGCATCTTTATCTTTTTCTTTAGTATAGCAATTTCATTATCTTTCTTGGATATTAGTGACTTGATGGGGGTGCCATAAGATGGATTTGCTTCCAAGGCTACCAGTTTTGATTCCAAAGAATTGATGGTGGTATCTTTATCCTTGGTAGTGCATTTTTCCATCTTGTATAACTTCTCAAATTTCTCTAGTGCCATCTTTAACTTTCTTTCCTCTTTTTCAAATTTGATAATTTCTGTGCACAACAAGTCAATTTTCTGTTTATAAAAATCCATCTTGTTTAACTTACTAAACTCCTTGAAATTGACTATGTGCTCCTCTTCTCTCCAATCACTGAGTTTCATTGGCTTGGATACCTTGGGTTCCAAAACAGAACATGTCAAGGAATCCCCTTGATGATCTTCCACTGCTATTAGACCCTTCCCTATGGTTGGGAGGTCTTATTTCGGATCCTTCATCATATTCATTACTTTGATATTTCTATATCCATCCTGAAGGTCTATCTTGACAGGGACTGATTCTATAGATGAAGACCCCTTTATTTTCTAAGGAATAGTAAACTATATGGAAGGATAGCTTACATATTGGAACATAAGCCTTCTTGGGAGATATGTCTTGTTTATTAGTTCAATACTTCATTGGGGATATCCACCAATTCTTCTACAACCTCTACTAAAGTTTGTTCATCTTCTTTTGTGGTAATCTAGCATTTTGGGGTCTGGACCTCGTTGATCTTGGTCAATGTCCATATCCTGGACCTCCTCAACTATCCTTTTCTGTCCAATTAGCTACTGCTATTTTTCATCTTCTTCAAAGCATTTTATAGCTTCTTGGACTTCTTCCTAATTCTCCTTGTTTGTTATTATTTCCCATAGAGGCTTGGGTGTGCATACATATGAAAAAATATTATTCTCTGCCCTTTACTTGGAAATCACTTGGTGAGGGTGATATGAATCCTTTTATACATTTGGGAGGTTCAGTTGAATAACATATTCTTCTATGTACTGAAAAGCATGCAGCCCTATGATAATGAGAGGTCCTACCTCTTGTGAAAAATGGAAGGTACCATGTTGTACGAAATGCTTGAAATGAACATCATCTAAATCCATCTTCTGTCTTACAAATTCCAAGGAAAATATCTTAGGTGTAAGGAAAGTAGGGAGTTTGTATGGATCTCTTTCAAAACCATATACCTTGATAACAATGTGGTCTTAAAAAATAAACCAATCTCCAACTTGAATTTCCGATGTGAACTATAGGTGTTTCTTGAGGTCGGGGAAAATCCTAGGAGGAGAAATACCATGTAACAGATTGTAAGCCACACTCATGACTTTGATTGTGAAATCATAGAAATTTGAATTATCTGCTCTTCTCAACACCAAGTTAGTCCATTCATGAACTGGTTTCTACATCCCTTGAACGTTTGTTGCTTTCATGCCCAAATGCTTGAAACTCTCCAAATTATGATAGAAGGGGAGAAAAAATAGGTTGGAAGGGAGTTTGAAATATTCAATAGCATGGAATTCTTCTAGTTGTTCATGGATCTTTTCATCCAGAAAGGAACAGAGGTCAAAAGGTGGTGGGTTCTTGCCAGGATCTATAGTTAGTTTCAACATGACTCCCAAAATGACTTCATCTACTGTTTTTTCATCCTCTAGGCCAATAATAGTGCAAATAATTGAGATGGGCTTTCTAGAGTCTTCACAGAAGAAATTTGTAGCATAAGGGGGACGGATCACTACAACAAATACTAGAATTAGCATATGTTTTAGCTCCCTTTTTAGTGTACTTTTCATCATTTTTTGTACAAAGTGGACGCGTTTCCACGAGATGGCACTTTTAATGGCATTATTTGCATCCTTTTTTGAAAGTAGATGTTAATTGGGATGTTAATTATCAACCCAATTAACGTCCCAATTAGCATCCCAATTAGCCACCCAATTAACATCCATAATAACATCCTATTTAACGACCAGAATAGCCTCCAAAATAATGTCCAAAATAGCACTAGGTATAGAGTAAGCAATTGCGCCAGGAATTTTGAAAGGAATTACGCCAGGAATTCTAAAAGGAATTACACCATGAATTGCACCAGGAAAAATGTTTGATATCACACCAGGTATAGAGCCAAGCATATCGCCACACATAGTACCAGGAATTGCTCCAGGAATTTTGAAAGGAATTGTGCCAAAAAAAAGTTCCAGGAAAACTCCAATGTTGAGCCAAAGATAATGCTACGTATGTCGACAAAAGTAGCACCTAAATGGCCATTTTGGAAACTAAGAGACCTTAATTAATCATAAATAAACCTAAGGAATCCTATGGTTCATAATGACATGATAATGTTCCTAATGACATGATGATGCATATATCGACAATTATAAATATGGTAATGATGATTTATACAATATTTGATAGGATGTTGATGATGACGATGATGTCAATGTCAATAATGATGATGTAGGTTATTATAGCACTATTTGATATTGGTTGGTCCTAATGGAAACATAATTCACCTTGATGGCATTAGAGTGACCATAATATCCCCTATATGACCCTAATCGCATCTGACTATCCACTAGTACTAAGATAAATGACGAAGTTAGTCGCGGGATAAGATATATGACCAGATAACACGTCAGTAAAATAAAAATGACTAATTTAGTCACATGAATACAAATATGACTAGCTAACAACGAATGAGAACATTAATCAGTCGTTTATGTTAGTCATTTTTAGTTGTGATACCCCGTGAATTGAAATTACAATTTTGGCCATGAATTTGTAAAATTTATGAAATTTTAACACTGCAGATGGATTATGAAGCCATGTGCAGTGTTAAAATTTATTAAATACACTATGTTAATGGATTCATGAGATATCCCCTATATTAGTAAATCACCAATTAATGCACCATCTCCATCTCTAACCCATAGAGTTATTTTATTCTATATAAATATAACCTTTTAAACCTGTTTTGAATGTGATTTGGGCCCTATCATATGAAATAATTTTGAATTGCTTCTAATAGAGTGGGATGCAAACATGATGAAAGAAAATGGTCGTCAAGGAAATATCGTACCTTAGAATGATAGATTGACATAAGGCTAGAGTTTGGTGCATTTTGCGAAGAGTTTCCGACCGGATCCATCTACGACAACCGGAAGGAAAGGTAATGGAAATTCAGTTCGACTACAATTGAAAGTATGAAGTAGTGGAAATTCAAATTACTGTAAGATAGCTTATAATTGAAAGTATGAAGTAGTAAAATTCATATTACTGTAAGATAGATTACAACTATTTTACTTCAATTTGTTGATTGTATCTCGGATTCCTCTGGTTAAGAGTCTGTAGATATGTGAGGTAATTTCAAATTTGGATTGATTAATTGATAGCACTATTTGTAGGCTTACTCCTTTAGGATATCTACCATCCCCTCCAGTTGCACATGTTGCAACTGCTATAAGCACCATGGTCATCATCTAGGTACCTTTCATTTTGTTGTCATATCCACATTAACTATGTTATAAATTATACAAGTACATGCTCATGCTATTATTTCTTGCTTACTGTGATTCTATATAGGGTGGTATTGGTCCTACTGGGTTGTCAATAGAGGATCTATATGTTATTTACCTGACACAGCAACAACCACGTTGGCACAGGTTATTCATCTAACAAGGACACATTTCTCACATGTATGGATCTTGTAAATAATTAAAAATGATGTTGTTGAAACATGTGATGTTTGCGGGGTGGTTGTTCAAGTACCTGGTCCTAGACCTTATTATGGCCATGTGATGGCTCTTGTAGGCCAAATATTTCTCTTAGCAATTGGTGGAAATGATGGTATGTATGGGTGCACAATTTATTTGTTTTTTATTTGTATTAGAATGTGCCTTTATTATCTCATAAGATTATATTGATGTAACTTTGTTGTTGCTTATTTCTGTTAGGATACAAACGAATACCTCTATCTTAAATAGGATGGCTACAAATTTTTGTATTTGTCTTTTCTCCAGGTAAACGACCTTTGGCAGATGTTTGGGCCCTAGACAGTGCATCCAAACCTTATGAGTGGCGTAAGCTATAGCCAAAAGGGGATGGCCCACCTCCATGCATGTGAGTGGAAGAAATAATTTCTTTATTTTTGTTATATAAGCTTAAAAGTAATGTTCGAGCTCGATTTTCTTAGATCACATGCAATTTGAAGTCATTTTGAAACAATGTCAAGTAAAAAACTAGTTATGGCACATTCAAGAAGTGATACGATTCTACAGGTGGGATTCAATCCTCACAATAATAATAAAATATTATGACCGCATCTTTTAACCCAAGGAAATTTGCATCTTGTGTATTCTCTTGAATCTGTGCTTGACTATTTTTTAATCCTTTATATGAATTATGAAGGGAGAACCAACAACCTTGCCCAACTAAGCTAGTTTCTCCTGCTACATATTTTACGTTTCTAGTTCTGATTCTTGAATGTAAATAGATGAAAATGGAATCTAGTCATAATTCTGTAGAAACGTTTCACAACAAAGTTAGGAGCCCTCCAATCTCAACAATTTAATATGTTTTTATACTATGATAGAAATGATCCCAACTACAGGCTTTCAATAAATTATGGCATTATAAATGATTAAGGATTAGGAAATCAAATAGAAAGAGAAATATACTTTTCTTAAATATTATGAATTGTTGACTTAGATATATTCTGCAAAGGCTAGCCAAACCATTATCAGTGGAGGGTCAGTTTGCATAAATGAACCCAATGCCCTCCCAGCAGGGAAAGATGTTCTACTGAAGATAGATCAAAACTTCTTGTGGATTTATGCCTCGAAAGGTTGTGAGAAACTGGAAGATCTTAAGTGGGGTCAGTTTGTGTTTTTGTGAAATTGAATACAAAAGCTAGTGGACCTGTAAGGCAACTGGTTGTATATATTTTCTTCTTTGAATATGTTTTCTTAATAATATGATTGGATTTTTTTCACATGTATGTTAATAATTATCAATGTCGCAAAACTCAGTAATGGAAAAATTTTGCAGGGTTCATCAGCAAAATCCAAAAAATCAGCAAAAAATTGCCAAACATAAACTCGGACATGAAAAAATTTGAAAATTAGATATTTTAGCAACACTGATAATCATGATAAAAATGCCTTTGATAAAGAAAAGAATGAAATCCAGAGTGTTAATGGGACTGAAAAAACGGTATTCCATCTACGTAGAGGCACTAAGGGAATAGGATGTCATATTATGCCAAGAGATTTAAACTAGAGTTTGGGAAATAATTGCTTGCATGCTATAACATCTGTAGCTAAATGTTGATGATGCAACTTTCTACTGCAGCTGGGCCTTTGCGACTTACTTTATTTAGTTGTTTTAATTTTTCATATTTAGCAATCATTTCTCCTATAGAAAACATATGACACTGTGACTTATTCAATGACCTATTATCATAATCTGAAGTAGCTACTCAATCTCATTGTTGTTCATCTTCTTGGGGTTTTAGGTTAAGACTTGACCCATTCCCACTGTAGGATGCTTCTGAAATTGACACGGGAATGTACTTTAGTGTTCAGATCCAATTCATGCAAATTATTGTCCATGCCTTTATTGGCATTGCTTATAGCTGTGTGGCTTAGTTGTCCATCAAGCTGATGTTGTGATAAAGTATTGTTTTTCATTGGAACTTGAATTCACTGTTGTAACTAGTGGTGGTTGTTTGTCTTGGAATTGTATTGATCATGTAGATTGTACCTTGATAATTCTTAAAGCATGGAAGGGAGAACTTTATAAATCAAAACCAAGTTATATCTACATGATCAACCATTAATCAAATAATAGGTATCTTGAATATTATCAACCATATATTATTTCCTTATTAAGCAATAATAAAACTGAAGACAAATGAAATCATACAACAATGTACCAATATTTTTAAGGAGAACCCTTTTGCACAAAAAACTCCAATACTACATTCAATCTAATAGATTGCAATCAATGCATATTGGTTTTTATTAGAATTACGAATCATGCAATCTAGGTGTCAATATTGCTCCAATTCTTAAAGGGTGCTAGCTCGATGGAAGAGCACCTGCCTTACAAGTAGGAGGTTGGTGGTTCGATTCCTCTGTGCCCTAATGATATTGCAATGTATTTCTAAAAAAATATGTGTTGTGATACTTTATATTAGTTGCTAAACCAGAAGCAAAATGTGGCGATAGTGTGGGTGTAAAAATGGATGATAAATTGGGCACTAAAGTGGTGGAAAAAAATGGTGCTAATGTTGACATCAATAGAGATGCAAACCTAGGCGTTAAAAAGAGTCCCAACACTTGACGCTAATGAGGAATCCAAACATGGCATTGATATGGTAGAAAAATAAGAGGTTACTTTGGATGCAAAGCATGGCACTACATAGGAAGCAAAATATGGTGCAACAATAGAAGAAAATTTTGCCTCCATCGTGGTAGCAAAACATGATGCAAAAAAGGAAGAAAAAATTGGTGCAAAATTAGAAGCGAAAATTGGTGCATATTGGAAGTAAAACGTGGTGCAAAATGGGATGCTAAAGTGGTAGCACATATGGATGAAAAATTGGATGCTAATGTAGATGAAAATATGGTGCAAATGTAGATGCAAACATAAATGCTAACACGATGTTTTTAAGAATGCAAATAGGGTGCTTATGGGGACATCATGTAAGAAGTAAAAGATGACGATCTCTAGGAAGAAAAATAGGATGTTATTTAGGAAGCAAACCTCGATGTCGTTTAGGAAGCAAAATTGGACGCTATTCCGGAAGAAAAAAAATGGGTGCTATTTTAGACATCAGAAAGGATGCTATCTAGGAAACAAAAAAAAGACGTTATTTTAGACTCATTACATTTTGTCCATGACCCGTCCCATTTAGCGTCTAATTTGACCACTCAATGAAAAAAGAAATTAAAATAAAAAGGGATGATAAATGGGACGCTAATTCGAGGATTTGTTGTAGTGGATAGTTGTTATTTCCATTTCAGGATCTAGGTGTTTGGATAGGAACAGGTGACAATCGAGCGGCATGAGGCCATTAAAAGCTGTGGCTAGGGATTTTTCATTGAAACGATAAGGGGCCAAAGACTCAAGTATGCAGAACATATTTATGAGGGCTTCTCGGGTAATGAACAACAAGTTTTTGGTTGAATCGGATGATAGGAATGCTCTGGTTGTTAATTTTAACTAATTTGACTAGAAAGATCACTGAAAGAAACACAATCACAAGATAGATAGAGATTTTACCCTGGGAAACCCTCATGGGGTAGAAAACCCAGCAAATCTTTCCTCAATAATATGATCAACCAGAATACAATATGTGCTCCAAGACTCCAAGACTAGGGCTCCTTCTCTACCTCCTATGTAGACCTCTCTCTCACAAGTGTGCTACTTTCCGAGTGATGGAAGTGAGAGATAAGTGAGGAGCATCCTCCTCTACTTATACTAGTTTTTCGACTGACTTTTTCCCTTATGGGGCCAACCTCTCCCAAGGGAGTCTAATAAGCCCTAATTAATTAACTCAGGGCCGACCCCCACATGGTGGATCTAATAACCTTGGTTACCACAATCCATCGGAGGAATAAACATCTCCGGATACATAATAGGATCACTTCAAAGGGATGAAACATCTCCGGAATAATAAGGTACAAATATAATATTCTTCGAAGTTACAATATTCAACACTCCCCCTTAACAAGAAGGATATTATAACAACATCTGCAGGAGCAAGGAGTCATTGAGTACATCGTACATGATACATCTATAAATCATTGGAAGCTTTCTTAACATCATCAGTAACTCAAGCAGTTACTGGAATATCATCATCTGGATCCTCAAGATCATCAACATCGTCATCAAACGATCATTAGCATCGTCATCATACGATCATTAGCATCACCATCAGACGATCATCAGCATCGTCATCATACAATCATCATCATCGTCATCATACGATCATCATCATCGTCATCATACGATCATCAGTATCGTCATCATCTCGATCTACAGCATCTGGATCATCATCTTGATCTATAGCATCTGGATCATCATCTCGATCTACAACATCTAGATCATCATCTCAGTCTACAGCATCTGGATCATCATCATAGCATACTCTGCAATACACATGATCATATTACAGGATGATCAATCCCGCTCTCTTTAGGACATAGGTCCATGGATGATACAATCCATATCAAGTTCCAGGATGATCAATCCTTATCACTTTAAGACATCTCACCATGTCTAGGGATGATGCAATCCCAAATCATCTTATAGGATGATTAGTCCTTATCATTTTAAGACATCTTACCATGTCTAGGGACGATGCAATCCCGATCAACTTCTAGGAGGATCATTCCTTATCACTTTAAGACATCTCATGTCTAGGGATGATGCAATATCGATCAACTTCCAGGAGGATCATTCCTTACCACTTTAAGACATCTCACCATGTCTAAGGACGATGCAATCCCGATCAACTTCTAGGAGGATCATTCCTTATCACTTTAAGTCATCTCATGTCTAGGGACGATGCAATCCCGATCAACTTCCAGGAGGATCATTCCTTATCACTTTAAGACATCTCACCATGTCTAGGGATGATGCAATCCCGATCAACTTCCAGGAGGATCATTCCTTATCACTTTAAGACATCTCATGTCCAAGGACAATGCAATCCCGATCAACTTCCAGGAGGATCATTCCTTATCACTTTAAGACATCTCATGTCTAGGGATGATGCAATCCCATCATGTACATTTTGAACCAAGGGTCCAAGGATGATGTATTCCTATCATCACTTCTCGGAGACAACTGTCTACAGATCAATTCTAGGACCAAAGTCTGGGGATGATACAATCCCCACCTGTCCACCAAGGACTTCATTTTCAAAGATAACTGTCTACGGATCCTTTTAGAACATGTGTTCAAGGATGATGCAATCCCTCTTCTTTCTCGGAGACACCTGTCTACGGATCTTTTTAGAACATGTGTTCAAGGATGATGCAATCCCTCTTCTTTCTCGGAGACACCTGTCTATGGATCCTTTTAGAACATATGTTCAAGGATGATGCAATCCCTATAGAATCCTCATCAATACAGGTATCAATACAAGTATCTTCATCCATACAAGTACATCAATCAATACATGTATACATATCATCGATACAAGTATCCTCATTAGTACAAGTACATATACAAGTGTCCTCATCAATACATGTATACATATCATCAATACAAGTATCCACATCAATATATGTATGCATCAATATAATTATCCTCATCAATAAAAGTGCATATATAGGTAATATAAATATCCTAAGCATACATATAAGAAATGTAAATATCCTACTTATACATACAAAAAATATAAATATCCTAAGTATTGTAATACAGGTATCCTCATCATCGACCTTACTGTCGATGCGGGAAATCTCATCATCAGTGTCTATATCACTCCCCCTTTCGAGGAGGGTCCTTTTGAACTACACCAATCTTGTCTCGGAAATACTCAAATTTTACTCAAGACAGAGGTTTGGTCAATATATCAGCAATTTGTTCATCAGTGCTCACATACTCGAGCTTAATAGCTCCTTTCTGCACCATATCCCGTATATAAAAATATCGAATCTCTATGTGTTTTGACTTATCATGGAACACTGGATTTTCTCTCATCTTAATACAGCTTTGGTTGTCACACATGATCACAGTGGGATCCATCTCTAAGTCAAACAATCCTAATAATAGTTTCTGAAACCATACTGCTTCACAACTAGCAAAGCAAGAAGCTATATATTCTGCTTCGGCTGTACTGAGAGCCACACTAGACTATTTCTTGCTGAACCATGAGATCATGGCAAATCTAAGACCATAACATCCACCTAATGTACTCTTCCTGTCTTAAACACTTCCTTCCCAATCAGAGTCTGAGTAACCATGCAATCTGAGTTCATGATTTCCAAGATAATATAGACCAAAATCTAATGTACCCTTTAGATACCTCATCACATGCTTTGCAGCTAGTAAGTGAACTTTTCTAGGTTCCACTAGATACTGACTCAAGGTATTTACAGCAAAGCATATGCTTGGTCTAGTATTTTTCAAATACATCAATGATCCAATGATTTGTCTGTATAGAGTCACATCTACTGACTCTTATGAGTCATCAACTAATAAATTCAAGTTAGAGTCCATGGGAGTGGCCATGGCTTTACACCAACATATCGAATCTTTTCAAAATTCCCATAGCATACTTACCCCGATTTAGAAAGATTCCTTTTGGTTCTTGCCATACTTCTAGACCTAAGAAGTAGTGCATTAATCCGAGATCTTTCATCTCAAATTCTGAAGAGAGCTTCTTCTTGCACTCAATAATTTGTTTCTCATTTCCAGTCAGAAATAGATCATCTACATACAACAATAATATAACAGGTTCATCATCCATAACTTTGAGATCAATATTAGGATCAGCTTTACTCTTGGTAAAGCCCATGCTTGTTAAGAAACTATCAATCCTTCCATACCAAGCTCTCCATACAAAGCCTTTTTCAGCTTGCATACATGTGTTCTCCCATCTTTAACCTCAAATCCTTGTGGTTGTTCTATGTACACTTCTTCTTCAATCACACCATTCAGGAAGGTTGTCTTAACATCCATATGATGTAATTTCCATTTCATCATAGATGCAAGTGCCATGATAGTTCTAATGGAAGTGTACCTAGCAACTAGTGCAAATTTTTCTTCATAGTCGATTCCCTCTTTTTGAGAGAATCCTCTAGCCACAAATCTTGCCTTATATTTTTCAATGCTACCATCTGTAGCATGTTTTATCTTGAATATCCATTTGGAAGATACCACACTTTTATCTTTTGGTTCAAGAACTATATCCCAAACATCATTTTTCATTATTGATTTGTATTCTTCTGTCATTGCTTCTACCCACTCTTTCTTCTGAACTGCCTCTTCATAGCTAGTGGGTTGTTGATCCACAAGATCACACATTAAATCCACATAGTTGGATACTAGCTTTGGTTTATTTCTTTCTCTAGTGGAGCCTTCAGGAGCTCCATATTTTTCAACTCCTTGAATAATGTCTCTAGCCCATGCTAGCTTTCTTTTTCTAGATAAGTTTGTAATGGGGGGTTCTTGTGGTTCTAACATGTCATTATCTTCTGGTGTATCATCTTCAGGGATGGGCACAGCCTCTGTGATTCTAGAATATGTATCTTCTTCATAGATCTCTTCAATTTGGCACTTCCTAGATTTCTTGAGAGTTTCTTCTTTATCAAATGTCACATCTCTACTTATTTCCATATGATGAAAACCTGGGATGTAAATTCTGAAAGCTTTGGATGACTCACAATATCCAACAAATATTCCCTTCTTACCAAAAGGATCCAACTTGGTTCTCTTTTCTTTTGGAATGTCAATGTATACTGGGCATCCAAATATTTTGAGATGACTTACCTCAAGCTTCTTTCCTGTGAACACTTCTTCTGGAGTCTTGAATTCAAGAGCACTATGGGATAGTCTATTTTGTACATAGACTGTTGTTCTAGCTGCTTCAGCCCATAGATACATGGGTAGATCTTGGTCATGTATCATAGTCTTTACAGCTTCAATGATGGTTCTATTCTTTCTTTCAACAACCCCATTTTGTTGGGGATTGTAAGGAGTGGTTAGTTCCCTCTTGATTCCATCTTCCTTACAAAAGTCTTCAAAATCCTTTGAAGCATATTCTCCACCATTATCTGTTCTGAGAATCTTAATTTTCTTTTCTGAGTGATTTTCTATCAAAGCCTTGAATTCTTTGAATTTTCCAAAGACTTCATTCTTTCCTTTTAGAAAGTATATCCAAGTCTTCCTTGAATAGTCATCAATGAATGTGAGATAATATTCAAACCCACTTAGGGATGTGGTGGGAATTGGTCCTCATACATCTGAATGTATTAACTCCAGGATGTTCTTAGTCTTTGTTTCACTCTTTCGAAATGGATTCTTGACATTCTTCCCTTTTTTCACATCCTTTGCATGTGACATTATGATCAACCTTCAAGTCTGGTAGTCCTATAACTACCTTGCCTACATAGGGTAGGGCTTTGTAGTTAATGTGAGAAATCCTTCTATGCCATTCTCACTGGGGCTAGTGGTTTCATGGATAAGGGAAACTTTTGGATGACCCTTGAGTTTGTAAAGACCTCCTTCCTCTTCACCAATGACAATTGCATCCTCAATTGATTTTCCTTTGGGCTACATAAGTACTTGTCCATCTATGAATGCAACTCTAAAGCCTTTCTTATCTAGTGCTGAGATAGAAAGTAGGTTCTTCTTCAAACCTGGAACATATAAAATTTCTTTCATCTTTAAAGGTGTTCCAGAATCAAGCTTATAGCTTGCTTCACCAATTCCCTTGATGGGATATTGATAATCATCCCCTAGAGATACCTTTTGTGGAGAAGTCTTTTCTTCAATTCTTGAGAGAGTTTTATTTTGACTTGTCATGTGATTTGAAGCACCACTATCGATGAGCCATGTATCTTCTCCAGGTGATACAGACCCATATAGTGCAGAAAATAGAACATATTCTTCTGCATCTTCTTTCTTTACTCTGGATCTTTTCTTTCGAGGCCTTTCCTCTTCTGCGTCTTCTTCTTCCTCTTCTTCTTCTTCTTCTTCTTCTCCACTATCATTTTATGCCATATGTGCATGATGTCTTTTGTGAAAAAACTTCTTCTTCTTTGTTTGTGAAGTATAGTCTTTAGCAAAGTGTCCTAGTTTAAGACAATTGAAACATTGGACTGTGGAGAGGTATCTTTCTGAGTTTGTTCCTCCTCTCATTTTAAATCTATGGAAGGGTTGAGACCCTTTGTGGTCAACTTTCTTGAAGTGACCCTTTCTCCTTCTTTTGGTGTGAGTAGCCAAGGCTTGGTCATCCTCCTTGAGAAGGGCTTCTCTATTGGCTACCCTAGCTTCTTCTTGAACACAATCCTCCCATACTATATCAAACTTCATACTTTCTTTTCTGGCACACATAGTTTGTATAAATGACTCCCAAGGTCTAGTGAGACCATTTAGAGCAGTCATTACAAGTTCATCTTTGTCAAGGGTATCTGCAATGGCATCTAGTTGTTCCTTGATTTGGGAAACCCTTGAGAAGTAGTCTTGAATGGATTCTCCTTTGTTCATCTTGGTATTCTTCAACTGAGTTCTTAGGTTCATCTTCCTATTGATGTTCCTCCCTTCATACATTCTTCTTAGGGCATCATACATTTCCTTTGGGGCCTTCTTGGATGCCACTTGGGGAATCAAGTGGTCCTTAATAGAATCAGCAATGATTCTCTTTTCCCTAATCAGATCCTTCCTATACTTTTCTTTAGCTTCATCTTCAGCGGGTTCTTCAATCTCATCCTTGATATAATGGGAAAGATCATTCTCTTCAAGAATGAGACCAATTCTATATTTCCATGCCCGAAAATTTTCTAGACCTTCTAACTTGTCTTCAAGCTTAGTGCTTGGAGCCATCTTCTCTTGGGGGAGTCCAAGAGATTTAAGTTTTTGAAGAGATAGATAAAAAATTACTAGGAGATGTGCTTGATTGACTTGGGAACACTTGTGTGTTCAGTTTATGGAAACTTCAATTTTTCACTTTCCGGATCTGCAACAAAATTTCTGGTTTATTGCACGTTTGTTCAAACTAGGGTTTGACTTTCTTGGAGTTATACCCAATCAAAAACCTTGATCTAGGGCTCAAAAATTTCATTTTGAGAAGGGCTATTCAGCCATGCAACCAAAATCCAAAAATACTAACTTTTGCAAAAACCCTAATTTTTGGGAGAGAGAGAGAGAAAGATATTTTCACCTTGTGAAAGATGTTCTATCCAGGCTAGCTTTTATACCATGTTAATTTTATACTAATTTGACTAGCAAGATCACTGAAAGAAACACAATCACAAGATGACAGATATTTTACCTTGGGAAACCCTCATGGGGTAGAAAACCCAGCAAAGCTCTCCTCAATAAGATGATCAACCAAAATACAAGATGTGCTCCAAGACTAGGGCTCCTTCTCTAACTCCTATGCAAACCTCTCTCTCACAAGTGCGCTACTTTCCAAGTGATGGAAGTGAGAGATAAGCGAGGAGCATCCTCCTCTACTTATACTAGTTTTATGACTGACGTTTTCCCTTATGGGGCCGACCTCTCCCAAAGGAGTCTAATAACCCCTAATTAATTAAGTCAGGGCTGACCCCCACATGGTGGATCTAATAACCCTGGTTACCACAATCCATCGGAGGAATAAACATCTCTGGATACATAATAGGATCACTTCGGAGGGATGAAACATCTCCAGAATAATAAGGTACAAATATAATATTCTTAGAAGTTACAATATTCAACACTGGTTGAGGGGGGATAGTTCTTTGAGCACCCTGTAATGAATTTCGATAAGACAACTAACTAGGGACAAATGGAGCAGGCGATATTAGAATTCCAGAAGTTAAGTTTATCATGGTCATTGAAGGCAATCTCTTTGGCTTCTATGAGGGTCTCATTTAGATCTGAGTTGTGGAAGATGGTGTTAAGAACATCCACTTCATGGTCATATACATTCTCTTCCCCGTAGAAACAACGGTTTGATAGTGTGACTTTGGACTTGGGCACCATCTTTCTCTGGTTCGCAGTATTCGGGAAGACAGGTGTTCGATCTCGACTAGGTTAGGTTTTCCACAAACTGGGGCACAAGCAAACTAATAACCATAAGTAGTATTACAGTAACTGACATTACCAGAAGTGGTAGATGAATACCTACTCGACACGTGGAGTCTGACTTGGCTCAAAAAATGTTGATATGGATCAATATAGTTCATGCAACACTGTATTACTAAGTTGGTTTTCATAGGAGCATGTTCTTTGGGTGTAAAAATATCAAAATAATGGAATTATGGTAAAATCCCCTTTTTACATCGAAAGCAAATACACTTTACATGTTTGATGGCAGGTGTGGAGTGGATGAGAGAACGCAAGGGGTGACGGGACACCTTGGATAGGTACCAAGCGAGGACATGGCCATGAGGTGACAGGTTGATCAGACATGTTGAGTTGTAGGGAACTTACCCTTTTTAATTGGGGCGGATACCACTATGGTTTCCTAGAGTGGTAACGCGTTGATGTTGAGTGAATTTACAAAACTGCTTTTAATCACGCACAGCCAATAACTGCAAGGCATGTGTACAGAGTGCTTTTAGGTACAACGTGCACCTAATCTCACATTTTGTTGGATGCAACTTATCGGCGCGCAACCAATAAAAATCGTCGATCTTGATCAATGGGAAAGGAAATTGCACATTTACTAGCATAGTTAACTTCGACGCTTTTCATGAGCATGCTTGATCTCTAGGCCGTTGATCTTGTTTGAGATCGAACAGCTGGTTCCTCTTCCACATTATCCCTCTTCTATTATGTTCTGGTAGCTAGCCATAGGTCATATCTGCATACTCTTCTAACTTATGTCAAGATCTTTTACTCCTTTAGGGACAAAAATTCCCAAAAAATTATGTGCTCACACCCTGCATGGACAAACTCTTTCCAAGAAAACATTGGGTACTAACATCGGCTCCACTAGGACATGATGCTTCTTTGTAGGATTCTGAGGACTGTATGCTAGTGCCTTCTTCTATTGGGTTATGGAGTATTTCCTTTGGGAAATTATTTATCACATTGAAAAAATTGTTAGCTCCTTGATTATTTATTTACATTGAATTGAAAATGACAGGACATAAAATGCTGTAAATTGCATAAAGGACTATTATTCTACTATGTACAAATCCTTCCTTTGAATTTGGCTTCAATATAGAAAGAACCTATTTAGAAGCCTGCCATTGACAACAGCTTCTATCATTTCTCCTTGAAGTGCATGAATCTTGTAAACAAGGGGACTGGACGAGAGAATGCAAGGGGTGACAAGAAATATTGGACAGGTACCAAGCAAGGACTTGGCCATGAGGTGACGGGTTCATGAAACGTACTGAGTTGTAGGGAAATTACCCTTTTTAATTGGGGCAGATGCCACAATGGTTTCCTGGAGTGGTAACGCATCGATGTTGAGCGAAGTTACAAATCTACTTTTAAGCACGCAAAGCAAGTAACTACAAGGCATGTGTTTAGAGTGCTTTTACGTACAACGTGCACCCGATCTCACGTTTTGTTGGATGCAAATTATCGGCGCGCGATCAATCAGAACCATCGATCTTGATCAACAGGCGGGGAAGTTACACATTTACTGGCATAGTTAACTTCAACACTTTTCATGAGTGCACTTGATATGTAGGTCGTTGATCTTGTTCGAGATCAAATGTCTAGGTGATCTTCCACCTTATCCCTCTTCTATTGTCTTATGGTACCTAACCATAGGTCATATCTGCATACTCTTCTATTTTGTGTCAAGCTCTTTTACTCCTTCAGGGATAAAAATTCCCAAAAATTTATGTGCTCGCACCCTGCATGGACAAAATCTTTCCTAGAAAACATTGGGTACTAACATCGACTCCACTGGGACATGATGCTTCTTTGTAGGATTCTAAGGACTGTATGCTAGTTCCTTCTTCCATTGGGCTATGGATTCTTTCCTTTGGGAAATTATTGATCACATTGAAAAAATTGTTAGCTCCTTAATTATTTATTTACATTGAATTGAAAATGACAGGACATAAAATGTTGTAAATTGCAGAAAGGACTATTATTCTACTATGTACAAATCCTTCCTTTGAATTTGGCTTCAATATAGAAAGAACCTGTTTAGAAGCCTTCCATTGACAATAGATTCTATCATTTCTCCTTTAAGTGCATGAATCTTGTAGGTATTTTTTTTCAGAACTTCAGCAATGACATGTGGTCCTATCCATAGATTTTCAAACTTGCCATGTTTTTCTTTGTCTTCCCTTCTTGCATTCCACTCCAGGACTAAATCTCCAGGGTGTACATCCCTTTCCAATGCCATCTTATCAAAAGTCTTCTTCATCTTGCCCTGATTTTCTTGCAGCTTTAAACATATATGTTCTCTTTCATATTGAAGCTCTATTAATTCATACACCCTTCCTACCATGTTGTTTGGTTCTTTTGATTTATGTTAAATGAGTTTGAGTACTGGTAATCCCAATTGCATTAGAAGGATGTGCCAATTTATCATTTAACACTTATCCTATCATCCCACAAAGCATGCTTGAGGTTGACATCCCAATCTTTTTTATTCTTTGTCAACATATTTTTATAATTCGTGGTAAAATTTTGTTGGATGAATCAGCCAAGCCATTTCCTTGGGGATAATAAGCAGTTGAATGGCCTAATTCAACATTATATTTCACACAAAACTCTACCATTTTAACATACTTGAAAGCTGGAGCATTATCCGTAATGATTTTTCTTGGGCATCAAAACCTTGAGAAGATCCGATCTTCCAAAAATTTCATTATCACATTTTCATTAGCCAACCTAGAGGGAACAAATTCTACCCATTTTGTGAAATACCATTTTAACATACTTGAAAGCTGGAGCATTATCTGTAATGATTTTTCTTGGGCATCAAAACCTTGAGAAGATGTGTTCTTCCAAAAATTTCATTATCACATTTTCATTAGCAAACCTACTGGGAACAAATTCTACCCATTTTGTGAAATAGTCTGTAGCAGTTGAAATCCATCCATGTTGATTGCTAGAATTATGATTTATCTCTCCAATGAAATCCAAACCCCGCTGCTGAAAAGGGGCTGATGTGAAAATCGACTTTAGGGGAAAGGGTCTTAACTTCTGTTTTCCTGCAAAAATTTGGAATTCCACAGATGCTCTCACAATATGATTAGTATCAGTAAACAGTTTTGGCCAATAGTACCCAGCTTGGTAGAACTTTGTATGTTGTAGCTCTCCAAGCATGATGACCACCAAAAATACCTTTATGTAATTATGTGATTATGCCTTTATTTCTTCCTCAATCAAACATTTCTACAGTATCCCTTGGGGATATTTCCAGTACAAATATTCATCCAGTATGCAATATTTAACTCTCTGTAATTTTAGTGACCTTGTTTGTGATTTTGTTAGATAATCAAGAAAAATAAAATTTATCAAAAAGTAAACAATGTCTCTATACAATTCAGACTCCTCGAATTTCATGTTTACCATCATTGAGTCATCTTAGGAATCCTAAATTTCTCTCAACTGCTCTTCTTCTATCAATTCTCCAATCATATTTAAATCCAATGCCTCACAATTTGATTCTGCTAGTAACTTGGCGAAACCCTGGCCCTTAACCAACTTGGTGGGTTTTATTTCTAGGTCATTTTCTTGAATTTTGGGAATCCACTACCCTCTTCTACCTTCACTATCAGTTTGACACAAGATTTATTTGACAATACGATGTGGAACATATGCAATTATTTGAGAATGAAAAACATAACACCTTAAATATTTTAGAGCTTTAACCATGGCATATGGTTGTTTCTCCATGATATCGTATTTTAATTCAGCATCTCGGAGAGCATGTATGAAAAAGGATATGGGTTGTTCATGTCCATCATAATTTATTTTAGAAGTACAGTTGCAATTGTATGAGATGAATAAAAATAAAGTATCAAGAAAGGCTTCATATAATCAGGGATAATAAGTACCGGTGTCTGTCCAATGGATTTATTCAATGTTTCAAACGCTTCATTTACCTCCTTATTCCATTTACATTATTACTTGGTTTGAGCATGTTGGTAATGATTTTGATTAGTTCAGCAAGATTAGGAATGAATCGTCTCAAAAAAATTATTCTTCCTATAAATGACTGCACTTATTTCTTATTCCTGGGGGTTTCAAGTGCTTGTATAGTTTCTACTCTTTTAATATATATTCTCACTCCATCTTTGGATACTATATGCCTTAGAAGATTACCCTCCCTTAAAGAAAAATTGGAGTTCTTGGGATTCGAAGAGAGGCCATACTTTCTTCACTTTATGAAAGTGTGCTTCAAATGTGATAGATGTTCATCATCAGTTTTGGATAACAAAGTTCTATCATCAAGTTATATGACTATGAATTTTCCGCTTTCTCCAACGAATGCTATATCCATGGCACGTTATAAAGTGACCCCTACATTGATTAGCCCAAATGGTATTTTATCATACATAAAAGTTCCCGAAGGAGTGGTAAAAGTTGTCTTCTCCCTATCTTCTTTACTCATGGCCAATTGGTTGTATCCTAGAAACCCATCCATCATAGATATTCTATTTGCTCCAACAACCTTCTGCAATATTTGATCCATTTTGGGCAAAGGATAATTTTCTTTGAGTGAGCATTTGTTGAGAATCCCAAAGTCAACACACAATCTGATTTCTCCATTTGAACCAAATTAGCCACCCATTCAGAGTATCTAAGAGGAATTAAAAAAAAAGTTTCTAACAAACATTTGTATACAATTATATTTAAACATTACAATTAGTATAATTATCAAACCAAGATAACACATTCGCATAGGACACAACCTTCAAATCCATTATTTCAATACCTTTTTTAATAAAAACAAAATTATAAATTGAGATAATGACAAAATGCTCTTACTAATGGATGCAAAATTAAAAGACCTAAGGATACCATGCCAGAAACAATGTCATTGTTGACCAATATATTAATCAAACAAATTATGTTATTTAAATTATAATACAACATAGATAACAATCTAGTTAAAACAGTATCTTTTTAATTCATAGTACTTAAATAACAATATATTATCTTTTTTAACTAATAGTCCTTCTTAAATGGCCTTTAAAACCACATCCACATATAAAGGAAATGAACCAAAAATATAGCTTCTAGTTGAATAACGATGAGAGCCATTCTATATCTACTCTTATTGGGAGGGCTTTCCCTAAAACCATCGTATTAAGAAGCCTTTCCCTAAAACAAAAAAAAAAAGACAAATACTTCCTTATGGGGAAGACCCATATTTAGTAATTATAAAAATAACCATGAGACCCATTATATTTCTACTATTGTTCGAAAGCCTTTACCTAAAACCAATTATGCAAAATAGAAACAATCATGATATCATTATCCATAATTGATTTGATTTCATCCAGATTATTTCTTTTATTATACTTTTTAATAAAGTAGGTTAAAAGATGTACCTTCTCCAAATTCTGGCCATATTTGGGACTGTTCTACAAACTCTTATTAGAGAGCTTATCATGAATTAAACAATGCAAAAAATAAAATAATGAGTACATAGTTACATTTAAGGGGGTTTTCAATATTTTTATATGTTCTATAATATAAAATTAGTTAATAAATAACTTATTTTTACATATAATTAGACCATGTTTTACAACAAAGCAAAAGAGAAGAAAAAGCATTTACTAAAAAAACAAATACAACTTTAAATGAAATGAATATCTTCACTCCCTTCCAAAGTAACGAAGCACATTACAATACAATGCATAGAGGTTTTGCAAATGTTTGAAATTTGTCAAGCGATTACTAAAAAGGTTGGAAATATAGATACACTTTAGCCATGGTAAACAGAACAAAATTTATCCCATAATAAACTACAAATATAAAAATACCAATCACCTTTGACTTAGAATTGTCAATTGCATCCTTCCATTTGCTTGATAGTTTAAAACACTGTCATGATCAAAGGAGTACAATCAAATTTATTTGTTTGTTGTGGACCATGGGTTTTTACCGTGATGCAGTATTGCTTTAAAAACATAATGCAACTATTTGCAAAACAATTTGATTATATATTTAAGGCCAAAAATTCATGTAGATTTAGTGGTTCAGTCAAACACTGCTTTTTATAAGATAACCTCGAGACATATAATCCCCAAAAGTAGATGAGAAAAATATTAAAAACACAGCTACAAAATGGCTGGAATGCTGCACAAATGCACAAAAGCTTTTACTAGAAACAGAAAAATCAGGATGGGTGCCAAAGCCTGTATCAAATAACTAACAACAAACTCTGGACCACATGTACGTGAGTTCTAATCCAATTGCAAAGAGGATTGATACAAATAGGTAAACAAATTCAACAAGTATGCAAAAATGATACTAAAATCAGAATATACTGGCACGATTCATTGAATATACAGGCATGGTCCGAATATAAAGTTATCCTAGATTTAAACTATGATCCATTCATAATGTAGTATATATTTCAGCAATATACATTAGTTTAAGTAATTAGGGTTTCAACAGTCTAATATAAAATAAAGAATTGAAATAAAATCTAGCGAATTGAAAAACATAGCATTAATTACGATCTGCACATAAATAATATCTTAGAACAAGTTATTTCTGAAAATTAAGACTAGAATACTCTATTTAACCATTCTCCAAAAAACAAAAAACGATTTTCAGTTCCTCTCCAAGAACCCACTACTGTTACTCAATCATACTCCATCAGCTGTTCTTTCTCCCAATAGTCTCCAACAATCTGTTCTTCCTCCCCAGCCTCTCCAACAACATTTTCTTTCTCCCCAGCCTCTCCAACAATCTGTATTTTCTCGACAGCTTCTTCAACAATCTGTTCTTTGTGAAAAGAAATAGCTTCCGGATGATCCGCATCAGTTGACATTTTGTCCCCATCTTCTTCAATAATCGGTTCTTTCTCACCATATTCTCCACGTGGTTCTTGCTTGTGCTGTTGTTGTTGTGAAGTTTCAGGTAATATGTTTTCTGAAGAGCGAGCTGGTTCGATCGCTTCTCTCAAGAGGCGCAGGAGCTCCGTATTTTGTCGTACAACATTGGGCACATCGAATTGATATGGCCGATATGGGACGTTCGCTGCAGCATCATCTTTCAGTTTGTTCAAGATTTTCGTACCATAATTCATAATGCTATCAAACAAAGTAAAATGTATTTGATTAGGGTTGCGGGTATAGGCAAAGCTCTGTGGTGCAACCACCAGAGTCTGTATTTCATGTGACGAGGAATAAGGAAGGGGAGTCTTTGATGAACTTAAGTATTGTTGATCGGCATATGAGTTGGAGGAAGGCATGATCATTGAAGTCGGGACATTGGGAGCAGATTGAACCAAACTGCTGTTGGGAATATCACGTCCATAAATCGGATTATGGGGATGATTAGGGTTTAATTGATTCTGGGGACAACTAGGGTTTAAGGGATTAGAGCTATAGGAGGGAAGACCAGTATGTAGCAATGAAGAAGTAATGACATTGTCCCCCCTGCCCCGCTCGTTTCCTACTAATTGTCCACTGCCAGAACCAAATCCCCCAACGTTTGGGCATTGAGTCGAGCTTTTCCAGCTTGTATAGTCCTGAAAATAGCTATCTAATTCTCCGCGATCACGGGCTAACTCATAATCATCAAGATTTGTAAGAATTTCTCGCGTCCATGGTGAAACAGCCTCCTCGCAAATTTGCGTATTTATCCGGGAAGGATAACTCTTTGCTGTTCTCCAAAAGTATCCACGCCTGTCCTCTTTCAATCTCCTCGCCATCTTCACCTGCGAGAATCAAAGTTATCGAACTGGAAGGTTAAACCTGGGGCGAGGAATGAATGTCGGCCAGCTTCAGGTATGGTGTCGAATATTTTCTTCTTTGATTGATTTATAACACTAAATGGCCAAGCCTTGAGACGATCGTAACGTACGGATGAAGTAACCGAGTTTCATGCTTTGACCATTATTTCCGGATTGATTGGGTTATAATCATGATGCCCATCTATATCTATCTTAAATGCGGATTATTAAGCACGAAGAAGTATCTAATTTCTTGATGTGTTAGTTTTTAATGATTTTTTATTTGGTTTTCATTTTTAATTTTTGTAAATTTATATAAAAAAAACACCCTTACATAAAGTTACACATCTCCCATCATGGATTATGAACACCTCACTACTCATCAAACATGATATCTCCCCTTAAATCATGCCCCAACTCATTTTATAATAACATTAAATGGTTCAATTTGAAAAAGCCTATAGGGTTACCTCATCTCCAAAGTTGAGGTCATGGTTACCTTTCCAACTTTGATTCCCATGTTTCTCGGAGGAGTTTTTAATTTTAAATGGTCTGTCATATAATTGTGGTGGCCATTACCTCGGTTATTTTACCTAAAAATGGGTTTATTTACTTTTTGAAGGTGTAAGTTCAATGATTGTATCTATTTTTTGGTGATTGTTTTAGTCAAAATTTCGTTAAAATGATTGAAATTACAGTTTTAGGTTATTGGAAGTGCATAAGTGTCTTATCCAAGAACACTAAATCCATTTATGCAATCAAAATTCCAATTTAAACAATAAAAAATATAGTTTCAACCAAATTCAAATCATTAGACTCCTACAAAAATCAGGTAAAAATACAAAAACTTGGACTTTTTACTCCCTTTTAAAAAATGGTTTTTTCAATAATCAAGCGATTTTATAAACATTAAAGTTGTAGAAATGAGTGTGAAGATTATATAGATTTGAGAAATATAACCGTCAAGATGGTAAAAAAAGTATTAATTTATAATAAGAGGGAAAAGTCATATAGATGCTAAGAAAGATTGAGATAATTAGGAAAATAATTAATAATTAGAGGAGGAAAATATTATGATTTAGTTGTTAAAGAATAGGAAGAAATTAATAGAAATATATAAATATGGGACATGAAAATTAAGATAAGGGGAATAAAGAAGTAAATAATTATTAATTTGCATTAAGAGGGGAAAAGGTCATGTTAAGAAATGTTAGAATCTAGAGAATAATTACCATAACAAATAATAATTAGATACAAAAGTCATCTTAAGAAATGTTAGAATCCAGAGGATAATTACCATAACAAATAATAATTAGATGAGCAAAATAATATAGGAGAAATTAATAAATTGTTGTTAAAGAAAGAAAGTAATTAATAAAAATATATAAATATGATATATGGAAATTAAGGGATAATGATGGTTGATAGTTAAGACTGATAAAATTAAAAGGAGAATAAGATAAGGGGAATAAACAAGAGTTAAAGTGGAAAAATAATGAGAAATGAAAAGTTAATTATAGGAATGGTAAGGTAAAGTGAGATGAGTCAATGGTTAAAAGGCAAGTGAACATTGCTTTATGTTGGACTATCATAGTACAAATGTCTTCTCTTCATTTCGTTTTAATTATCTTTGTGTTTAGATACAATGCAACATAATTTCTAGTTCGTGCATTATAAATCCGTGTACACCTAGTTGTGTTCTAAGTTTAAGGGTTAAAAAGGCTACAAGTGGTATCATATCACTTTTCTTAGCTTTCATGCATCTAGATATTTTCAAATTTTTTTAGGCTAAAGACGTGCTTTGACATATTGAAATAGCACAGAGATATGTCGTAGTACTGCATCAAACAACACCTGTATATGGAATCTCACTTCCATGTACCTTTGGGTATATCGAAAGTCCCCTAGGCACCCTGAAACTAACTTTAGATAATCCAATTGATCATGTTGTTGCTATAGTGGCACTAAGCATAGCACTCGGAAAGAGTACTCTATCGTACCTCGGTAGTCGGGTCATATGGATGAGGGCATGGTTGAGACTCCTTAGTTAGTGCCTTGAGAAATTGGGCGAGTACTACTATTGGACCCTACAAGCAGAGTATTTTTTAAGGATTCAAATATTATACATATGTATTATAGGAAACTATTTGGATTGAAAAATTACACATATAGATAGATATATAGGCTAATACCTATTAAAAATATATATATAATATACTATTAAAAATTGTAATTTTTTGGGCAAATTTTGGTAATTTAATCATATTTTATCTACAAATAGGTGAATTTTTAAGCTAATTGGTGATTATATTTTTTTTAAATGGAAAAAAAGATAGCCAATTGGAAAATTTTCACCCTTAAAAAATACCCTACCTACAAGTATATTAAAGAGTTATAGCACCTAGAAATCCCTTCTCCTTAGGACCCTAGAATTCCTATCCTCTCTGACCATCCAAGGAAATTCCTGCATCTTTTAATTTAGAAGGAAATTTGTAATTTTGTTAATGTAGTAATATTTAGTAGGGATTAATACTCCCATTAGTGTAAAAAAAGTATGGGATTCGTTGACACCATTGTGAGAGAACTAGATCTCAAAAGAATCCTTGTGTTGTGATTGTTGTGTTGGTATACATATATAACAACCCCTTTTGTGTGGAATTGAGAATGTACAACATTTGGTACTACATCTAAAAAGGTTGTTCATTAGCCACTAGTTGTTTTGATATAAGTTGGTGTTAATACTTGCTAGATCATAAGTGATCATGTTTGTCCCAGAGGTGAACCACGCTGAATTGACTCACGCCTAGCATTTTTTTATAGATACCAAAGCTATATATGTATGCACAGTATTTAATTCTCTTTTTTGTAGAAAATTTAACTGGACTAGATCATACACAATGTTTAACAAACGAAAGGTGTTCGTGTAGAGGAAATTCACAGCTCATTCCAGAATGCAAGGATAAATTGAAATGGAAATAACAAATGAAAACTAGATATATTCAAGAAGTGACTGATATTATCAAATTTCTTGAAATTAAGGAAATTTAGAATGTACTGAAGCTTCTACACAAAGAATTTTAGCAATTCACACACAGTTGTAAGTAAACTCAGGGAATGGAGTAACGCAGTCACATTTTCAGTACACAATACAAGTAGGAAAATATCAATAACCTTGCATCATACATGAAAATATTTAAAAGATACGACAGAGGCATACAATGATGAATCTCTGACATAAAATTTAACTCTGAAACACTATGAATATCAATGATCTCACAATGAGACTGGAAAATGCTTCAACTTTTATTAATCACAAGGATCTGTACACAGAAACTGAATATACCCTGAATATACCCCTGATGGTTGACTGGTTGACTACCCCTGTGACTAAATTGTTGCTTATCTCGATGGAAAGACATGATTGTGGTGTTGGATCACCATTTTCCACTCATTTCCAAAAGGGTTCATGTAATTCTTCATAGTCTCCAAAGAAATTTCAGCATTTGTATGCTTCTCATTTGAAATGCGCCCCAATATTTTGGAAATATTCTTTAAGCTTATCCAAATTTCAAAGCAACTCTTTATCATATCCACTGCTTGTTTCCCTTCTATATATCCTTCTAGTGACTCTAAGGGGAGCTCATCCTTATTTTGTTGAAGATGTTCTTGATAACTTTCTTTGGGATAAGCATCATCATTTCCATCCCATGAAGAAGGCATTGCCAATTTAAACACATCTTGGAAAAGTGCTTTAAAAGCAATTATTTCATCATTTAATTATTTAACATTGTCCCTCATCCTTGAAACATATGTCTTCTTCATAATCATAGACCTTGCAACCTTGATTATCTGAGTTTTGTTGTTTATTCCATTTTCAACTAATTGTTCCTTGGTCCATCTGTTCAGATAGCATATGACCTCTATAGAATGCCTTGGCATGTCTGCAAGTTGTTTTTCAATTGATTTTATTTCTCCCATAGCCTGAGTAGAAAAATCTAACTCATCTTGGATAACTTCAAAATAATCCCTCTTGTTCATGAACCAATCTTCAATCTTTTCCCACACAATTTGAGTAATTATTCTTAACAATTGTTATCCTTGAACATCCATTTGGAGAGAAGTTACTTGAATTTTTAGGTCTCCTACTTCTTTCTCCAATTTTGAGATTTCATCTTCTTTCTCACTGATTTCATATTCTAATTCAAGGACTCTTTTATATTTCTTCTCCAGCTCTTTTTTTACCTTATCCATCCTGACACTTAATTCATTGTCTTCCTCAATAGGTCTAGGACTGGATCTCAAATCTTCCTGGCCTTCTTCCATTACATCTACATAAATAGTACCTGGCATATCAGTCTGGGGCTCACCTATAACTTATGTTGTTGTAGGATGACTTTCTAATGCAACCTTTGGGATTTTCATTATTGATTGCCTGGTTGTTTGAAATAGAGGGGTTTCAGCATTATTACTCCCTTCAGTAGAAATCTTTGTGGCTACCAATTTCAAATTCGCAATATGCCAATGAAAATAATCAATCTTGCTCCTTCTATCTTCAAATAATTGTTGAAATTGTATAAGGATGTCATATATATTTTATTTCTCTTCTTACTCTTGCCTCAATTCTTAAAACTATACTCGTTCGACTGTAGGAATATTTAGCATTTTCTTTAGTGTAGTTATTTCATTATATTTCTTGGATGTTAGTGACTTGATTGGGGTGTCATCAGATGGATTTGCTACAAAGGCTACCAGTTTTGATTCCAAAGAATTTATGGTGGTATGTTTATCCCTAGTAGTCCATTTTTCCATCCTGTATAACTTCTCAAATTTCACTAGTGCCATCTTTAACTTTCTTTCCTCTTTTTCAAATTTGACAATTTCTGTGCACATCATGTCAATTGTCTCTTTATAAAAATCCATCTTGTCTAACTTACTAAACTCGTTGAAATTGACTATTTGCTCCTCTGCTCTCCAATCATTGAGTTTCATTGTCTTGTCTACCTTGGGTTCCAAAACAGAAAACTTTAAGGCATCATGTTGATGATCTTCCACTGCTATTAGCCCCTTCCCTGTGGTTGGGAGGTCTTGTCTCATCTCCTTCATCATCTTCATTCCTTTGATATTTCTATATCCATCCTAAAGGTCTATCTTGACAGGGACTAATTCTATAGATGAAGACCCCTTTATTTTCTGAGGAATAGTAAACTCTATGGAAGGATAGGTTACATATTGGACTGGAGGCCTTCTTGGGAGATTTGGATTCTTTATTAGTTCAGTACTTTCATTGGGGATCTCCACCAATTCTGCTCCAACCTCTACTAAAGATTGTTCATCTTCTTTTGTGGTAATCTAGCATTTTTGGGGTCTCGACCTCATTGATCTTGGTCAATGTTCATATCCTGAGCCTCCTCGGCTATCCTTTTTCTAACCAATTAGTTGCTGCTATTTTTCCTCTTCTTCACAGCATTTTATAGCTTCTTGGACTTCTTCCCAACTCTCCTTGTTTGATATTATTTTCCATAAAGGCTTGGGTGTGCATACATATGAAAAATTCTTATTCTCTACCCTCTACTTGGAAATCACTTGGTGAGGGTGATTTGAAGCTTTTTATACCTTTCTGAGGTTCAATTGACTAACATATTATTCTATGTACTTAAAAGCATTAAGCCCTCTCATAATGAGAGGTCCTTCCTCTTGTGGAAAATGGAAGGTACCATGTTGTCTGAAATGCTTGAAATTAACATCATCTGAATCCATCTTCAGCCTTACAAATTCTATGGAAAATATCCTGGGTGTAAGGAAAGTAGGGAACTTGTATGGTTCTCTTTCAAAACCAAATACCTTGATAACAATGTGGTCTTAAAAAATAAACCAATATCCAACTTGAATTTGTGATGTGAACTCTAGGTGTTTCTTGAGGTCAGGCAACATCCTAGGAGGATAAATACCATGTAACAGACTGTAAGCCAGGCTCATGAATTTTTTTTTGAACTCATAGAAATTTGAATTATATGGTCTTCTCAACACCAGGTCATTCCTTTCATGAATTGGTTTATGCATCCCTTGATCGTTTGTGGCTTTCATTCCCAAATGCTTGAAACTCTCAAAATTATGATAGAAGAAGAGAAAAAATAGGTAGGAAGGCTATCTGCAATATTCAATAGCACGGAATTCTTCTATTTGTTCATGGAATATCTTGTCAGCCAGTAAGGAACAAAGGTCAAAAAGTGGTGGATTCTTTCAAGGCTCTGTAGTTAGTTTCAGCAGAACTCCCAAAATGACTTCATCTATTGTTTTATCATCCTCCAGGCCAATAATAGTTTAAATAATTGAGATGGCCTTTATGGATCCTTTAGAGAAGAAAGTGGTAGCATAAGGGGGAGGTATAGTTTCTATTTCCATTCCAGGATCTAGGTGTTTCGATAGATACAGGTGACGAGTGAGCGGTATGAGGCCATTAAAAGATGTGGCTAGGGATTTTTCATTGAAACTTTAAGGGACCAAAGAATCAGGTATGTAGAACATCTTTCTCAAGGGTTCTAGGGTAATGAAGAATAGGTTTTTGGTTGAATCGGATGATAGGACTGGTCTTATTAAGGGGGAATAGTTCTTCGATCACCATGTAGTGAATTCCAAGAAGACAACTGACCTAGGACAAATGGAGCGGGAGAAATTAGAATTCCAGAGGCTAATTTTATCCTGGTCATTTAAGGCAAGCTCGTTGGCTTCTCTAAGGGTCTCAGCTAGATTTGAGTTGTGGAAGATTGTGTTAAAAACATCCACTTTGTGGTCGTATACATGATATTCCCCGAGAAACAAGGGTTTGAGAGTGTGACTTTGGACTTGGACACCATTGTTCTCTAGTTCACAGTGTTAGGGAAGATAGGTGTTCAATCCCGACTAGGTTATGTTTTGTTCAAACTAGCGCACAAGAAAACTAATAGCAAGAAGTAGGATTACAGTAACCGAGATGAACAGAAGTGGTAGATGAATACCTGCTAGACACATGGAGTCCAACTTGGCTCGAAAGATGCTGATCTGGACCGGTATAGTTCGTGCAATGCTGTATTGGTGAGATGGTTATCATAGGAGCACATTCTTTGGGTGTAAAAATTATAAAATAATGGAATTAGGGTAAAATCCCCTTTTTACACCAAAAGCAAATACACTTTACACGTCGGATGGCAGGTGTGGAGTGGACGAGAGAACGCAAGGGGTGACGAGACATCTTGGACAGGTGTCAAGTGAGGACTTGGCCATAAGGTGACTGGTTGACGGGACATGCTGAGCTATAGGGCACTTACCCTTTTTAATTGGAGCGGATAACACCATGGTTTCCCAGAGTGGTAACACATCGATGTTGAGCGAATTTACAAAACTGCTTTCAGGCACGCACGTCCAGTAACCGAAAGGCACGTGTCCAGAGTGGTTTTAGGTACAACGCGCACCCGATCTCATGTTTTCCTGGATGCAACTTATCAGCGTGTGATCAATAAAAACCGTCGATCTTGATCGATGGGTGAGGAAGTTGCACATTTACTACCATAGTTAAATTCAACATTTTTCATGAGCGCGCTTGATCTCTAGGTCGTTGATCTTGTTCGATATCAGACGTCTCAGTGCTCTTCCAACTTATCCCTCTTCTATTGTCTTCTAGTTTCTATCCATAGGTCATATCTGCATACTCTTCTAACTTGTGTCAAGCTATTTTACTCCTTCAGGGATAAAAATTCCCAAAAATAAATGTGCTTGCACCCTGGATGGACAAACTCTTTCCAAGTAAACATTGGGTACTAACATCAGCTCCACTCAGATAGGATGCTTCTATGTAGTATTCTGAGGACTGTATACTAGTTCATTCTTCCATTGGGCTATGGAGTCTTTCCTTTGGTAAATTATTGATCACATTGAAAAAATTGTTAGGTCCTTAATTATTTATTTGCATTGAGTTGAAACTGACAGGAAATAAAATGTTGTAAATTGCAGAAAGGACAATTATTCTTCTATGTGAAAAATCCTTCCTTGGAATTTGTCTATAGTATAGAAAGAACCTCTTTAGAATCCTGCAATTGACAATAGCTTCTATCATTTCTCCCTCTAATGCATGAAGCTTGTGGGTTTTTTTTTTCATAACTTTAGCAATGACATATGGGCATATCCATAGATTTTCAAA
Source organism: Larix kaempferi (assembly GCA_027924585.1). Taxonomy (NCBI): domain Eukaryota; kingdom Viridiplantae; phylum Streptophyta; class Pinopsida; order Pinales; family Pinaceae; genus Larix; species Larix kaempferi. Next base: position 1,239,241 of record BSBM01000068.1, on the reverse strand, counting down.
CTTGCCATGTTTTCCTTTGTCTTCCCTTCTTGCATTCCACTTCATAACTAAATCTCCAGGGTGCAGATCTCTTTCCAAGGCCTTCTTATCAAAAGTCTTCTTCATCTTTCCTTGATGTTCTTGCAGCTTTAAACATACATGTTCTTTTTCCCGTTGAAGCTCTATTAATTAATATACCCTTCTTACCATGTTGTTTGGTTCTTTTGATTTATGTTAAATGAGTTTGAGTACTGGTAATCCCAATTGAATTGGCAGGACTGTTTCTCTCCCATATACCAGTTTAAAAGGAGATGTTACAATCGATCTTTTAACACGTATCCTATCATCCCACAAAGCATACCTGAGGTTCACATCCCAATATTTTGTATTCTTTGTCAACATATTTTTTATAATTCTCAGCAATTTTTTGTTGGATGACTCAGCCAAGCCATTTCCTTGGGGATAATAAGCAATTGAATGGCCTAATTCAACATTATATTTCAGGAAAAAATTTACCATTTTAACATACTTGAAAGCTGGAGCATTATCTGTAAAGATTTTTCTTCTTGGGCATCCAAACCTTGAGAAGATGTGTTCTTCCAAAAATTTCATTATCACATTTTCATTAGCAAATCTAGTGGGAACAAATTCTACCTATTTTGTGAAATAGTCTGTAGCAATTAAAATCCATCTCTGTTGATTGCTATAATTAGGATTTATCTCTCCAATGAAATCCAAACCTCACTGTTGAAAAGGGGCTGATGTGAAAACCAGCTTTAGGGGCAATAGTCTTAACTTTTGTTTTCCTACAAACATTTAACATTCCACACATGCTCTCACAATATGATTAGTATCAGTAAACAATTTTGGCCAATAATACCCAGCTCTCAAAACTTTGTATGTTGTATCTTTCCAAGCATGATGACCACCACAAACACCTTTATGTAATTATGTGATTATGCCTTCTATTTATTCCTCAATCAAACAATTCAACAGTATCCCTTGGGTATATTTCCAGTACATATATTTCATCCAATATGCAATATTTAACTGCCTATAATTTTAGTGACCTTATTTGTAATTTTGTTAGATAATTAGCACAATTCATATTTATTGAAAAGTAAATAATGTCTCTATACCATTCAGACTCCTCGAATTTCTTGTTTACCTAAATTGTGTCATCTTGGGAATCCTGAATTTCTCTCAATTGCTCTTCTTCTTTCAATTCTACAATCATATTTAAATCCAATGCCTCACAGTTTGATTATGTTAGTAACTTGGCCAAACCATGGCCCTTAACCAGCTTGGTGGGTTGTTTTTCTAGGTCATATTCTTGAATTTATGAAATCCACTTGCCTCTTCTACCTTCATTGTCAATTTGACACAAGAGATCTTTGATTGTACAATGTGGAACATATGCAATTATTTGAGAATTCAAAACATAACACCCGCAATATTTTAGAGCTTTAACCATGGCATACGCTTGTTTCTCCATGAGATTTTATTTTAATTCGGCATCTTTGAGAGCATGGCTGAAACATAGGGGGTTCACTCAATCAAATTTTTACATAGCACGACCGTTCACAGGATATTAAAGAATATCCCTAATTTCACTAAATATTGGAAAATGCCTCCTAAAATTGTATTTTTGAACCCCCTTTCCAATTAAGAAAACCCCTAGTTTCACCAGATATTGTAGGTATCCATTTTGATCAACCCATTTTTAATTCCCCCTTTATATCATATTCTCAAGTTGTAATGAACAGGAGCCCTAACGCATATTAGTATAAGAAAACATGATGCTAAATAAAATAATAGTGTAATGCTAATAATGATCCCACCAGGATTGTAGGAGCAACTGATCAATTTGTAGCGTTGGATAGTAGAATACCCAACGAAATATTAACGGGGAAGGAAAAATGTGTAAAAGGAAACCTAGTTAAGAGATCAATGTAACAAAGAATTTAAAAGAATGATAGTCCAATAGTCAGTCAAATGCTTAGAAAATATGAGAATTGAAGATGTTTCACACCACAACCTACCAATCTACCATTTGTTATCATGTAAATACAAGTATATCCATATAGGGCTCATGTTTTCTATAAGATTAATAAATTGGAGGTATGAATTGAGCCCATTATTTGGAGGTATGAATCCATCCCATGATTTGGAGATTATTCCTTAGCCCACCAAAATAAAATAACCCCCAATATTTATATTACTATGTCAAATTAAAAATCCCCCTTGACCCCTTAATACAAGGCAATATATTTTGAGGTTTTTAGGAGTATTCAAACCCCCAATATGAATGGAAGTGATATGATATTTCCTTGCTACTGAGTCTCCCATGGGCTGAAAAAGGCTATGGGTGGTTCATGTCCATCATAATTCTTTTTAGAAGTACAACCACAATTGTATGAGATGAAGCAAAATAAAATATCAAGAAAGGATTCATATAATAAGGGATAATCAGTACCGCTGTCTCCCCAATGGATTTCTTCAATGTTTCAAATGATTCTTTTTCTTCCTTATTCCATATTACATCATTACCTATTTTGAGCATGTTGGTAATGATTTTGATTAGTTCAGCAAGATTAGGAATGAATCGTCTCACGAAATTTATTCTACCTATAAATGATTGTACTTCTTTCTTATTTTTGGGGGTTTCAAGTGCTTGTATAGCTAATACTCTTTCAGTATCTATTCTCACTCCATATTTGGATACTATATGCCCTAGTAGCTTACCCTCCCTTAAAGAAAAACTGGATATCTTGGGATTCAAACAGAGACCATATTTTCTGCACTTTATGAAAGTGTGCTTCAAATGTGATAGATGTTCATCATCATTTTTGGATAACACAATCATATCATCAAGGTATATGACTGAATTCTTCTCTTTCTCTAATGAATGTTATGTCCATGGCACGTTGGAATGTGGCCCCTGCATTCATTATCCCAAATGGAATTTTATCATACATAAAAGTTCCCCAGGGAGTTTTAAAAGTTTCCTTCTCCCTATCTTCTTTACTCATGGCCACTTGGTTGTACCCTGAAGACCCATCCATTATAGATATTATATTTTCTCCAACAACCTTCTGCAATATTTGATCCATTTTGGGAAGAGGATAATTTTCTTTGAGTGAGCATTTGTTGAGAATCCTGAAGTCAACACACAATCTGATTTCGCGACTTTTCTTTCTGACAGGAACCAAATTAGCCACCCATTTAGAGTATCTAAGAGGAATTATTATTGTAGCATCTAACAACTTCCTCACTTCCCTTTGAATAATGGACAACAAAATAGGATTTGTTTGTCTAAGTTTGTGTCTGAAAATATTTGTTCCAAGCTTTAAAATAATCTTATGATCAATTATGGATGTATCATGTGTTTTTATATCTTGATACCTCCATGCAAAACATCCATGTTCTCCTTGAAAAGCTTTATGTATCTATGTTTTACTTCAGCAGGTAGCAGCTTTGAAAGCTTTATGTATCTATGTTTTACTTCAGAAGGTAGCAGCTTTGGAAGATTTATATTTTTTGGTACTTCTTTAGTACCAATATTCACCTCTTCAACATCCTCTTCTTTTGGTTGAATTCTAGGATTATGAGGAATATTATTTTTGTCAAACAATATTTCTAAAGGGACTAAACCTTTAGGGATGAAGTTACTTTTCAATTGGACAATCTTATGGTTTTCTATTTTAAACTTCAACTTATCATTTGTTTCCTTTCCCCCTTGAATTTATGTACATCCCTCCATCTCTAGGTATTGATCAATATAAGTACTGGAAATTCATCAACAACTTCTAGAAATATCTTAATCTATTCATAGTCTTCAAACACTTGCTAGTGTTTCATATTGTCAGGGATGGATGGCCTATAGATCATTTCAACTTCATGTCTCAACTTAATTTCTGTGGGAGGCTTAAAAGAACTTGTTGTTAAGGCCAATGAATCATCTCTCTATTTTACTTCCCTAGGAATAGTTGTGATGTTAAATGCTTCAAGGAAATTATCAATCAAATCCCATACATGATTTCTATAGGCTCTCATCTTTATATGCTTAGTTTGATATTTTCATTTTATCTATTGAACTATTAATTCTGAATCTCCAAAAACATAAATGAATTGTATTCCCATCTTTCTTGTTGTTTCAAGACCTAAAACCAATGCCTCATATTCAGCTACATTGTAGTTTCAAAATTTAATTTGAAGGACAGTGGAATCTCTTCTCTTGTTGGAGAAATAAGAATTACCCTAGCTCCAACTTCTTCTTTGGTAGAGGATCCATTGAAATACATATCCCAAATAGGATTGTGTGGAACATTATTCTCTACTGCCATTAATTTCAAAGGTTCTTATTTGTGTCCATCACCTGCACTCAACATGCAACAACCCATATCTTCTTCGATAGTATATATAGGGTAGTTTATGCGGTTGTTTCATTCATTGAGTATATATGGATATCTGGTTTCCCTGTAGAACCTTCTTGTTTCCCCTGCAAACAATGGAATAGTAGCATATTTCATATCCATCTTCATTGTCCCTCCCATTCTTTTTGCACAAGTCCTAGATAATAGCATGCCATACCTTGGAGGTACATCAACTACCACCACATCAAGCATGATGCTTTTGGAAGTTAATTGAGCCATGGTCACCACCAAATCTTTTATCATTCCCACACATTTTTCATACTTTGAATCAAAGCTATAAAGATCATGATAAGGTTTAGTAATCTCTAATACCAATTCTTCCATGATTACTTTAGGCATCATATTGTGAGAGGAACATGAATCTAGCATATAATTGTGCAGCATTTTTCCATATAAACTCAATGTCACATACAAAGGAGGTGTATATTCATTGTTTTCTTCTTCAACATCTGGTCCAAATTCAATAGTAGGAGTTTCATCATCAATGTTCAAACTGTTAGACTGAGGATTGACATTGTTTAACTTAATGACCGTTTTTATTTGCTTAGCATAGAAAGGATTGATGAAGGAATGGATTTTCCTGTGAGACTAAAGAATCAATTGGCGGATCTACCACATCCTTAACAGTTGGTTGAATGGATGGATTAGGATATTATGGAACTAAATCTAAGGTATTGGTGTGAGAAGGTGATTTTGGTGGTGAATTGTGGTTGGACTATATAATAGGGTCTTAGAAAGAAGGGAATCCAGACAAGTCACTGTATGGAGAATAATGGTGTATAGGATTGGTTGAAGTACCATTAACAACCTGAGTATTTTCCATAGGGTTTTGTTGATGTTCTTGGACTTCATAGGTGGGATGAACTACTTCTAAAGGTTTTTCCTTTTCCAAATCAATAAAATTTACAACATAGGACTTTTCCTGGAGGTTTGGCAATTTATTTTTCCTCAACCTCAGTATTTACATGCACTATAGGAACCAACTTAGGAATAGAAACAGTAGTATGGATAGATTCGGCAGGAGGAATAGATTTACCTTGAAGGGCTTGAGTTTCTTGAATCAAAGCATTGAAATTATGGATTGGAGTAGAAGGCCGAGCATTTTTTATAGGTTATTTTCCATGTTGTTTGTCCAATTGTTCATGCACTGCAGACTTAGGAGGACCTGGACTAATAAACTATAGCTTTAATGGTTGCTTCCATTGCCTCCTTAACAACTCTGTGTTGTCCTTGAAATATCATTTCTCTTTCTTCTATCACTTTAACCTTTTGTTGTTTTTGGGCTTCGTACACAAGGATTCTTTGATATGCATCTTCTATACTACTCAAAAAATATTTAAAAATAAGAGCACCTTGATATAAAGATTCATCAGGTTGTTCTTCATGATAATATGATCTCTTTAAGTGTACTTGCACAAAGTGATCTGCTATGAAACCTTTTGGGTCACGCATCCTTTTCACAGCAAACCCTAAATGCAACTTATTTAATTCTTTTGATAGGATGCAGTGATGTGTTTCATTCTGGATAACAAGTTGTCCCATGTGTAAAGGAAACTTTGGCCATGCTCTTCTTTTCAAGGAGTGGCACTAACAATGGAATCCATCAAGAATAGTTTGAAAATATACCTCTTCAAGGATCAATCTTTCTAGAAAAAATCTAAGAAATAGGTGTACTGACTTGTTTCCCAATATCCTAAGATAAGTGAAGAATTCTCCTACATACCAATTTCTCATAGTTTCTATCAAACAAATAGCACCCTCTAAGATCCTAGGAGCATTTTGTTTGAAAATGATAAAGTAGACAACATTGATGAAATTGTCACAAATGTCATAAATGTAGGGACTATATTGATCATCCCAAAGGATTGAACAATAGATATGGATAGGGGGTTTTCCCTCTAGTCCAATGCTAATTCATAGATGGATAAGCAAAAGAAGCACACATGATATCATCTACCAGATATGTCGATAAGTAGAATTTGGACTTCCAAGTGGATGGGGTCTTTTTTGCTTGAGAAAATCCATCCCTAATGACTATTGAGAAAATATGTTCCTAGTTAAATACATGCCCTGTTGTTGCCACATGATGAGCCAGAGGGTCTGTTGATGCCCCGAAAATCATAGCACCGACAGTCAGGGATTCTCCTTGGTAAGCAAGCCCAATTAGATTGCTCACCATTTGGTGTGGGGAATCCGTTCAGTTAACGGCCCAGCTACCGTATGTGATTTAAATATTTGTTTTCACCGGTTGTGGCCCGATCCATCGTTTATGTATTTTATGTTTAAAGATGATATGCAAGTGTTCTATCTAAATGCGTGTAGTCAAAACAAATCTGATCTAAAACTAACTAAACTAATTAATCTATCCCTGCAGGGAGAAAATCTGAAACATGAGTAGTATGCTGGAAAAGTACCTAAGAATCTCAGAGATAGTTGTTCTGATATTATAAGCACATTTACAGCAGAATATAAAAGATAACAGAGATATCTCTAATGTAATTAATGTTAGTTTTTCATCATTTAATTCAATAGATCTAGGATCTTAACTAAAAGAACAACATGTACAGCATATCAAGCATAAGAGACAAGAGACACAAAACATTTCACCGAGGAAAACCAAGAAGGTGAAAAACCCCGCAACTTCCTCAGAGATAGAATAAGCATCAATATAAGGATCACAATGATCAAACCCAAGAGATAGATAACTTCAGCAGCATGCTCCTCCTCCACTTGTGTGCACTCCTCCTCTCTCTCACTAATGCAAAGTGAGTGAATAATAGAATGTGTAAAATGAGAGAGACACACTCTCTATTTATACACAACTTCACTTGTCTTTTAACTTTAGCTAGGTCGGCCTCAACTTAATCACTTAACATAATGTTGACTGGGCCGACCCCCACTAGGGTTGTCTAATAACCCTTTAACCCACATGACTCATACAGGGCCGACCCCATCAAGGTGGTCTAATAACCCATCAAGTTTAAGTTACGACACTTACAATATAACTTGCGACACATGCAAGTACAACTGATGATACTTCCAATCGGAGGAATAATACATCTCCGTTGGGGTTACAATAAAGTACAAATACAATATACAAGTGAATTTGTTCTGAAGTTACAAATACATCAACACTCCCTCTTAACTAGGAAGGTATTCTCTTGACACAAGTCATCAATACATATCAGCACAAGTCTTCAATTCTGGAGTTGGATCATCGTCACTGGATCACAGAGCATCATCATAATCACTGTTGATGTACCCTTCATCTCGATCACTGGGCTATCTCTGAATTCTTCTCGTCATAGGAAGTTCTATAGAGTTAGCCCTTTTTCATGCTTTTTTTAGGCCTAGCCTCCTGCAGGTCTTCATCATCACTGGCCATTCTGTGGAATCCTCAAGACTTATTACGTGCATCAACAAAACCTCAAAAGAGCATCCCAGGACTAATTTACGAGCTTACCACTCAACCTTTTGGATTTCCCAGGATCTTTTACATGTTGACTATCACAAAACCTTAAAAGAGTGTCTTACTTCCCGCAAATCTCTAAAGAGCATCCCATGACTCATTTACAAGCTTACCACTCAACCTATCGGATCTCTAGGACTGATTACTTGTGACCACCACCACAAAACCTTTAAAGAGAGTCTTACTTCCCATAAGAACTCTAAAGAGCATCCCAGGACTTATTTACGATCTTACCACTCAACCTATCGGATCTCCAAGACTGATTACATGTGGTCAAGAAAAACCTTTAAAGAGTGTCTTACTTCCCGCAAGAACTCTAAAGAGCATCCCAAGACTTATTTACAAGCTTACCGCTCAACCTATCAGATCTCCAGGACTAATTACATGCCTCCAGTAGAAAAACCTTGAAAGAGCATCCCAGGATTGATTTACGAGCTTACCGCTCAACCTATCAGATCTCCCAGGATCTTTTCTATGCTACATGCACAACCTATCCACGGCCACGGAGTATCAACCTGATACTCATGATCACACCGATCATCATCATATAGTACATCATCTCGATGCACATCATCATAGAATCGTCCCAATGCATGTCATCTAAAGCATCATCATGATACTCGTCATCACACATGATCCACCTGATCATGTAAAGCATCCACCTGATGCATATCATCACACATGATCCACCTGATCATGTAAAGAATCCACCTGATGCATATCATCACACATGATCCACCTGATGCATATCATTTGGAGTATCATCCTGATACTCATCACATATGATCATCCTGATCATCATCACTGCATCATCTTGATGCACATCATCCAGAGTATCATCCTAATACTCATCACACATGATCATCCTAATCATACAAAGCATCCAACTGATGCATATATAGAGCAGTAACTAGAGCATCGTCCTGATGCTCATCTTATAGCGCTTACATCCACAGCCATGGGAAGGATCCTCCTCTCACCATGATTGGAATGGCTCCTGCAAATGTGTCACATCACTTCTCCCATGAAGTATCTTCTATCTTAAGAACACCAAGCCTCTCTCTGAAGTACTCAAACTTCACTCTGGCTAGTGGTTTGGTCAACACATCTGCAATCTGCTCATCCGTCGCAACATACAGGAGATTCACTACTCCTCTCTGCATCATATCCCTGATATAGTGATTATGATCTCAATGTGCTTCGACCTGTCATGGAACACCGATTTTGCTGACAACTTCACACAACTCTATTTGTCGCAATAGATATAGGTAGCATCCAATGGGAGATCAAATAACTCAGATAGTAGCTTCCTAAGCCATACTACCTCACAACTATCCAAACAAGATGCAACATACTCTGCTTCAACTGTACTCAGTGCTACGCGGGATTGCTTCCTACTAAACCACGAGCTCACACCTGATCCCATATTGAAACAGCACCCCAAAGTGCTCTTCCTATCTACAAGACTGCCTGTCCAATCTGAATCAACATAACCCTCCAGGTTAAACTTTTGATTCACATCATACTTGAACCCGTAATCAATTGTACCCTTCAGGTACCTCAGAATATGCTTTACATCAACTAGGTGAACACCTCTCGGATCCATCAGGAACTGGATCAATGTGTTCACCGCAAAGCAAATATCTAGTCTCGTGTTCGTCAGGTACATCAAGGACCCAATCATCTGACAATACATAGTGACATCGACCGACTCAGATGAAGCATCACACAACAACTTCAGGTTCGATGCCATAGGTGTGGCCATGGCCTTGCAGTCCATCATCTCGAACCACTTCAGGATCTCTACTGCATACTTCCCTTGTCCAAGGGAGATCCCATCTGCACTCTACCACACCTCAATGCCTAGAAAGTAGTGCATCATCCCAGATTCCTTCATCTCGAACTCAGCAGCAAGCTTCATATTCATGTCGGCAATCAATCTATCCTCACCTATAACAAACAGGTCATCCACATACAAGAGTAGTATCACTGGATTGCCTTCCTCAACCTTGTAGTAAAGGTTGGAGTAAAGCCCAAAATGGATAGAGAGTTGTCTATCCTACCATACCAAGTCCTAGGAGCTTTCTTCAAGCCATACAAGGATTTCTTCAACCTACACACATATGACTCCCTGTCATGTGTCTCAAAACAAAGTGGCTGCTCCACATACACTTCCTCTTCGACTACACCACTCAAGAAAGTTGTCTTGACATCCATCTGGTGTATCTTCCACTTCATCACTGCAGCCAAATCAAGTACTGTTATGATGGAAGTGTATCTGGATACAAGTGAAAAATTATCTTCATAATCTATCCCTTCTTTCTGGGAGAAGCCACGAGCCACAAACCTTTCCTTGTATTTATCTATGCTACCATCTGCAGCATGCTTGATCTTATAGATCCACTTGGAAGTCATAACAGACTTCCCTTCTGGTCTCAGGAACACATTCATGATCAACTGGTACTCCTTGATCATGGCATCCTTCTATTACTCCATCTGTGATCTTGGGAACTTCAGATTCTTCAATATCTTCAATAGATAGTTTTCTTGAACTTCATTGCTGGAACAAATGTTGTTGTCCTTATTTTGTAGGTGATTGTATACGATCTTTCCTACAAGTCAAATTCAATTCCATGATTAGAAACTTCTCATAGTTTTTCAAAAACACATTCTTATGCATAAAGACATATGTCATACAATCATGCAACTATCTTAGCCAGTGCTTCAATACAACATTTATCCATATCCTGTAACTTTCTAGATGCCTTCAATCTCTACAAGAACATTCTTAAGAGTGTGCACAACTGCCAACATGTCATCAAAGAGGTTTCATTCTAGATAAGTAGTAATGGAGTGTTGTACAGTACCATAGGCCACTTACCTATTACTATATTAGTAGTATCTTGTTCATTAATGCAACTTTTCTAAAATGCATAATATACATCCTAAATCTAGGAACATAAGTATGTACACTGCTGGACAACATTATTTAAGTAATCATATATATAATAAATGATAATTCAAGTACTTATCTTTGTTTAGTTTTTGGGTGGACTCCCTCTTGATCTTTGCTTCCTGGAGTTCTCCCTCTTGATCTTTGCTTCCTTGCAGGAACTATTGGAGTGTGATCCCTCTTGATCTTTGCTTCCTTGCAGGAACTATTGGAGTGTGCTCCCTCTTGATATTTGCTTCTTGGATTACCTGTCTTTGAACTTATATCCATCCTGGACCACTATGCATGCTTAAGTGTTCACTAGTGTCATGATAGTGTCATCCTCAAGATCTCATACATAATCATACATCCATTAGTATAATATCAATACTATCAAAACATTATGATCCTAAATAATCTTAACATGTATGGTCATGATCATTTCACACATAGGTAATTTATCACAAGCATTAGTATTCAAGGTTTCAGGGAAGACTTATTTTACTCATGCATATTCTTAGTCGACTATAGGACTCTTCTGTTTAGTCATATCATCAATCAAAGTAAGAAACATAATATGCATAAACCCTTGATTACTTCTAACTTCAATAATAATCATTATCATTCATACAAAAGTATAAGATCCTAACACAAGGTAGGATTCTAAATTGATATAGGAAAAACATACCTACTTATCATGTTTGCTAGTTATGTCTAACATACCCAAACAATGTCTTCTTGTTCTCTTCAATGACTTGTGCTTAGTAACCTGCATATCTCATAAGTTAACCATTGTAGAACCGAATTATACATCCCTCATAAGTAGAGGTTCTATGTGATTTATTACTATGAATGAGTCTTTTGTCTTCATGTCACCATGGTCATATGTTCTTGATCTAGAACTTGATTTGTCTTTCTTGATGTACCTTTCATCTTAGTGCACAACATCAACCTCATACAATACCACAGTGCATTAGTACAATCATTAGTGTCATAACCCTAACCAATGAATGTCTTATATCATTCACATGCATTCATACTTTGTTGATGTATGTGTAACTTCAGAATGTATTTCATATATGTATATTGTATTCCTATAGAGATTTTATTATTCCTCTATACGGAAGTGTCTGTATTCCTATAGAGATGTTATTATTCCTCTATACGGAAGTGTCATCATTTATGTTGTAAGTGTCGTAACTTATACTTGATGGGTTATTAGACCACCTTGATGGGGTTGGCCCTGTATGAGTCATGTGGTTAAAAGGGTTATTAGACCACCCTAGTGGGGGTCAGCCCTGTCAGCATTATGTTATGTGGTTAAGTTGAGGTCGACCTAGTAAAGGCTATTAGGCAAGTCAAGTCATGTATAAATAGAGTGCGGGAGGCACTCTATTTGATCATTCACTTTCTCACTCATACTCTCATTGGAGAGTGGTGCACTTGTGGAGGAGGAGAAGCTAATTTTAGGAGAAGACTATCTCTTATACTTGGGTTGTATCATTGCTCTATCTATCTCTGAGGAAGCTGTGGGGTTTTTCACCTTTATGGTTTTCCCCAATGAAACTCTGTGTCTCTTGTGTGCTTGCATTATTGTGTCCATGATTGATATGTTGTACATGTTACTCTCTTAGTTAATATCCTAGATCAGATTGAAGTAAATTCTGAAAAACTAACATCGTATCAGAGCTAGCCTGAAAGAAGGCATGGTATGGAATTTAAGACACTTGTTGCACTTGCGAAGCTAGGGCTTGATATAGCAAAAACCAGTCATCATAGCACTTTTGCTATAAATCCATTTAGGAAAGGTTTCAGGATCTGAAACTCTTACAGGTCGAATATAAGATCCCCATGTACCTTTTGTCTGAAGCACAACTTCTAATTCATTGTACTTTGTGTTTTATGATCTATACAATCTAGGGTTTCTGCCTCTTCTAGATCTGAGTCATAAACAGGTGACCTAGGAAAAAAGGTCATAACTTGGGCTAGGAAGCTCCAAATGAATTTTATTAAAAAGTGAAAGGTAGGGCACAGACTGTAATTTCACAGGCCAAAGGTTCAGAGGCCGAAAGTGAACCAGTGACACGTGGAACTCCGTACAATTTCGCTCTCATGTTTTATCCCATAAAAAGGTCACGTTGCGACACTTGGCATAACTCTCTCTCATAGAATCCAATTGAGGCCAGACCTATAGGGTTGGAAATATGACAAGTCAAGCTACAACAGGTAGAAGTTTTAGACCCTGTGGATTTGTAATTTCGGAGTTAAACTAGAAACAATCAGGTGCATATTTCTGTCAAAACATAATTGGATTTTGAGCACCTTCATTTATGGCTCCAAGAATTAGGGTTTCGGAGAAAGTTGGAATTTTTGTAATCAGAGACCACGGCTAAATGCTACTCATAAAAATCAAAATTTAGAGACCAAGATCAAATTTTTTGGTTGGGCAAAAGGTCGGGCTTGACCAAACCGTAGTTTGGGACTTTGATTGGAAAAGTGGAAAATTACTGCAAAAGTTGGAATTTTTTAAGTCTGTGACCATGGCTGGAAGCTCCTCAGAAAAATCGAAGTTTAGAGATTTGGATCGAACCTTTTGGTTGGGAAGAAGGGTGGGATTTATCAAACCCTAGTTCAGGATCCTATCTAGAAGATCCGAAAGTTTCAAAGGCAATTTTGAGGGGTCAAACTTTGCAGTTTTCAAATTCTGAGTATACTAGCTTGATCAGCTCATCAAGGAGCATCTTTCTATCCTTTTAAAAGTTTGAAATTCAAAGTTTGAATTTTTAGGGTTTCTCTGACAAACCCTAATCTAGCTCCAGATCCAGTTTCTGCAAATCAAGTGGATTGGGTTAATCCTAGAAGAAAATGGATTGGTCACCTGCATAAGTGAAGAAGTTCTAGTTTCAGAGGGAGATAAGGCTAAAGCCTTACATAAGAAGATTACAAGCAATCTCTACAGGTATGACTTATCCAGGTATGTTTCGAGATTTGTTCATGATTAATTTTATGGTATGTTTGTCTTCATTAAGGTTAGTACAATCTTGATTAACTTTAGACTTGCTGTATCACCTTAATAAAATTATGAATGCACGATAGAAGATATTCATTGATTAGGGTTTTGACACTTATGATTGTACTAATGCATTGTGGTGTTGTATGAGGTTGATGTTGTCCGCTAACATGAAAGGTACATCAAGAAAGACAAATCCTGTTCTAGTTCAAGAACATATGACCATGGTGACATGAAGACAAAGGTTCATCCATTGCCATGGATCACATAGAAGATCTACTTACGAGGTATGTATAACTTGGTTCTATAATGGTTAACCTATGAGATATGCAGGTTACTAGCACAAGTCACTTAAGAGAACAAGAAGACATCATGTGGGTATGTTAGACAATAACCAGCTAACATATTAATCCAAGTATATTTTTTCCTATATCAAGTTAGAATCCTACCTTGTGTTAGAATCTCTTATATAAGTATACATGGCATGATTGATAATGATTATTCATTGAAGTTAGTAATCATGGGTTTAGGAATATTATGCTTCTTACTTTGATTGATGATATGACTAACCAGAAAAGTCCTTTGGTCAAATACGAATATGCATAAGAAGTATTCCCTGAAACCTTGAATACTAATGTTTATAATCTGTGTTTGAAATGATCATGACTATACATGTTTAATATTATTGTGTTTTAATTATACTAATGAATGTATGATTATGTATGAGATCTCGAGGGTAACACAATGATGATACTAGTAAACATGCATAGTGATCAAGGATGGATATAAGTTCAAGGACAGGTAATCCAGGAAGCAAAGATCAAGAGGGAGCACACTCCAGTAGTTTCTGCAAGGATGCAGACATTCAAAGGGATTTGACCACTTCTCACAATCCATATCAGAATAGAGTTGCAGAAAGGAAGCAAAGGCTGAGAGGGAGTCCACTCTACAACCAAACAAAGATAAGTATTTGAATTGCCATTTCTTACATATTTGTTTGTTTAAATAATATTGTTCAATGATGTATATGCTTACGTTCCTAGACTTAGGGTGTGTATTATGGATATTAGAATAATTGCATTAATGACCAGTATACTACTAATATGCATCTAATGGGTAAGTGGCCATGGCACTGTACAACATTCCATTGCTACTTATCTAGAATGAAACCTCTTTGCTGACATGTTGGGAGTTGTGCACACTCTTAACAATGTTCTGGTAGAGATTGGAAGGCATATAGAAAGTTACGGGATATGGATAAATGTTGTATTGAAGCATTGGCTAAGATAATTGCATGATTGTATGACATATTTATTTATGTGTAAGAATTTGTTCTGAAAACTATGAGATGTTTTCTAATCATGCAATTTAACTTGTTTTGTAGGAAAGATCATATATTATCACCTACAAAAGAAGGACTAAAACATTTGTTCAATAACAAAGTTATCTATTGAAGATATTGAAGGTATTGAAGTTCCCAGGATTCGGGAAGAACGCCATGATCGAGGAGTACCAGTCGACCATGAAGAATGATGTTTGGGATGCAGTCCCAAGACCTGAAGGGAAGTCTGTTGTGACTTCCAAATGGATCTACAAGATCAAGCATGCTGGAGATGGTAGCATAGAGAAATACAAAGCGAGATTTGTAGCTCGTGGCTTCTCCCAGAAAGAGGGGATAGACTATGAAGAGATTTTTTCTCCTGTAGCCAGATACACTTCCATTAGATCAGTACTTTCTCTGGCTGCAGTGATGGAGTGGAAGATACACCAGATGGATGTCAAGACAGCTTTCTTGAATGGTGTAGTCGAGGAGGAAGCGTATGTGGAGCAGCCACTTGGTTTGAGACACATGACAGGGAGTCATATGTGTGCAAACTGAAGAAATCCTTGTATGGCTTGAAGCAAGCTCCTAGGACTTGGTATGGTAGGATAGACAGCTTTCTATCTAGTTTGGGATTTACTAAGAGTAAAGTGGATTCCAACCTTTACTACAAAGTTGAGGAAGGCAATCCTGTGATACTACTCTTGTCTGTGGATGACCTGTTTATAATAGGAGAGGATGGATTGATTGCCAATACCAAGAGGAAGCTTGCTGTCAAGTTCGAGATGAAGGACTTGGGTATGATGCACTACTTTCTAGGCATGGAGGTGTGGCAGAGTGCAGATGGAATCTTCCGTGGACAAGGGAAGTATGCAGTAGAGATCCTGAAGAGGTTCAGGATGATGGACTGTAAGGCCACGACCACACCTATGGCATTGAAACTAAAGCTTCAGTGTGATGCTTCATCTGATCAGGTTGATGTCACGATGTATCGTCAGATGATTGGGTCCTTAATGCACCTAATGAATACGAGACCAGGTATTTTCTTTGCAATGAACACATTGAGCTAGTTCTTGATGGATCCGAGAGGTGTTCACCTAGTTGTTGTAAAGCATATTCTAAGGTACCTGAAGGGTACGGCTGATTATGGGCTCAAGTATGATGCAAATCAAAAGTTTAACCTGCAGAATTATGTTGATTCAGATTGGGCAGGAAGTGCTATAGATAGGAAGAGAAATTCTGGGTGTCGCTTCAGTATGGGATCAGGTGTGATCTCTTGGTTTAGCAGGAAGCAATCCTGTGTAGCACTGAGTACAGCTGAAGCAGAGTATGTTGCAGCTTGTTCGGCCAGTTGTGAGGCAGTATGGCTCCGAAAGCGACTGTCTTATTTATTTGATCTCCCGCTGGAGGTTATTGGTATCTTTTGTGACAACCAGAGTTGTGTGAAGCTGTCTGAGAACCCGGTGTTCCATGACAGGTTGAAGCACATAGAGATCAAATATCACTATATCAGGGATATGGTGTAGAGAGGAGAAGTGAAGCTCCTGTATGTTGTGATGAATGAGCAGGTTACAGATGTGTTGACGAAGCCACTAGCCAAAGTGAAGTTCGAGTACTTTAGAGAGAGGCTTGGTGTTCTTTAGATTGATGACACTTCAAGGAAGAAGTGATGGACACATTTGCAAGAGCCATTCCTAGCATGGTGAGAGGAGGATCCTTCCTTGGCTGTGGATGTAAGCGCTGGATGATGAGCATCAAGATGATGCTCTGGTTACTGCTCTGTATATGCATCATGTTGGGTGCTTGTTATGATCAGATGGATCATGTATGTATATATGCATCATGTTGGATGCCTGGACCATGTATCTGTATATGTATCAGGTGGATACGTTGTGTGATCAGGTAGATCATGTATGTTGATATATATCAGGTGGATACATTGTAGGATCAGATGGATCATGTATCTGTGTATGTATCAGGTGGATACATTGTATGATCAGGTGGATCATGTATGATGATATGTATCATGTAGATACTTGGTATGCATCAGGTGGATGCATTATATGATCAGGTTGATCATGGATGATGAGCTTCGAGATGTTTCTCCAGATGACATGCATCAGGACGATGCAGTGATGATGATCAGGTTGATCATGTAATGATGTACATCAGGATGATGTATGGTGAGTATCAGGTTGATACTCTGTGGCCATGGACAGGTTGTGTAGATGAGCCTATAAGTAGACCTAGGAGATCCAACATGTAGAGTTGTGTGCTCGTAACAGCTTGGGATGCTCTTTTGAGGCATTGCTCTGGGAGGACATATAAGTAGACCTAGGAGACCCAATAGGTAGAGTTGTGTGCTCGTAATAGCCTGGGATGCTCTTTCGAGGCATTGTCCTATGGCATGTAAGTAGACTTGGGAGATCCGATAGGTTGGGTTGTGTGCCCGTAATAAGTCCTGGGATTCTCTTTCGAGGCATTGCCATGACCACATGTAAGTAGACCTGGGAGATCTGATAGGTTGGCTTGTGTGCCCATAATAAGTCCTGGGATTCTCTTTCGAGGCATTGTGGTAGGGGTCACATGTAATAAGTCCTGGAGATCTGGACAGGATGAAAAAGGCCTCAAATGCTCTTTAGTGATCTTGCTTGGCAAGACACTCTTTTAAGGTTTTGTGACAGTCACATGTAAGTGGACCTAGGAGATCTTGACAGTCGTGCTTCGACACATAAATGGTCCTGGGATACTCTTTCGAGGCATTGTGACGCACGTAATAAGTCCTGAGGATTCCATAGTATGGCCAGTGATGATGAAGACCTGCAGGTGGTGGGCCTACATCAAGTATGAAAAAGGAATGGCTCTGTAGAACTTCCTATGATGAGTAGATCAAAGATTGATTGAGATAGCAACAGCAGTGATGATGACGATGATTCAAGGATGATGATTCACTGCCGATGATCCAGAGAATAAGACTTGCACTAGCAGATCTGTGTCGATAAATACTGTTATCACACCATAGTAGCAGGGCTACTATTCTTGTACAGCAGATATCTGCACATTCCAGAGCTTCCATTATTCCAGAACATGGCTATATATTTTGGATCACTCATGATCAGAGCAGTATATTATTCAGATTTATGTATGACCTTGTGTCAAGGCTGAGCCTTGAGAGTTCAGACTTGATGACTGATGTGACCCTTTATCCCATACAGTTTCAGTTCAGTGCCCAGAGATGTATTTCAGCAGTGTTTCAGATGATGCATGATGATTATTATTATGATGATGTTGTATGATCTATGGATACGTTCTCACTGACTGTGGATTATTATCTTGTTAATTTAGTCATGATCACAGCATGTGCTTGGTATATTATTCATGATGTGGCAAACTATTTAAAATGAACTGTAAATCATGAAATGGACAATTGCTTGCACATTTAAGTCATTTAACAAAACCCACTGGTTTATCACCTTACATAGATATGGTCTTTCTTGACACCAGTTGTCTGCTAGTGTAGGCTCCATATTCACTTGACTCCATCCATACATGACCTTCCTGTTTGACTTTAAACCCTGACTTGTCTCATTTGACTTTCTGATACCAAGGACTTCCCCATTTTTCTACCTCTGTGTTTGCACCGCATCCCTATTTATTCAGTGTCTCAGCTCTGAGTTGGTGACAAAACTTGCCTTTGGTGAGTTGGATTGTAGGCCTAAATCATTCTGGTCGGTTGTCCCGATGTTTGGCATTGGCTTGAACTCCCCCTAGTCACTTGAGATGTTGTTGGCTAAAATTGAAAGCTCATGTTCTACTTATGAAAACTTAAAAATTCGCCCATGGAAACAAAAAAAAAGGGCAAGAGCGATGAACAGCTAAAAATACTCCTCGAAGAGTATAAGAAAGGTCCAAAAAGCAATGGTTCTTAAAAGCTATATCTAAACAATTGCTGACCTTATAAATATTTGAAAAAACATACCCTGGATGCAAGCTGCAACTAGTTGTGCTTCTCAGCACATCTGAAATCCAAAGGGTTATGTAGGCCAAAAAGGCCATGGAATAAAATTGAATGATCCTAATGAACCTGGATCAACTTGATGTAGACATGATGCCTAAGTTGAATAAGCACTCTCTAAACAACTTATCCATTTGTGAGACACAGCCATCCCCCGTGTTCTTTTGTCCAGCACAGAGTTTGTAGCTTTCCACTTTCTCCCAGTCCAAAGTTTTTTTAAAGTTAAGTTAGACAAATCAACCCCTTGGCCCAACCTTGTTCCTAGCCTTCATCCTTCACTAGCAGTTTGACCATGTCCAATGGGTGAGTTTGTCATTTGAACTATTGTGCAGGTAATTTTATATAACAATGGAATATGCTAACTTAATTAATGCCACTGAATGGATGTTATACTTTGAGCTTAGCTGTGAGAATGATTAGAGAAGCATTGTCTTAGTCTACTGATGTGATTTATCCTTGGTTGTATATTCTTGGGATCCGTGATGATGTGGACCATGTATGGATGATTATTGATGATGATTGATGAGCCCACATGTTTGATGATGATATCATATGATGGACATATGATGCAGATGATGTTTGATCCAGTTCAGCAGGTTTATTACTACTTCAGATCAGCAGATTATACATTGTCCATATATGGTGGACCCTACAGCTGGCCCATTAGGGCAACCCATGGTGTATGAGTACACATTTCTAGTGGATTTGGGTCTTCTGGATCCATTGAGACACTTATCTTTCAGTTCTGGGCACTTCTGACAGTGATTGATGCAGTTTTACACTTGTTGACCAGATTTGGGGCTGATTTCCCAGCCTGAGCAGCAGGGGCCCCGAGAGTCCAGTTCACCTAGGGCGCTAATGATGGAGGGGGTGGTCCAACCACTTGTTTTTACCATTTACCCCCCCATTCTGGAGAGCCTGGTGGGCTCAGATGGACAGCGCTAGCACCCTAGGAGGCAGTTTTGGCACTTTCACAGTTCCCGAGGCAGTTAAAAAATGGGATAAAGTGGTCACTGAGGAAATCGATTTGGGCAATTGAGGCAAGGTTTTGGCATTTGGTTTTCACAGAGGTCTTCCAGGGTGGCATCACTATCTTCCAGTCATTTTTCACCATGTGGGTATGCCCAGATTGATCACAGGAGGACATTTACTGCTTGACTGTCATGGATTCTGAGGACAGTTTTGGTCATTTATATTATCTTGGACATATTTTATTATTTTATTGTGCCTTAGGGATGAGCTAGTAAGGATTGATGCCTCCTAGCCCCACCATGAGCTTATATTGTCATGTCCTAGTCACCATGAGGTGGATTTTGGTACTTATGTTGCTCTAGTGGATGACGTCACCCTCTTATTGTACCATTTAGTGGGGGCACTATTGTTATATTGAGTGATCCATGTGATATATTGTTATGGATCATCTTAGCCATTGATTGTATGATGAGATCTTTTAATCTCAACCACCCATTTGATGTAGTATTATGGAGTGGTATAGGGTTTTGGTCTTTATTATCCTATATAAGGAGGAGACCCCCCATTGTATAGCTCACCTTTGGAGCTCTGGAATATTGGAATAGAAAATTTTTTGTGGACCACATCTCTCTTGCATTGTGGATTCTCTTGCATATTGAATATACAGTATCTCTTCTATGTATCATTGTGGATTTTGGTGCTTCTTCTAATCTTTTGACAGGAAAGTCGAATTGGTGGAGAGGAGGGCAACTTCATGAGGGTTATTGTTGGAGGGATCCACATATTCTCTCTTGGGTTGATCTTGTGACAGGGAGTATCATTATTGTATCTTCGTGACATAGTTGATGCTTTCTATTACATCTTTCTACCATTTTCATAATCATCTTGCTTGACTTGTTTCTTTGATCTTGTCTTGTACGAGGAGGACGATTTGGCTATCTTGGAGAAGGACGTTTTGGTTGGAGCTCTTGGATCTCACTCTTGAATATACACATAGGAGAATGCTATCAACTTGCAAGGTGGCCATAAGCAATTGAGGTAAGATCTACAAGGTATGTGCCTCTTTCATCCATTCTATCTTCATTGGTCATAAAACCCTAATTCATTAAAACCCCAATTTTTGTATTTCTTAGATCTACTTAGATCTAGCCTTGCTCTTGAGAAGATATTGAAAACCCACCTCTATAGCATCCACCCCTAGTTGGATCTATAGTTTGGTGGCCATTGGACTTGATTTGGTCCACTTAACCCTTGTTTTAGCCCTCTTTGAGCAAGTCGCACTCCCTTGGGGAAGGTGAGTTTGCCCACTTTGAGGAGGTGGGTGTTTGAGATTTTCATGGATTTGGAATGCCCATACCTTGAAACCTAGGTTTAGACTGTCTTTTTGTCACGATCAGCCTTGGTGGTAGCATTCCTTGTTTCAAGGGATTGTGGTCCACTTAGGGTTATTACTTGAAAAACCTAGATCTAGCAAAATCCAACCATTGGATCTCATTTAGCCCACTTGATTTGGCTTCTAGGTGTCCCGATCTAAACTTTGACATACTTTTTGACCCCATTAGCCCATCCAACAAGGCACTAGTCCTTCTCTAAGCAAGTCGCACTCCTTGGGAATTGTGCCAAACCCTAGATCTAGTATGTGGGTACTTCTAGAATCAACTTAGATTCATAGATCTAGTCTCTATCCAACCTATAGTACCAACTTCACACCTAGCTTCACCTTGTGGGCCTACCTAGAACCATTTCACACTTCCCAAGAAAACAAGACCCACTTGTGTAAACACATGGTACCTTACCTTGACATCATACCAAACAATGTGGCCTAAACCATACATAGGTTGAAACACTAACAATCCATTACACCACCTTCAACCATACCTCAACTCTTAGGCCCATTTAGCCTTGCATTGGTTTCCGCAACTCCTCATTTACTTACCCTTAGAAACCTTTGTTTGGGTCCAATCAACTGTGATTGGTTATAGGGTCTCCCCCTTGGTCTAGTTACACCTTAACCTAAAGCGAAGAGTGTCTCGGTTGACGTGACTCCCATCTTGCATTGGGAACCGTGGCATCTCTTGGGTCACCTCTTTAGTTGCCTGACTCCTCTACCGTCCCGGATGGGATACCTCTAGGGGAAACTACAAGTTGTGTGATAACATTTTTGGCGCCGTTGCCGGGGAGGTAGAGGCCTACCTTGGTTCAACACACCTTTGTGTCTCACTATCTCTCTGCACTCTAAACGACATACCTCTTGGTAGTAGAGCCTAAAAATCTACCTGGCGACTCCTAATCGTGACTCTGCAGAGGAGCGAGCTCATAGTCATCCTTACAACACTCGAAGTAAATCAAATCCAAATCAATTGGAAGGAACCCCACTCACATATCACAAAAGAGATCCTAAAACCCAATCAACTAATTTCTTGTGGAAACTTGTTAACTCGGGTTCTCCAAATCGTGTCTTGGGATCCCCTTTGTTCAATTCGGTTCCTCCTTTATCTCCTAATCATAACTCTAGTTCAATCCTAGTCAATCCAATGGCTGGACAAGGTCAATCCAACTCCGGTAACAACAACCAAAATAATCCTCCTATTGCTCGTGCTTTTGGTCACAAGGCTAGGGCTTCTCCCTTAGACTTCTCTCAGATCTTGGGTGCTCCCCATAGTATGCCAGACAAGTACTTTGAAAAGATCCCAAAATTCAATGGCAACTGTGCCACCTCTATTGAAGATCACATAGACAATGTTTGGGCTCATATGGAAGCTTATGGGGCTGAAGAAGAGGATGTGTTTATTAGGGGTCTCTTTGCATCCTTGGAGGGTGATGCTCGCAAATGGTTTGACCGCTTGCCTGCATCATCAATCAATGGGTATGATGTATTCACCGAGAAACTCAAGCAAGAGTGGTCAGTCAAGTTAGATGGGCGTTTCCTTTTACACCAACTTTTTGACATCAAAAGGAAGGAGAATGAATCTGTCCATGAGTTTAACCAACGCTTTGATAAGACTGTTGCTAACATCCCAAGTAACATAAGGCCCCTTGATCAAGCCATCTTGATCCACTACCTCAATGCATATGAAGGTTACTTGGGTTACCATCTAAAAGACAAATACCCTAGTAGTTTGAAGATAGCCCAAGGCAATGCCAAGAAAGCTGAGGCAAATGCTGCCTCCATGGGAAAACAAAATTTCTTTGACCTAATCAGTGGACCTTCTTCCTCCAGATCTGAGCCTAAGTTTAAGAAAAGTAAGGAACCTAGCAAAGATCCCAATGAAATGATGGAGAGTATGCATGAAATGATGAAAAACTTAACTCTCCTAACTAGGGACCTAGCCAAGAACAGAGAGGGGGATAGATATAGGCAGCCCTGTGGTCCTAAACCTTATTGGAATCAACAAAAGAATCCTAATGAAGGTGATAGAAGAAACCCTATGAACCAAGAACCTCCCATCATAAACTGGTATGAAGAACAAAAGTTAGAAGATCCTGAGTATACCACCCATGGTGATGATACTTCAGATTCTCCAAAGAACATTAATTGGGTTGATGACTTAAAATTTGACAAAGACTTCGGAAGGATTTTGATTGATCATGAAGAAGACACCATAGAAGAAACCAACCCTAGTGGTCCCATCTATGCTACTGAGCAAGTTAATAGCATTCAGGCTCCTTATAAAACCTATCAACGAAGAAAGGATGGTCAAAAGCTTATGCCTTTTAGTGAAAAGAAAAATATTGAGCTGCCTGGCCCAGTGAGTGAGCCATTCCCTTTTCCTGAGTATGACTTTGATATCAACGTCGAAAGAGAGTTAGACAAAGTTATGCATAACATTCCACTCACTGAGTTAATGAAAATCCCTTCAATAAAGGAGCAAGTGGTAGAGTTTTTCGAGAGTATCCCTGAGACTGCCACAAGTAGTGGCGAGGACTCATCTTCTCAAAACCCAGCACCTTGTGATGTGGTTGATGAAGAGGATGACCCTCCCATTAACATCCAAACTGCCCTATATGAGAGGAAGAATGGGGGTCACCAACCATTTTATCTTACACTCCGCATAGGTGATATCCTTCTTCATAACTGTATGTTGGATTCTGGTGCCTCCATGAATGTGATGCCTTTACAAGTCATGGAAGCCATGGGATTAAAAATAACTAGACCTTATGGGAACGTTTGTGGGATTGACTCTAAACCAGTTAAAGTCTTTGGCTTGATAAAAAACCTAAGAGCTGACCTGTTTTCATGCCCCGACATATCCATGCTTATGGATATAGTAGTTATAGATCTCCCTCCAGCCTATGGTATGCTCCTTTGTAGGAAGTGGTCCGCCAGACTAGGGGGACATCTTTAGATGGATTTATCATATGCTACTATCCCCAACTCTGATGGGTCTTTGGTTAGGGTGTATCGGGAGCCATTTTATGATGGACATCTTGAGAATTATGAGGATGGTGTGAGAAACACTTTTGGTGAGGGTGAGTTATTACCTGAGGGTATCTTTATGGTCATGGGTGGCCATATGGATGATCCTAGCACGGAAGAAGAAAGAATTATTGATGTTGACCATCAGTCCATTCGGGGTGAAGTGTCGAAAAATATAAGGACTTCAAACCAACCTAGTAGTGTAGGGCCAAACGTTGAACAACCTGCACCTCCTACTCAGCTAAACACTTCGAAGGATAACTTTGATCAAATTAGAAGGGGTGAGTATGTACCTAGGACAGTACATGAGTGGCTTTTCCTAGTTGACCTTAACACAAAAAGAGGAAGACAAGGCTTACCTCACATCACTCCTTGGACAAATAACAATGAAGGAACACACCTTCCCTCACCTGAGGGGAGTGATGAAGAACTAGTTGATTATCACTTTTCTGATGTGCCTGATCATTTGTCCCATTTGTCCTTGGAGGATGGGGTTTTGAGGCAAGTGAATGAAAATTCTATGAGTTGGCAAGAACATGCCTCAACCCATGATGACCATGGGGAAGACTTTTCTTTAAGTAATCTAGCCATTTCTCAGGAAGAACCCGCTAAGCCACGTCTGCTTCCATCTTACCCTAGCTTCCTTTTGCCTAGTGAGTTACCTATTGGTGAAGAGGATATAGACTCCACAGACGCACTTTATTCTTCACCAACATCTTCGGATATGAGAGATCAAAGTATACCTAGCACAGTTCCTAGTCATATACCCATTCCTACTGACCATCTGGCACTTTTAGAGAACATGACCATTCCTATCCCATTAGGAGAGGGTAGTAGCAGAAGTAGCGAAAATCAAAGCCCTCCACCCATAACCCAAGCTGAAGTGGATGAGGATGTTGACATTGACTTTTGGACCATAGGGGAAACTCCAAAGAACATCATTCACCCACAAGTAGAAAGTCCTCCTAGGAGAACAGTAAGAGAAGTCTTGATTGGTAGGGTAGCTATACCTTTAGAGGGTGGACCTCCCAGATTTGATGCAATTCCTCCTAATAGGAATTCAAGTATAATTACACCTCAACCTCAATGCAATGCCGATATCCAACCTTTTCCTGAACATGTTATTGAAGCCATTCCTCAATCTGTAAATCACCAAAGGTTCGAAATTGGTGATAAGGTTGTAATACCAAATGATTTATTTTATATACGATCTAGGGGATCAGGTGACTTTTGGGTTGGACCACTCACTGTTGAGCGTTGCATTGGTGAGATGTGTTTTCTCACCACTGGGACTGGCCAACGTATCTTACTCCCTATAAACCAAAGGGAGTTAAGGGATTATCATCCCTGACCCTCCTTACCATGCCTTGCCTTGCCTATTTAGAGTAGGTAGCTTCTGAATAAGCTCACTTGAGCAGTAGGATTTGTGTGCTTTTTATTTTTCTGTGTGCCGAGTATTGTCCCTTTTTCTTTTTCTGCCTGGAGTGTCTGCTTGTTTTTCTTCTTTATTGAGTTGAGCCTTGCTCCTTCCTAAGCTTGTCTCTTCTCATGCATGCATTTAAGAAATTGTAGTTGGCATTTCTATTTTTGGCTGCCTGTGCAAGTTGAGATTCCCTGCTTGAAGAAGTGCTCTTTTCCTCCTGCACAGTAAATGAAAATGATAAATGAATAATATATGCCATGTTAGTTTATATTTATATTTTGGCGCATTTCAGTTATGTTTTAGAGTAGAAGTCATTTTCAGTTTTATTTTATATTTGTCACATACATGCTCCATGATGGTATTCTAGTGTTTGTGAGAGCAGGAACAGGTGCAAGATAAAAGCTGAAAGCAAGGATGGTGCAGTGCTGGATTGAAGATTGATGCAGAGAAGTTTGAGACCAGAGATTCTGAGGTTCTTGTTATCACCTAAACTGTAGTTACCCCTATGGATGGATCCAGTCATGGATGGCAATAGGGAAGGGCAACTCAAAGGTGCAACCACGATCACCTTGACCTCCAATATATGGTTGTCACGCCAGTCGAGGCAACCTTCACTTTATGTTATCTAGCCCAGACAACAAAGGGGGAGACTCGATCTACTCCAGATAGGAGAGATCAAAACCAAAACACCAAATCAGGGTATTTCCAAGTGAAGTTAGGTGTATGGTTTATCCTAGACCTAAGGATGAAGTCACAAGCCAAGTGGGGGGTTCAATAGGTATAGCTTTGGTTCATAGTTGATGTGAGAGTGACTTATAATGTTTGAAGTGAGATCTAGGTTGAGTGTACTAGGTCAATGTCAAAAGATCCACTGCCTTGGGAACCGTGTCCAATGCAGGATAGTTAAGGTTTGTATTGGGGCTAACTAGTACATGAGACAAACTTGACCATGGTTCATGATGTCTTCAAAGGTATAGTCTACCATGCATAGGTCAAACCACAAGTCAATCCAACAATCTAGGAAAGTTGAATTACCTTGTAGAGAAACCAGTGCCTTGGGAATTGGGAAGTGGAGTCACAGTAGGGTTGACTTATGGTTCAGGACTCCTACAACATGAGATAAGTGGGCAATATAGGTCTTGATGGTTGAATGTGTCTAGATCTAGGTTTGACCCAAGTGGACCACAATCCCTTAAAACAAGGAATGCTGTCCCCAAGGCAAGATTTGACAGAATGACAGTCTAGACCTAGGTTTTGAATTATTCCGGTTTCAGATCTGCAATAATCTCAAGTACCCAGTTCCTAGAAGTGAGTGAACTCACTTCTCCAAGGTGGTGCGACTTTACCCAAGGAGGCTTCAATTGGGGTTTAGGTGGGTCAAATCATGTCGGATGGCATCCAAACTTTAGATCCTAGTAGATCGGTCAGGTAGGAGTATGGATCTATAATTTCGTGGCAATCCACCAGTTAGATCTTAGTAGATCTGAGTTTAAGTGTTCCAAGTGGTCCAAAATGGGGATTAAATCCCTTAAAATGTGGAATAGGGCCCACAAGGTAAATTTCAGAAAAGTGACAACCTGGGTGTATGTTATTTGATGTGTAGATGTCAAATCAAGTGGAATCTCAAACACCCACCACCTAGATCTAGGTCAACCTGCCCAACTAGAGAAGTGCGCCTTTCTTGGGAGAGGCTAAGTTGGCCTGGGAAGGGGATCAAATGGAAGCCAATCCTCACCAAATTATAGATCCGGGATGCCTTGGATGCTATAGAGGTGGGTTTTCAGTGTTATGCCCAACAACCCACTAGATCTATGTAGATCTGAGAAAATGTAAATGAGGGTTTTAAGATATTTAGGGTTTTAACAATTTATGAGTTATGTCAATGGATTGGATAGAGGAAAGAGAAACAAACTTGTGGATCTTACCTGGGTAACCTTGTAGATGCCTTGATGATGATGATCTATGCAATCCCGATCAATTTGGAAGCTTTGAGGTAGTTTCTATGCAAATCGATTTTGTCCAAGAAGCCAATGTGCCCTCTCTCCTGCACAACAAACGTCAACAATATCAGATTTGATGCATCAAGAGATAAGACTAATGCCACAAAAGAAGTAACAGAAAGATAGCATAGATCACAATGATACTAATGATAACCCCCTGATACAAGCGAATGCCAAAAGAGTCGATTTGAAGAAGCCTTGCAAAATCGCCCTTGTTGAAGTCGCCCTCCTGTAGACAAACAATGATTTCCAAAAAAAAGATAGATCTTGCCACAAATTTCCAAATGCTAGGTTGCAATAGACTTTCCAATCACCATCTAAGAACACCAGATGCAAAGGAGACCACAAGAATTTCCACAAGAATATTTTTCTATACCAATAATCCAAGAGCCAAAGACCCTTTACAATGAGAGGCTCTCTCCTTTAAATAGGAAGGAGAGGCACCAAAACCCTAACCACCTTTTGAATGAGTGGCTAATATTATAAGATACAAAAGTCTAATCAATGGTTGAGATGAGCTCAACAACATAATACATGGATCACACATAAAATATAACATAAGTGGACAAAGTCGCCCTAGGAGAGGGGAATCCCACCAAATCATGATGACAAAATATCATAAGAGGCTCATGGTGGGTCCAAGGGGTAATTTTATCCCTCCTTGGTCAATCCCCATGGCACAATAACCAATAAATAATCATGAAAGTACCAAATCGTGCCTCCCTAGTGAAGTCGTGGTCCTCAAAAGACCTCAAAAATCCACAGAAAGTGCCATAAGTGATGGATGCGGGCCCCGATGAAGCTGAAACTGCTGGAGAAGGTGTGGAAGACCCCGATCTATCATCACTGATCATCCCATGCCATAACTTTGCCTCAGTAGCCCAAATCGATTTCCTCAATAGCCATTTCTACCAATCCTGAAATGCCTCGGGAAGCGTGAAACTGCCCAAACAGCCTCCTGGAGTGATGGCGCTGTCAAGGTGAGGGCACCAATGTGTCCGGGAGGGGGGTAATATGGTAAAAACAAGTGGCTGGACCACCCCCTCCATCATCAGCGCCCTAGGTCAACCGGATAAAAGTCATCTCTGCTCCGACAGGGCCTCCAACAGACCAAAACTGCACTAGGACAGCCTACTGAGGCTAAATCATCACTGTAAGTGCCCGGAACTGAAAACAAACTGTCCTATTGGACTCAGAAGGTCCAAATCCATCCAAGATGTGTACTCATACACCATATGAATCTCTGCATGATCAAAATAAATATCCAATGTACCGGAACAAGGCCAATAATAATGATCTGTAAATGACCAAACACTGCTGTATCCCAAGAATCATCATCATAACCCTGTAGCTGCTGCATAGAATCATCCTGTATGTGTACATAGACCATATATCATCTATCCATATCATCATAAGGTCCAACATCTCATGTCTCATGGTCCTCCATGGTCAAACTAGGTCTAACCAAGACCAAATACAACTCAGACCATCATCCATAGCTGCTGCAAGGTGTCAAGGTTAATACATGCTTTACAATTTATTCAAATAGCAATTATAACACAGAGTAATCATGACTGGCGATCTAAATCCAAATATATAGTGTCGTTAATTATTATTATTACTCATATTAGACTTTCAGGATCATACTCACTTCATAGTTGTGATCAATTTGCTAGTGAAGGGTGAAGGCTAAATTACTGGCTAAGCTAAGGGATGACTTGACTGACTTGACTTTGTGACACTTTGGCAAGGGAAAGGGAATACACACCATAGTATATACTGAATGAGCAATAACACAGGGAATGGCGGTGTCTCACAAATGGATGAGTTGTTTAAAGAGGGGTTATTCACCTTCACAGATGCCCACAATCCATAATACAAATAAGGCCAGCAATTGTTTAGATATAACATTTAAGTTCCATTGCTTTTTGGGCTTGAAGTTTCCATAGCCTTGATCTATGTGTGTTTACAAACACATTGCATAGATTTACATTTATTTCTAGGCTTTCTGTTGCAGGTGTGTTTTTAAGGCACTTGTTTACCTGAGCACTTCTAGGTGTGTCATGGACAACTTGTTTACCTAGGTATTTATTTTTCCAAAAGATATAACATTTTATTTTTCATGGCCATTTTCAATTGGCATTTCTTTCACATACAAGATATAGCATTTCATTTTTCCAGATTTTGTATTCATGGCAGCACTAAAAGTTTCAGGTTTAGACAACACAACTTTAGTGACTAGGGGGAATTCTCAAGGAACTCCAACTCACCATAGGTAAGTTTTGTCACCAACTCAGAGCCGAGACACAATAAACAGGGAGGCTCATCCAATACAGAGGCTACAGTGGGGAAAGGTCCTCCATGTCACTAGTCAAGTAGCAAATCAGGGTAATAATCTAAAAGGTAGGCCACGGATGGATGAAGACAATGAAATGATGGAGCCAACACTAGCAAGCCAGAGTATGGTGTAATGATCACCTCTATTCTCCCTAAGGAGGGTATGTACCAATGAGTATGAATAGCGAACTTCTAAGTCTGAGTAGGGACAGTATAATATATATAATAGGTCAACCAGGTCCAAATATCTATATGATCGCCAGATCATGACACTAAGTGTTAAGACATGCTATAAGAATAAGTATAAAAGCAATCTAACCATAACACCATGATATGCCTGCTGAGTCATATACCTGAAAGCTCATAAACCTGTACCATCATCTGTCCTCTGAGACTGCTGCTGTAACTCTGGGCACTACTGTCTGCTTTGTACCAATGATATAATGGCTACATCGGTCATCTCTCTGAGTGTCCTGAAACTCAGTCATGGCATGGGGAATACAACTGCTGTCCATAATCTGATAGTGATCCCCTGTAGATGCTCATCTCGGCATCTCAAATGTAAGGGAACTGGCTGAATAGTGTACTGGAATGAGAAAAATAATGTATGGTAGCCCGGCTACTATATATGTGATAACATCTGGCTCCGGCTGGGACAAGTGCTCTGCTGAAATGAGCGCTTGAGAACCTCAGAATCTCTGGTCCTCGAACTCTGCTACTCGAATCCACAATCCAGCACTCTACCATTTTATTTCCATCTTTATTCTTGCAACCTATTTTCTGCATTCACAAACATCTAAAGAAAATACCTGATGCCGCATGTGTGGGAAAAATATAAAATCAACTGAAATAAAATCTACTCTATGTCAGAAATATAAATGCATAAAGTACAAATGCAGAAAGTAAATTAAACTACTAACATAATTTGCAAAATTTGAAATTTATTGTGCAGGAAAAGAAAAAAGTGACAGGTACTCAGTTAAACTAGGAGCTTACAAAGGAGCTTAGAGACTAAGAAGGTGCCAGACTTAATGGCTGAAAAGACTAACTACTGCCTAAGTAGGCTTATTCTGTTTCCTACCTACCCTAATCTACCAGGCAATGCAATGCACAGTTTATTCAATAGGTGGGAAGTAATGCTTTAACAAAAGCCCATTTACAGGGAGTTCAAGTTCATCCCCATCTAGAGTTTCTAGAAACACTGACCCCTTTCCAGCTATCCTCGATACTCGATACGGACCCATCCAAATTTTTTCAAATTTTCCATGGTTCCCAGGTTTTGCCTTGTTTTTATCCCATAGCAAGACTATGTCTCCTACCCTGAATTTCACATTCCTTGTTCTTTGGTCGAAAGTTCCTTTAACTCTTTCTTGTTCAATAACGGTTTTGTTGAACGCCATCCTTCTCATTTCATCAAGTTCTACTAGTTTATCAATTCTTGCTTGGAAAGCTTCTTCATCAGAAGTGCATTGTTGTAACAGTTCATATACAGGAATTTGCAAATTTATTGGGAGTCTACAATCCTGCCCATATACCAACTCAAAAGGTGATTTTCCGGTAATCCTTTTAACCGTTGTCCTGTCAGCCCATAAGGCATATTTCAACTTTGTGTCCCAACTTCTTTTATTAGTGCCAACCATTCTTTTTAGTAACCTTATCAAATTCTTATTGCTAGACTCAGCGAGACCGTTTCCTTGAGGATAATAGTTTGATGAATGCGAAAGAGTGATTCCATGATTCATGCAAAAGGTTGACATTTCTATTTTACTGAAAGCTGGAGCGTTATCAGTTGTTATTTTTAAAGGACAACCATATCTGGATACGATGTTTTCTTCCAAAAATTTCACAACTACCTCGGCTGTGGCCTTTTTAGTTGGGATTGCCTCTACCCATCGAGTAAAATAATCAGTACAGGTCAACATGTACTTATATCCATTGCTCGAGTTTTCACTAAAAGGTCCAACAAAATCCATACCCCATTGCTGAAAAGGAGCTTCTACTACTACAGGATTTAGAGGTAGTGCAGGCAATCTCGGTTTTCCTGAAAAAAGTTGGCATTCTTGACAAACTCTAACATACGAATGCACATCCTTGAAAAGTGTTGGCCAATAATAACCAGCCCTCATGATTTTTGCAGCGGTTGTTCTCGGGGCATAATGCCCACCACATAATCCAGAATGCATTTCTTTCATAATGGTTTGTGATTCCTCTAGGTTGACACATTTCAAGATTATCCCATCAGGGTTCCTCCATCCTAATCCATCCTGGGTTAAAACATACTTTTCAGCCTTTAGCCTCAATGCCCTTCTTTGATGATCCACCAGGTGATCAGGGCATGACAAGTTCCTCAAAAAATATACGATATCTTTGTACCATTCATGCTCTTCATCAATGTTTAAAATAGAAGGATTCCTTTCACTTATCATGTTTACCATCCTTCCTCCCTTTTCAGTTAGAAGTTGAGCTAACCCTTGACCTTTCACAATCTTAATTGGCTTAATCTCTAGATCATATTCTTGTATACGTGAAATCCAATTTCCTCTTACACCTATGCCATCTGCTTGTGATAGAACATCCTTTACTGCTTGATAAGGCACATATGCTTTAATTTTGGAATACCCCACATAGGTTCTGAAATGTTTCAAGGCTTTAACTAAGGCATAAGCTTGCTTTTCAGTTGTGGTATATTTCAGCTCAGCATCTCTCAAATTTTTACTCATAAAGGCTATAGGTTGTTCATGGTTTTCGTTGTTCTTTTGTAATAACACACCAGCAATAGTATCTTCCGAAGCATATGAGTAAATCATGAACTCTTTATTGTAATCAGGACAAGCTAGTACCGGGGAGGTTGAAATGGCCTTCTTGAGCTTGGTGAAAGATGATTCACATTCTTTATCCCAAACAAATTTCACATCCTTTTTAAGAAGGGCATTCAATGGTTTGGCTAATTCTGCTAAGTTTGGAATGAATCTTCGAACAAAGTTTATTTTGCCAAAGAAAGATTGCAAGGTGGCCACATTATGGGGTGCTGCAATAGCATTTATAGCCTGGACACGTTCTGGGTCGATTCTGATACCTTCTTTTGACACAATGTGTCCTAATAGCTTACCTTCATCTACTCCGAAAGTTAATTTTTTGGGATTTAATGATATACCAAACTTTCTGCAGCGTTCAAAAACTCTTCTCAAATGTTCGATATGGTCTCCTCGTTCCTTTGAAAACACTGTTAGGTCATCCTGATAAATGGCAATGATTTTCCCAATCAAATCACTAAATGCTTGATCCATAGCCCTTTGAAAAGTGGAACCGGCGTTTAACAACCCAAATGGCATTCTTATATATTGGAAAGTTCCCCATGGAGTAGTAAAGGTTGTTTTATTTCTGTCTTCCTTTCTAATACGTACCTGATTATACCCCGAAAAACCATCCAACATTGACAACATACCTGCCCCAGTAACACTTTGCAACAGATTTTCCATATTTGGCAAAGGGTAATTGTCTTTGAGGGATGCTTGGTTTAGGTTTCTGAAATCAATACATATCCTGATTTCACCACTTTTCTTTCTCACAATCACCGGGTTAGAAACCCAAGTAGTGTGTCGAACAGGTTGGATAATTCCGGCTGCTAGCATCTTCTCAAGCTCTTTCTTAATTAAGGGAGCAAGTTTTGGATTGACATTTCTTAACTTTTTCCTATAAGGTTTAGCTCCTTCATGCAAAGGGATAGTATGCTCAATAACTTCAGGGTCAAAGGTTCTGAGTTCGTCATATGCCCAAGCAAAAATATCTCGATACTTCCTGATTAGATTTACAATTGCCTTTCTTTCTTCTGGGGAGGCATTCTTTCCTATCCCGATCATTCTGGGAGAGACTGAAGTTCCAATGTTTATCTCTATAACCTCATCTACCGGTTCAGCTCTCTTACCTTTGTATTCATCATGTCTGTTGAAATTTTTCTCCAGAGGTATTGCTAGTTTCATAACATCAAGATCTTGAATGGAACAACCGCTTGATTTGTCTTCCAGATTCACATTGCAATTCTGAAAGCTTTCATGGTTTTGTAAGAATGCAATGATTTGTGCATCAGAATCAAAGACTTGCCAATGATCTTGATTATCAGGGACGGAAGGTCTAAATATTACTTCAACCTTACACTCTTTATTTTTGAGATGATCAGGAGTTTCAAAGGTGCATGCTATTACTGATAGTGCATCAACCAGGGTATTTTCTTCTCTTGGGACTGCTCGTATTGCAAAGGCATCAAACATTTCTATAGTGTCCCAAACAGCATTTCGATAATCCCTAAGCCTATTATTTTTGGCTGCAAACTGGTTCTTCACTTGGGATACAATCAAATCAGAATCTCCTGTTACATTTAGACATTTGATCTTTTGTTCACGACAAATTTCTAAACCTAAGAGCAATGCCTCATACTCAGCTACATTGTTTGTGCAATCAAATTCAAGACGGTATGCAAACAACTTTTCTTCACCAGAAGGAGATGTAAGGACAATCCCAGCTCCAGCACCATGCCTAGACTTTGCCCCATCAAAATGAATTTTCCAAACTTGACTAGGAGGGAAAGGGTGCTGTCGGGGTTCTTCCCAATAGTTGGCCATCACCATATAGTTTCCAACTTCCTCAGTGGGACGCATAGCGTCTTCAAACAGGTAGTCGGGTGTTTCTACGTGTTCTGTCATAGGTTTTTCATTCATCAATCTATAAGTGGCCTTTTCTCCTATAGGGATGGTTGCGTAAGATAAATCCATTTGGATACTTCCTCCTAATTTGGTAGCCCATTCCCTTGATAGCAACATCCCCCATGCGTCAGGAATGTCTAGAACTAGGACATTCATACTTATTTCAATTGCAGGGTAAGCAGCTAGTTTCATTTTGAGGTTCTCAATCATACCCTTTGACTCAACAGGCCTGGAATCCATCCCGCACACATTTCTATATTCTCTGGATGGTTTTAACTCTAATTGTTCCATGACTTTAAGAGGCATAATGTTTACTTCTGCTCCTGAGTCTAACATACAGTTATGCAATATCAATTGATTTATCTCCAGAGCAATATAAAAGGGGGGGTGACCCCTACCTTTGTCAATTACACTTTGAATCATGATGGGGGGATCATCCTCAACTGTCACTTTCACAGGATTCTTGATTTTAGGCTCGATTCCTAGGAATTTAGTTGCTTGATTGAAGTATGAAGGGATTTTCAGAAGTTCCTCCAAGGGCACAGGGATATTGGGTTTGGATACGAAATTACTCAAATCAATCTTTAAGTTGCAAGCCTTTTCTTTGTCCTTGGTATTCGTTTTTAAACCCAATAAATGCATTACCTGTGTTCTAACGGAAGGAATAACTACCAAATCTTTTAAGGATACCATGACAGAAGATCCTGAGAGTTTTCCCAATATGTTTGAATTTAGCTTTTCTTGCGTTATAGGAGATATCTCTTTGCTAGGAGTACTCTCTTGTTTTCTTTGTACTGGATCCCTAGCATGGGGTTTAGCAGGATTTGAACTTATTACCTTCTTGGTAACCTGAGGGGATAACCTTCTGGGTTGATCATTTTTCTTTAAAATCCCTTTAGGAGAAGTGTTTGGAGTTTGAGTGGGGAATCTACGAGTGGTATTTCTTTGGTCCAGTGCATTTTCTTTCAGACTAGTTTTGTTCTTATCTATGTCTTTCGTGTTATTCTTTGCCTGAGACCTAGTTACTACTCTGCCATCAGAGGTGGACTTAGTTTGAATATTTTCATTGGTATACACACCCTCAAAGGTTCTAGAAAAAGGTTTATATTTTTCAATATTTTCTCTTTGTTTTCTGAGAACTACCCCATTTAGGTTTCGGATTAAACCACTCATTTCGGTCATCATTTTCAAAATCATATCGTTCTCTGAATTAGTGACACAAGGCATAGTTCTAAGTGTTTTAGGATGTAAAATGAGCTCGCTCCTCAGCGGAGTCACGATTGGGAGTCGCCAGGTAGATTTAACTCTTCTACCAAGATATGTGTGTCGTTGTATATGCAGGAAGGACTAGGGCAAGCTATTGCCTCCCCGGCAACGGCGCCAAAATGTTAGGCAAAGAGAAAGGGGAGGAGAGCTTTAAAATAATATATCGAACCAGGGTAAGCCTATGCCTTCCCCGGCAACGGCGCCAAAATGTTATCACCTAAACTGTAGTTACCCCTATGGATGGATCCAGTCATGGATGGCAATAGGGAAGGGCAACTCAAAGGTGCAACCACGATCACCTCGACCTCCAATATATGGTTGTCACGCCAGTCGAGGCAACCTTCACTTTATGTTATCTAGCCCAGACAACAAAGGGGGAGACCCGATCTACTCCCGATAGGAGAGATCAAAACCAAAACACCAAATCAGG
This sequence comes from Larix kaempferi, assembly GCA_027924585.1. Classification (NCBI taxonomy): domain Eukaryota; kingdom Viridiplantae; phylum Streptophyta; class Pinopsida; order Pinales; family Pinaceae; genus Larix; species Larix kaempferi. The sequence goes on along the minus strand of BSBM01000068.1, from coordinate 1,202,534 downwards.
GTATTTCCAAGTGAAGTTAGGTGTATGGTTTATCCTAGACCTAAGGATGAAGTCACAAGCCAAGTGGGGGGTTCAATAGGTATAGCTTTGGTTCATAGTTGATGTGAGAGTGACTTATAATGTTTGAAGTGAGATCTAGGTTGAGTGTACTAGGTCAATGTCAAAAGATCCACTGCCTTGGGAACCGTGTCCAATGCAGGATAGTTAAGGTTTGTATTGGGGCTAACTAGTACATGAGACAAACTTGACCATGGTTCATGATGTCTTCAAAGGTATAGTCTACCATGCATAGGTCAAACCACAAGTCAATCCAACAATCTAGGAAAGTTGAATTACCTTGTAGAGAAACCAGTGCCTTGGGAATTGGGAAGTGGAGTCACAGTAGGGTTGACTTATGGTTCAGGACTCCTACAACATGAGATAAGTGGGCAATATAGGTCTTGATGGTTGAATGTGTCTAGATCTAGGTTTGACCCAAGTGGACCACAATCCCTTAAAACAAGGAATGTTGTCCCCAAGGCAAGATTTGACAGAATGACAGTCTAGACCTAGGTTTTGAATTATTCCGGTTTCAGATCTGCAATAATCTCAAGTACCCAGTTCCTAGAAGTGAGTGAACTCACTTCTCCAAGGTGGTGCGACTTTACCCAAGGAGGCTTCAATTGGGGTTTAGGTGGGTCAAATCATGTCGGATGGCATCCAAACTTTAGATCCTAGTAGATTGGTCAGGTAGGAGTATGGATCTATAATTTCGTGGCAATCCACCGGTTAGATCTTAGTCGATATGAGTTTAAGTGTTCCAAGTGGTCCAAAATGGGGATTAAATCCCTTAAAATGTGGAATAGGGCCCACAAGGTAAATTTCAGAAAAGTGACAACCTGGGTGTATGTTATTTGATGTGTAGATGTCAAATCAAGTGGAATCTCAAACACCCACCACCTAGATCTAGGTCAACCTGCCCAACTAGAGAAGTGCGCCTTGCTTGGGAGAGGCTAAGTTGGCCTGGGAAGGGGATCAAATGGAAGCCAATCCTCACCAAACTATAGATCCGGGATGCCTTGGATGCTATAGAGGTGGGTTTTCAGTGTTATGCCCAACAACCCACTAGATCTATGTAGATCTGAGAAAATGTAAATGAGGGTTTTAAGATATTTAGGGTTTTAACAATTTATGAGTTATGTCAATGGATTGGATAGAGGAAAGAGAAACAAACCTGTGGATCTTACCTGGGTAACCTTGTAGATGCCTTGATGATGATGATCTATGCAATCCCGATCAATTTGGAAGCTTTGAGGTAGTTTCTATGCAAATCGATTTTGTCCAAGAAGCCAATGCGCCCTCTCTCCTGCACAACAAACGTCAACAATATCAGATTTGATGCATCAAGAGATAAGACTAATGCCACAAAAGAAGTAACAGAAAGATAGCATAGATCACAATGATACTAATGATAACCCCCTGATACAAGCGAATGCCAAAAGAGTCGATTTGAAGAAGCCTTGCAAAATCGCCCTTGTTGAAGTCGCCCTCCTGTAGACAAACAATGATTTCCAAAAAAAAGATAGATCTTGCCACAAATTTCCAAATGCTAGGTTGCAATAGACTTTCCAATCACCATCTAAGAACACCAAATGCAAAGGAGACCACAAGAATTTCCACAAGAATATTTTTCTATACCAATAATCCAAGAGCCAAAGACCCTTTACAATGAGAGGCTCTCTCCTTTAAATAGGAAGGAGAGGCACCAAAACCCTAACCACCTTTTGAATGAGTGGCTAAGATTATAAGATACAAAAGTCTAATCAATGGTTGAGATGAGCTCAACAACATAATACATGGATCACACATAAAATATAACATAAGTGGACAAAGTCGCCCTAGGAGAGGGGAATCCCACCAAATCATGATGACAAAATATCATAAGAGGCTCATGGTGGGTCCAAGGGGTAATTTTATCCCTCCTTGGTCAATCCCCATGGCACAATAACCAATAAATAATCATGAAAGTACCAAATCGTGCCTCCCTAGTGAAGTCGTGGTCCTCAAAAGACCTCAAAAATCCACAGAAAGTGCCATAAGTGATGGATGCGGGCCCCGATGAAGCTGAAACTGCTGGAGAAGGTGTGGAAGACCCCGATCTATCATCACTGATCATCCCATGCCATAACATTGCCTCAGTAGCCCAAATCGATTTCCTCAATAGCCATTTCTACCAATCCTGAAATGCCTCGGGAAGCGTGAAACTGCCCAAACAGCCTCCTGGAGTGATGGCGCTGTCAAGGTGAGGGCACCAATGTGTCCGGGAGGGGGGTAATATGGTAAAAACAAGTGGCTGGACCACCCCCTCCATCATCAGCGCCCTAGGTCAACCGGATAAAAGTCATCTCTGCTCCGACAGGGCCTCCAACAGACCAAAACTGCACTAGGACAGCCTACTGAGGCTAAATCATCACTGTAAGTGCCCGGAACTGAAAACAAACTGTCCTATTGGAATCAGAAGGTCCAAATCCATCCAAGATGTGTACTCATACACCATATGAATCTCTGCATGATCAAAATAAATATCCAATGTACCGGAACAAGGCCAATAATAATGATCTGTAAATGACCAAACACTGCTGTATCCCAAGAATCATCATCATAACCCTGTAGCTGCTGCATAGAATCATCCTGTATGTGTACATAGACCATATATCATCTATCCATATCATCATAAGGTCCAACATCTCATGTCTCATGGTCCTCCATGGTCAAACTAGGTCTAACCAAGACCAAATACAACTCAGACCATCATCCATAGCTGCTGCAAGGTGTCAAGGTTAATACATGCTTTACAATTTATTCAAATAGCAATTATAACACAGAGTAATCATGACTGGCGATCTAAATCCAAATATATAGTGTCGTTAATTATTATTATTACTCAGATTAGACTTTCAGGATCATACTCACTTCATAGTTGTGATCAATTTGCTAGTGAAGGGTGAAGGCTAAATTACTGGCTAAGCTAAGGGATGACTTGACTGACTTGACTTTGTGACACTTTGGCAAGGGAAAGGGAATACACACCATAGTATATACTGAATGAGCAATAACACAGGGAATGGCGGTGTCTCACAAATGGATGAGTTGTTTAAAGAGGGTTTATTCACCTTCACAGATGCGCACAATCCATAATACAAATAAGGCCAGCAATTGTTTAGATATAACATTTAAGTTCCATTGCTTTTTGGGCCTGAAGTTTCCATAGCCTTGATCTATGTGTGTTTACAAACACATTGCATAGATTTACATTTATTTCTAGGCTTTCTGCTGCAGGTGTGTTTTTAAGGCCCTTGTTTACCTGAGCACTTCTAGGTGTGTCATGGACAACTTGTTTACCTAGGTATTTATTTTTCCAAAAGATATAACATTTTATTTTTCATGGCCATTTTCAATTGGCATTTCTTTCACATACAAGATATAGCATTTCATTTTTCCAGATTTTGTATTCATGGCAGCACTAAAAGTTTCAGGTTTAGCCAACACAACTTTAGTGACTAGGGGGAATTCTCAAGGAACTCCAACTCACCATAGGTAAGTTTTGTCACCAACTCAGAGCCGAGACACAATAAACAGGGAGGCTCATCCAATACAGAGGCTACAGTGGGGAAAGGTCCTCCATGTCACTAGTCAAGTAGCAAATCAGGGTAATAATCTAAAAGGTAGGCCACGGATGGATGAAGACAATGAAATGATGGAGCCAACACTAGCAAGCCAGAGTATGGTGTAATGATCACCTCTATTCTCCCTAAGGAGGGTATGTACCAATGAGTATGAATAGCGAACTTCTAAGTCTGAGTAGGGACAGTATAATATATATAATAGGTCAACCAGGTCCAAATATCTATATGATCGCCAGATCATGACACTAAGTGTTAAGACATGCTATAAGAATAAGTATAAAACCAATCTAACCATAACACCATGATATGCCTGCTGAGTCATATACCTGAAAGCTCATAAACCTGTACCATCATCTGTCCTCTGAGACTGCTGCTGTAACTCTGGGCACTACTGTCTGCTCTGTACCAATGATATAATGGCTACATCGGTCATCTCTCTGAGTGTCCTGAAACTCAGTCATGGCATGGGGAATACAACTGCTGTCCATAATCTGATAGTGATCCCCTGTAGATGCTCATCTCGGCATCTCAAATGTAAGGGAACTGGCTGAATAGTGTACTGGAATGAGAAAAATAATGTATGGTAGCCCGGCTACTATATATGTGATAACAGTTCTCAAGCGCTCTCTCCCTTAGAGCACTTGTCCCAGCTGGAGCCAGATGTTATCACACCATAGTAGCAGGGCTACTATTCTTGTACAGCAGATATCTGCACATTCCAGAGCTTCCATTATTCTAGAGCATGGCTATATATTTTGGATCACTCATGATCAGAGCAGTATATTATTCAAATTTATGTATGACCTTGTGTCAATCCTGAGCCTTGAGAGTTCAGACTTGATGACTGATGTGACCCTTTATCCCATACAGCTTCAGTTCAGTGCCCAGAGATGTATTTCAGCAGTGTTTCAGATGATGCATGATGATTATTATTATGATGATGTTGTATGATCTATGGATACGTTCTCACTGACTGTGGATTATTATCTTGTTGATTTAGTCATGATCACAGCATGTGCTTGGTATATTATTCCTGATGTGGCAAACTATTTAAAATGAACTATAAATCATGAAATGGACAATTGCTTGCACATTTAGGTCATTTAACAAAACCCACTGGTTTATCACCTTACATAGATATGGTCTTTCCTGACACCAGTTGTCTGCTAGTGTAGGCTCCATATTCACTTGACTCCATCCATACATGATCTTCCTGTTTGACTTTAAACCCTGACTTGTCTCATTTGACTTTCTGATACCAAGGACTTCCCCATTTTTCTACCTCTGTGTTTGGACCGCATCCCTGTTTATTCAGTGTCTCGGCTCTGAGTTGGTGACAAAACTTGCCTTTTGTGAGTTGGATTGTAGGCCTAAATCATTCTGGTCGGTTGTCCCGATGTTTGGCATTGGCTCGAACTCCCCCTAGTCACTTGAGATGTTGTTGGCTAAAACTAAAAGCTCATGTTCTACTTATGGAAACTTAAAAATTCGCCCATGAAAACAAAAAAAAAGGGCAAGAGCGATGAACAGCTAAAAATACTCCTCAAAGAGTATAAGAAAGGTCCAAAAAGCAATGGTTCTTAAAAGCTATATCTAAACAATTGCTGACCTTATAAATATTTGAAAAAACATACCCTGGATGCAAGCTACAACTAGTTGTGCTTCTCAGCACATCTGAAATCCGAAGGGTTATGTAGGCCAAAAAGGCCATGGAATAAAATTGAATGATCCTAATGAACCTGGATCAACTTGATGTAGACATGATGCCTAAGTTGAATAAGCACTCTCTAAACAACTTATCCATTTGTGAGACACAGCCATCCCCCGTGTACTTTTGTCCAGCACAGAGTTTGTAGCTTTCCCCTTTCTCCCAGTCCAAAGTATTTTTAAAGTTAAGTTAGACAAATCAACCCCTTGGCCCAACCTTGTTCCTAGCCTTCATCCTTCACTAGCAGTTTGACCATGTCCAATGGGTGAGTTTGTCATTTGAACTATTGTGCAGGTAATTTTATATAACAACGGAATATGCTAACTTAATTAATGCCACTGAATGGATGTTATACTTTGAGCTTAGCTGTGAGAATGATTAGAGAAGCATTGTCTTAGTCTACTGATGTGATTTATCCTTGGTTGTATATTCTTGGGATCCGTGATGATGTGGACCATGTATGGATGATTATTGATGATGATTGATGAGCCCACATGTTTGATGATAATATCATATGATGGACATATGATGCAGATTATGTTTGATCTAGTTCAGCAGGTTTATTACTACTTCAGATCAACAGACTATACATTGTCCATATATGGTGGACCCTACAGCTGGCCCATTAGGGCAACCCATGGTGTATGAGTACACATTTCTAGTGGATTTGGGTCTTCTGGATCCATTGAGACACTTATCTTTCAGTTCCGGACACTTCTGACAGTGATTGATGCAGTTTTACACTTGTTGACCAGATTTGGGGCTGATTTCCCAGCCTGAGCAGCAAGGGCCCCGAGAGTCCAGTTCACCTAGGGAGCTGATGATGGAGGGGGTGGTCCAGCCACTTGTTTTTACCATCTACCCCCCCTTCTAGAGAGCCTGGTGGGCTCAGATGGACAGCGCTAGCAACCTAGGAGGCAGTTTTGGCACTTTCACAGTTCCCGAGGCAGTTAAAAAATGGGATAAAGTGGTCACTGAGGAAATCGATTTGGGCAATTGAGGCAAGGTTTTGGCATTTGGTTTTCACAGAGGTCTTCCAGGGTGGCATCACTATCTTCCAGTCAGTTTTCACCATGTGGGTATGCCCAGATTGATCACAGGAGGACATTTACTGCTTGACTGTCATGGATTTTGAGGACAGTTTTGGTCATTTATATTATCTTGGACATATTTTATTATTTTATTGTGCCTTGGGGATGAGCTAGTAAGGATTAATGCCTCCTAGACCCACCATGAGCTTATATTGTCATGTCCTAGTCACCATGAGGTGGATTTTGGTACTTATGTTGCTCTAGTGGATGACGTCACCCTCTTATTGTACCATTTAGTGGGGGCGCTATTGTTATATTGAGTGATCCATGTGATATATTGTTATGGATCATCTTAGCCATTGATTGTATGATGAGATCTTTTAATCTCAACCACCCATTTGATGTAGTATTATGGAGTGGTATAGGGGTTTGGTCTTTATTATCCTATATAAGGAGGAGACCCCCCATTGTATAGCTCACCTTTGGAGCTCTGGAATATTAGAATAGAAGATTTTTTGTGGAGCACATCTCTCTTGCATTGTGGATTCTCTTGCATATTGAATATACAGTATCTCTTCTATGTATCATTGTGGATTTTGGTGCTTCTCCTAATCTTTTGACAGGAAAGTCGAATTGGTGGAGAGGAGGGCGACTTCATGAGGGTTATTGTTGGAGGGATCCACATATTCTCTCTTGGGTTGATCTTGTGACAGGGAGTATCATTATTGTATCTTCGTGACATAGTTGATGCTTTCTATTACATCTTTCTACCATTTTCATAATCATCTTGCTTGACTTGTTTCTTTGATCTTGTCTTGTAGGAGGAGGACGATTTGGCTATCTTGGAGAAGGACGTTTTGGTTGGAGCTCTTGGATCTCACTCTTGAATATACACATAGGAGAATGCTATCAACTTGCAAGGTGGCCATAAGCAATTGAGGTAAGATCGACAAGGTATGTGCCTCTTTCATCCATTCTATCTTCATTGGTCATAAAACCCTAATTCATTAAAACCCCAATTTTTGTATTTCTTAGATCTACTTAGATCTAGCCTTGCTCTTGAGAAGATATTGAAAACCCACCTCTATAGCATCCACCCCTAGTTGGATCTATAGTTTGGTGGTGATTGGCTTAAAATTAACCCACTTTTCAAGGCAAAAAGCCCTCCTTGACCCAAATCGCACTTCCTAGTGAGAGGCTTGTTTGGTTAGATCTAGCACATGGGTAGGTGAGATCCCACTTGATTTGAAATCTAGACACTGGATAACCAACCCCCATACTGTTACTTTGGTGAAATCTACCTTGTGGACATCATCCCATGTTTTAGGGGGTCAAAACCCCCTTTTGATTTTCTTGACACCTCAAAACTCAGATCTACTAAGATCTAGCCCTTGGATTGACTTGATTTTTGGGACATGCATAGATCGGGGTACTAGCTACTTGGATCTACAATTTGGTGGCCATTGGACTTGATTTGGTCCACTTAACCCTTGTTTTAGCCCTCTTTGAGCAAGTCGCACTCCCTTGGGGAAGGTGAGTTTTCCCACTTTGAGGAGGTGGGTGTTTGAGATTTTCATGGATTTGGAATGCCCATACCTTGAAACCTAGGTTTAGACTGTCTTTTTGTCACGATCTGCCTTGGGGGTAGCATTCCTTGTTTCAAGGGATTGTGGTCCACTTAGGGTTATTACTTGAAAAACCTAGATCTAGCAAAATCCAACCATTGGATCTCATTTAGCCCACTTGATTTGGCTTCTAAGTGTCCCGATCTACACTTTGACATACTTTTTGACCCCATTAGCCCATCCAACAAGGCACTAGTCCTTCTCTAAGCAAGTCGCACTCCTTGGGAATTGTGCCAAACCCTAGATCTAGTATGTGGGTACTCCTAGAATCAACTTAGATTCATAGATCTAGTCTCTATCCAACCTATAGTACCAACTTCACACCTCGCTTCACCTTGTGGGCCTACCTAGAACCATTTCACACTTCCCAAGAAAACAAGACCCACTTGTGTAAACACATGGTACCTTACCTTGACATCATACCAAACAATGTGGCCTAAACCATACATAGTTTGAAACACTAACAATCCATTACACCACCTTCAACCATACCTCAACTCTTAGGCCCATTTAGCCTTGCATTGGTTTCCGCAACTCCTCATTTACTTACCCTTAGAAACCTTTGTTTGGGTCCAATCAACTGTGATTGGTTATAGGGTCTCCCCCTTGGTCTAGTTACACCTTAACCTAAAGCGAAGAGTGTCTCGGTTGACGTGACTCCCATCTTGCATTGGGAACCGTGGCATCTCTTGGGTCACCTCTTTAGTTGCCTGACTCCTCTACCGTCCCGGATGGGATACCTCTAGGGGCAACTACAAGTTGTGTGATAACAAATACCTTCCTAGTTAAGAGGGAGTGTTGATGTATTTGTAACTTCGGAATGTATTTCATATATGTATATTGTATTCCTATAGAGATGTTATTATTCCTCTATACGGAAGTGTTGTCATTTATGTTGTAAGTGTCGTAACTTATACTTGATGGGTTATTAGACCACCTTGATGGGGTTGGCCCTGTATGAGTCATGTGGGTAAAAGGTTTATTAGACCACCCTAGTGGGGGTCGGCCCTGTTAGCATTATGTTATGTGGTTAAGTTGAGGCTGACCTAGTAAAGGCTATTAGGCAAGTCAAGTCATGTATAAATAGATTGTGGGAGGCACTCTATTTGATCATTCACTTTCTCACTCATACTCTCATTGGAGATTTGCGCACTTGTGGAGGAGGATAAGCTGCTGCTAGGAGAAGACTATCTCTTATGCTTGGGTTGTATCATTACTCTATCTATCTTTGAGGAATTTGTGGGGTTTTTCACCTTTATGGTTTTCCCCAATGAAACTCTGCATCTCTTGTGTGCTTGCATTATTGTGTCCATGATTGATATGTTGTAGATATGCTGTACATGTTATTCTCTCAGTTAAGATCCTAGATCAAATTGAAGTAAATTCTGAAAAACTAACATACTTTTACTAGATGATAAGGCAATTCTAAGATTAATCAAGATTGTACTAACTTCAATAATATGAAGACAAACATATCATAAACTTAATCATGAACAGATTTCAACACATACCTGTATTTCCTCAAGTCATACTTGTCGAGATTTCTTGTAGTCTTCTTATGTAAGGCCTTAGCCTTATATCCCTCTGAAACTGAAACTTCTTCACTTATGTAGGTGTCCAATTCATTCTCTTCTAGGATTAACCCAATCCATTTTGATTTTCTAAAACTGGATCTGAAGCTGGATTAAGGTTTGTCATAGAAACCCTAAAAATTCAAAATTTGAATTTCAAACTTCTGAATGGATAGAAAGATGTGCCTTGCTAAGTTGATCAAGCTGGTATACTTCAATTTTGAAAACTACAAGATTTGACCCCTCAAAATTGCCTTTGAAACTTCCATATCTTCTGGACAGGATCCTGAACTAGGGTTTGATAAAGCCCGGTCTTCTTCCCATCCAAAAGGTTCGATCTTGTGTTCTAAACTTTGATTTTTCTTAGGATCTTTGAGTCATGGTCACAGATTTCAAAGATTCCAACTTTTGCAGAAGCCCTAGTTTTCCACCTTTTCGATCAAAATCCCAAACTACGGTTTGATCAATCCCAACATTCTTCCCAACCAAAAAATTCGATCTTGGTCTCTAAATTTTGATTTTGATGAGGATCATTCATCTGTGAACTCTGATTCCAAAAATTCCAAATTTCTCGGAAGCCCTAAATTCCCGCAGCAGTGACAAGCCAGGAATGAAGATGCTCAAAATCCAATTCTGTTTTGACAGAAATATGCACCTGATTGTGTCTGGTGCATCTCTGAAATTATGAATCCATAGGATCTAAACATTCGGCCTTTGGTATCCTGACTTGTCATCTTTCCAACACCATAGTTCTGACCTCAATTGGATTCTCTAAGAGATATTTATTCCAAGTGTTGCAACGTCACCTGTTTATGGGATAAAATACGAGAGCGAACTTGTATGGTGTGCCACGTGTCACTTGTTCAACTTCGGCCTCTGAAACACTTACCTGAGAAACTAAATTCTGTGGCCTTGCTGTCACTTTTTTACAGAATTTCATTTGGAGCTTCCTAGCCCAAGTTGTGACCTTTTTTCCTAGGTCGCATGTTTATGACTGAGATCTGGAAGAGGAGGAAAGCCTAGATTGTATAGGTCATAAAACAAAAAGTACAACGAATTAGATGTTGTGCTTCGGACACAAGGTACATGGGGATGTTATCTATGATCTGTAGAAGTTTTAGAACCTGAACCTTCTCCAAAATGGATTTATAATGAAAGTGAATAATAGAGTGTGTAAAATGAGAGAGACACACTCTCTATTTATACACAACTTCACTTGTCTTTTAACTTTAGATAGGTTGGCCTCAACTTAACCACTTAACATAATGTTGAGTGGGATGACCCCCAATAGGTTTTTCTAATAACCCTTTAACCCACATGACTCATACATGGACGACCCCATCAAGGTGGTCTAATAACCCATCAAGTATAAGTTACAACACTTACAATATAACTTGCGACACATGCAAGTACAACTGACGATAGTTCCAATTAGAGGAATAATACATCTCTGTTGGGGATACAATATACAAGTGAATATGTTCCAAAGTTACAAATACATCAACAATTAAAGCATCCCATTACTCATTAGACACATAATTATTTGCACAGGAAATGAGCGCATTCACAACCAAGAATTAATTCAAAACAGTTAGGAACGATCTCACAGTATATGCACGAATGGTGCAGAAATAATTCAACAGACATTCAACACATCCCCATGCAAAAACGGAGTGCTAGATTTTCCCAAGAAAATGTATCCTTCTTTATTAATGCAACAAAATATTTCACGTACAAACAATCCAGTCCTTTCACCTGCAAAAAGTCCCTTTCCTTCTATTCTATTCCTCTATTTATAACTTTACAAAATTATCTTTTCTCCAACCTTAACCCTAGGGAAACACAAAAGTTTGTCTTCTAGTGCTCACATAAGACAAAATTAGTTTCCAGCTGTTATTTTAATGTTTATACAATAAATCATATGTTAACCGTCTTTAATATTTAATATTTATACAATGTCAAAATCAGCTTTCAGCTGGATTTTCTATGACAGTTGGCTTTTCCACCTCATCTATGTAACTGGCCCGCATGCCCATTTCTCTTACAATAATATTGCTGCGAATAGGAGTCATCATCTTTATATATTTTTCATGATTAGGAAACTCTGCTTCAATAGATTTTACTCCTGATGTTGTCACCTGGGGAATGTCCTCTATAAAGTATGCATAGATGGAAGCTTTCCCAATGAAACGATGGATATCTTCTGCTGTTAGGACATCTATTTTCCATATGTAGTCCAAATCTGTGCTCAGCTTGCTCTACATCTCTGAGAAACATTGGTCTTTGTCTGGGAAATCTTCTATGGTCTGCAGAGTAATCATCTGGCACTTCTCATGGGCTTCACGAATCTTTTGGTAGAGATCGGTACACCACCCAATGGTTTTCTGAATTCCCACATTTACTTTAACACCCTAACTTATGCAGAATTCAATGAGCCCTGAATCCATCTGATAATCGGCCAAGGACTTGAGAGGTAGATTTTCAGGGAAGCCTGATTTCCCTTCCCTCCATTCAATTTGTTTTCTGATATGTTCCATGATTCGCACGCACTTCCTTCTGAGCTTCAAGGATTCGGCATCGATTTCTTTTTAATTCTTGAAATCACCTCCTTCATCTTGCTCACTTCTACTATAATGAGTTCTTGTGACTGGTGAATTTTCTTTTGAATGTCACATGCTTGTTCCTAGAAGGGAATTAAGTCATGCTTCTTCTCATCTGCAACCTTTAGTTGCTCCAATAGAGACTCATTTTCCTTTATCATCCTTTCAAACTGAGGCTTATAGTACCCAAGTTGTTGCCTACTGTCGGCCTCATGTTGCTCCAACTCTTTTATGCGAGTTTTTAAATATCTCTTCTCGCCTTCTACGATTATTAGTTGGGCATTTAGTGCATTTGTTTCATCTTCGAGATTTCGTTTCTCCTCTACTATCTCTCCCTTTTCTTCCTGAAGGTCGCTATACTTCCTCTTTAGTTCCTTACCTTGAAGTACCTCTTTCACCAGGTTATATTTTACCTTGAAGAGCTTGTCTTTGTATTTTTTCACGCCTTCTACCAGTTGGTTTACATTGTCGACACTTTCCTGAGCTATAGCCACAGTGGCTACTGCCGCGAACTGAAGGTCCTTGTTAGTCCCCTGGAAAATTGGGAATTTTGTTATTGTGACTACATCTTGGTAGTTTGGAAATTTCATTCTCTTTTCCGATCTTCTCATGATATCCTTCTTATTCTTGTCGAAAAAGATTGAATCCAGCTTTGCCACTTTGTGCTGCTTTGAAGGAGTGAAAGGGATGAGAGCAAGTTCCTGAGGTGAGACATGTCCTTCAATGGTTTCCACTGGCCGGTATTTATTTGATATGTCTATGTCCATATATTGTTTGTTCGGGCTCCCTTGTTCCACAACTTCCTTGGAATTTTTCGCTTCTCCTTTTTGATTCTGCAGTTCAGCTGCTTCCTTTTCTCCTTTCTCCTTCATTTCCCGCAACCTTTAAGCTTCCTCTCTTCTTATTCTTTCAGCTTCTTCCTTCTGCATTCTATCATCTTCCTCTTTTTGAATTCTCTAAGCTTGCTCTTGCTGAATTTTGGTAGTCTCTGCATCATGCCATTGCTTTTTTGCTTCCTCCCTTTGAAGCCTTTCAATTTCTTCCTTTTGAAGTTTCTATGTCTCTTCTCTTTTCTTCTTTTCAGATTCCTCCAATTGCACAGCCACTGCATCCTGGTGCTGCTTCTCTTCTTCCTATTTTTTCTTTAACCCAGATCCTTTAGAATTTTTGGAACTCGAACCAGCTCCACTTTTGGGGCAGTAATGCCTGCCCAGCTCAGTCATGTTTTTTGCGCTTCGAAAGAATTCTTCATCTTTGTCAAAAAAGTGGGCGTAATCAAAAGTGACCCGACAGGAAGAACAGTGGGCAGCAATTTTACCATCGGGGTCATGCCTTCTGAAGATTTTTGTTCCAAAATGGAAAGCTTCTAAGTCTTGAGCAAAATATATACCCTCTTTTTCCTTAAGGAGCTGGTATGCTCCAATGATAAATGACATTGGCGGGTAGGCAGCCTTCTTCTTGTCATGGAGCACTCTAATAACTCCATTGATGAAGAGTTTCCTCACAGATTCCTTATGCACGACGTAGTCAGTGGCATAACGGGGAAATAGGGACAGGGGTCGACTTCCTCCACTCATTCTGATATACGTCCCCTCAGAGGAGAAGTAATAATCTCAGAATGCTTCTATAACTGGCATAGCATTCTCTGACAGACAGTTTGGTTCTTCTTGAAAAATCAGTTGATATAGTGGCATGATGAACTTTTGACAAATACACGTGTAATGGATGGCATACTTGTGGGACCATGTTATTTGGTAGTCCACGTAAAGGGGAGTCTCCTTGCGGTTCCAGATGCATCCCAAATCGGGGAAAGGGTGCTTGGTGAATAAGCAGTGGACTAGATAAGAGGACATGAATAAATCATCCTTCTTTTGTGTTAATCCCCCTTGGGCGGAAACTATGTTTGAGGACATGATATCTTCCCAGTTGAATATTGTACCGTGTGTAGCCACATGGAACATTACCAGTACCCAGTCAAGTTTATACACGTTTCCATTTGCCAAGCCAAAAACTCGGTTCAACATCAGGGTGATGATCTTGTACAGAGTTCTTAGTTGCTGACTCTCGTACTCTCCGTTGGCCCTCGACCTTATTTTTCTTTCAGTAATTTTCATCTTATTGGCACATTCTAAAGGATCCATTTTGAGTCCTGATATCCACTCATCATTTAGGAAGGTTTTAGGGAAGAGAAGCTTGTATGCTACGGTGATATGGTCCGGTCCAAAAGATGCAAGGCTCATTCTGGCAATATCTATGATGTTTCTGGTGTCAGTATTCACCTGGGGTAGTATCCAACCAATAACCTTCGAGCAGGGGAACAGCTCCGGGCGAGTGGCTTCTTTGTGGAGACCAGACCTTCTGATGTTCTGATTAACCATTAGCTCTTCTAAGGAGGCTTCAGGGAAGTTTTGATCTCTTATAGATATTATAGCTCACCCCATTGATACTCTGGAACGGCTCCTGTCACATATTTTGTGTCTCCGAACATCATTTCGAGTGAGGTGTCCAAAAGGATTTCTACATCTAAGTCCGACTCGGCTAGTTTAGCTTTCTTTTTGGCGGACCGCTTGTGCATATCAAATCTGTGACAATACTGAAAGAAGAAATAAGGAATCATGATGGACAGTATAGTATCTATGACATGGTCAATTAAGAAGAACAAAATAGGAATGTTAACTTCCTTTTCATGCTTACTAAGGTTGAAACTCGAGTAGAAACAAAGAAGAAAACACTTATGTATAACCTATCCACCATGGCAATTTAGCATGACAAAAATAATGTTTCGAAGTTGTAAGTGCTTAATCGATTTCAAGAAACTTCCAGTATGTGAGACCACCCTTCAATTTAACCCACTGTGTTTTAATGAAAAGACAATTATAAAAACAACCACGCAAAACCGAAACCGTCATGTTTTACAAAGATTGTTTATTTATAATTAAACATGCATAACTCGAACATAATGCAAGTCTTGTAGGCATTCATAGGCATTATTCAAAAAATCGGGATGCCAGTAACTATGCCGGGAAAGAGAAACTTTACGCAGGCCATGCATCTAACGTTTACAGAAACAGCTTATGAGGACAAAAAAAACAATACAGGCCACTTCAAATTTATATCTGTGGGAAAATGATAGAAGCAAGCGCGTGTTTGCGTGAAAGTGTAAAGCAAGTGGCAATGTAAAAATCATTCAAATGAAAATAGACTTATGGTGTTCAAATGGAGAACAACTTCTGTTTGGCTCCAAATGACTCAACTGATGCAAAACTACTAGAGGCTACTACCGCAAGGCAGGGCACAGGGTTTTCGAGGGCACGGGGCAGGAAAACAAAGGAAGGTAGGGTGTGACTTTGTGCGGGAGAGGTATGGTATCCAAAATCGGGTTGACTCGGGCGGCTTGAGTTAGGAAAACGCCTCGGCCAACTTGTGGACAAGCTAGCCATGGTGGGGTTGTGCATAAAAGATATTTAGAGAATACTTAACAAAACAAAATAGTAACGTGGGTGTTTTGAGCAGGAATAGTTGGAACGAGCTCGGGATTAAGACTCTTAATCCATAAAATGAGCTTAAAACGCTTACACTAACACTCTATGCGACCAAAAAAAAGACAGGGAAAGTTTAGCGAGCCTACCTGTCGACAGAAGAGAGGTTGGGAAAGGATATAAACCTTCTTCTAGTGGGTGCCTAGCGCTTTCTAACAGGTGGCAAGTCTACAGGTGCTTGAACGGCGTTTTCCCCTTTCGTAAATGGTGGAAAACAATGACAAAACCCCTTCTATATATAGGGTTTCGAGCACTTAGATTGTACGGAGTTTGGATGGGTAGGTAATAACTCTACACAGGTTTGGTAGTTGAGTATTGAAGTGCACAGGTCTCGATGGTTAAACAATAAAAGTGCATGGGGTTGGTTAATGTCCCCACCTGTCCACTTTCATGACAGTTTCAAAGAGTTGAAGCCCACCGTTTGCGCAACGGTCGACGAATTTAATGTTACACACTGCGACGCCAGTTTTGGCGATTTCACCATAAGTCTTGCAAAATAGTCGGCAGAGTTAATCCATACGGTGGCGAAACGGTCGGCACGTTTAAGCACTAAGAGCTGAGATCGGAATGTTGTGACAAGGCGTGGCCAAGAAAATAGAGCGGTGAGCTAGTCGGAGAAAATTAAGCCAAAGGACAGTGCAACGGTCAACGAAGTTAGCGTTACAAATTGTGACCGGTCAGTGGGGTGAGGCTCAAGGACAAGCAACCGGTCGACGAAACACAAGACAAACCACTGCGCAACTGTTGGAAAAAAAATAAGACAAACAACTATGCAATGGTCGACGAAAAGTAGGCTAAGGAAAGCGCAACCATCGGCAAAAAATAAGCCAAGGGACTATGACCAGTCGGTGACATTAAGCTTAGAGGTTGCGCTCACTTTACAAACAAAAAGCGACTAGTTGACAAAGAATAAACTAGAAAGCTGTGACCAATTTTGGCAAAAAAAAAATTGAAACTTTGCCTTAGCCAAAAAACAACTTTTCTTGAAGAATGAGGAAAACTTAAGGGTCCAAAAAGGATTTCGAAAGACTACAAAACTCTAAAATAAAAGGAGGGGCCCTATGATTTTTTGAAAATCATGGGGATCAGGTTGCAGCAGCAACAATTGACGATTCGTTGTTGAACACAGATCTCTGAATTAATCTCTTTTCAAGGTAAAAAAACTTACATTTTATTGGCCCCATATGTAACAATTTGCTTACATAATCCAGATTCTGCAAAGGGAGTGATCGTTTTTATCATAATGGTCATTTGGGAAAATGAAACTTTTAATAAAACTTCTCCAAAACTCTCCCAGGGCCAAAATGTGGAGTTCATTTTAAAATGTGTCTTTCAGATGCCAACTAAAATAGGACTCCACAGGATCATAACAAGATCCCACAGACATATCCGTTTGTTCCTCATTCCCATGTTGTTAGCATTCTTTTATATGCTTTCTTTATTGACGAATTTTTTCATTTGAGTCTTCCGTGATAGCTTCTTCCAATCTTCAACATTTAACTTAGTTTCTTCCATCCATAATGTCCTTTTGTGTGAGCAAGGGATTTATTTGATTGTTATGCTCACGGATGGAGAAGAACCTTGTTGGGATGACCATTAGAACAGCTTTCTTGATTGGATAACTTTGCTTTCTCAACCATGCTTTAATGGAGGTGAGATTTTTCTTGAAAATAGACTCTTTTATATAAGCTCTTTTGGCTTTTGATTTGTAGCATGGGATCATTTTAAATACCATACGTTTGTGAGACATGCTTCCTCTCCATGGGTCCATCATAGTGGGATTCCTGAGACAGTTATTAATGTGAGAGTGAATGGAGCCCCAAGATAGTAATACATAAATAATCGGTCTCAGTTATTTAACAGGGGTTATCGTGACCAAAATGAGATAGAAAAGGATCTCCCAATTATAGAAACTAGTCAGCCAAAGCAAAGTCACACGGAGACACTTCCTTTTATAAGTAGATTCTAGCCTTTCAAAACTTTGATATTTGCTCAGAGCCCTATCTTTCCACTGCACCAAAAGGTTGGGATGGGGCTTATTAAATCAGAAAATAGGAATCAGGAAATAAGCAGATAAATGAATGAAAACAACCAAGCAAAACAGTCTAAAGAATCTAGTGAAAGAAAACAACAACTCAAACAGTAGATTAAACTCAGCCGAGAAAAACAATGTTTATTTTTGTACAAAAATAGTCCCTAGACTAAGTGAAGTACTGCTTCAAAGCAAGGTCATTGACAGGAATGTTTTCTTCCTCCCCTTGTAATTCTTTCAGTTTGTATGTCAACAGGCCAAGCTTCTCATAAATTTGGTAAGGGCCAAGCCATAATTGTTGAAATTTTGTGTGCTTTCCCTTATCGTCATGTGGGTGATCCCACTTCAGATTTAAGTCACCTATCTCAAAACTCCTCTTACCTGATTTTCACTTATCAAACCACCTCTTGACAATGTCTTGGTGTTGGTGGAACCTATCTTTGGCTTTCTGTCGTGACTCTTCATGCTTCAACAGGGTGTTAATTCTTGATTGTAGGATTTCGCTGCTAGAACCATGAGAGGCTTCGGCTAGCTGTAAGGATGGGAGCAGTGTGTTAGGAAGGAGTATGGATTCCTTCCCATAGACTAGTGTGTATGGGGAAACTTCTAAGGCATTCTTAGGGGTAACTCTATCTGCCCATAAAGCGTTTGGGAGGGATGTATGCCAACTTCTTTGATTCTCAATGACAGTTTTCTTGAGAATTCGGATGAGGTTTTTATTTGTAGATTTGGCTAGTCCATTTCCTTGGGGATAGAAATTTGTTGAATAATGCAATTTAATTCCTTTCTCATAAACAAATTCATTTAACTTCACAAATGAAAAATAATTTGCATTATCAAAGACTAGGGAAATTGGAACCCCAAACTTGGTTATGATGTTTTCTTTCAAGAACTTGATAACTGCGTCCTCATTCACTTTACGCAGTGGAATAGCTTCTATCCACCGGGTGAAATAATCCATAGCCGTAAGAATATACCAATGTTGCAGTGAAGAATTCATATTTATCTCTCCAATAACATCTATATCCCATTGCTCGAATGGTTCAGAGATAATAACTGGATACAAAGGTCATGTTGCTTTCGGCAATCTTCCAGCACTTCTCTAGAATACATCACAATTCATGGCATAGGCATGAGAATCTTTGAAGAGAGTGGGCCAATAGTAACCATATCTAATTATTTTATGAGTCGTGGTGTCTCCAGAGTAAAGTCCCCCAGCAGGGCCATCATGTAATTCTTTGACCACCTTGTTAGCATCCTCTCTCTCAAGACATCTGAGAAATATCCCATCATAATTCTTTCTAAAAAGTATTTCATCGATTATTTGATAGGATGTTGATTTTAGACGAAGTGCCCTTCCTTTCTTAGAACTCTAGTGCTCCAACAAATATCCTTGTTGCAAATAATGCACTAGGTCCCTATACCAAGATTCAGGAGCGGTAAAAATGGGACATACCTCGATTAGATTCAATTCGGCTTCATTTTCCCACTCCAGCTCTTCATCAACTAGATTTCTAGTGAGTAATTTACATAACCCTTGACCTTTAATAATGGTGGTTGGTTTGAATTCCAAATCATACTCTTGAAGAGCAGTGACCCAGTTTCCTCTCCTTTCACCTAATTCCTTCTATACAAACAGAGATATGACAGCGGGGTGAGGTACTATGGCTTTGTTTATGTTCTTTAGGATATATGGCCTGAACTGGTTTAGCGCTTTAAATACTGCATATGCTTGCTTTTCTACGGTGGGGTAATTTAGTTCAGCACCCTGCAAGCTATTGCTCATAAAGGATATTGGATACTCATATCCTGGTTCTCCCTTCTTAGTGAGCACAGCTGCGAGAGAGTTATCTGAAGCGAAAGTGTACATGATGAAATCCTTTTCAAAATATGGACTCCTTTGAGAAGGTGCGTTAACTATGGCATTTTTTATTTCTTTAAACGCCATCTTCTCTATGTCATTCCATTTAAATTGCACACTCTGCTTTACCATTTGTTGCAAAGGTTTCACAATTTGAGCGAAATCCGGTACAAACCTTCGAACAAAGTTGATCATGCCCATAAAAGATTGCATAGCTTTTTTTGTTATGGGGCATGGTAATCTTTCTTATAGCTTGCACTCTCTCTTGGTATATCGAGATTCCCTTCTTTGAGATGATATGACCTAGAAGCTTACCCTCAAGAACAGCGAAGACACTCTTCTTGGGATTTAGAGATATAGCATATTTTCTGCAGCAATCAAAAATATGTTTTAAGTGCAAAACAATGCCTTCCCTTTTCTTTGAAAAGACTATCACATCATCTAGATAAATTACAACGCATTGGCCGACCAACCCTTGAAATGCAATGTCCATGGCTCTTTGAAACATAGCTCCTGCATTTATCAAGCCGAATGGCATTCTGCGATATGCAAAGGTTCCCCACTTTGTATGAAAAGTGGTCTTGAGTTGGTGTTCTTCCACTACTAGTACTTGATTATATCCAAAAAAATCGTCTAGTAAGGAGAAAAGTTATGATCCAGACACCATCTGTAAAATTTGCTCCATTGGTGGCACAGGGTAGTTGTCTTTATCGGAAGCTTTGTTCAAGTTTCGAAAATCCACACACAATGTTATCTCTCCCAACTTCTGCCGCACGGGGACTAGATTAGTGACCCATTCGGAGTGTCAGACTTTAAAGATGATCTTAGCATCCAACAACTTCTTCAATTCTTTCTGAATTAATGGTTCAAGCATCGGGTGCATTCTTCTCAATTGTATTTGAAATGGATTCACCCCTGTCTTTATTGATATTATGTGTTGTATGATGCGAGTATCGTATGTTTTAGATCTTCATAAGTCCACGCAAAAACATATTTATATTGTTGAAACAATCTGATGAACCTATCTCTCTCACCTGGCGAGCATCATTTACCAAGATTGAAAAATTTTGGCTCAGCTTCTGTGCCCAGGTTTACCAATTCATGCTGCATGGAGGAGCTATTATTTTTGACATTCGCTAGTCTCCTAAACTTGTTCTGCAGATCAAACAACCCTTCAAGAGTCCTTACTCCTTTCGGCATAAATTTTCCTTTAGCCACATCTTTATTCTGCAGATCCAAATCGTGCTTATCTTCATCGATTATAGATTCTTGGAAAGCATCTTCATTAGTTAGGAAATTGATAATTTGATCATCATCATCAAACACTCTAAGATTTGTAATGTTATCAGGTACAAACGGCCTGAAAATCAATTCAATAGAGCATTTGTTATTTGTAGGCACTAATCTAGACGCAGAAGTGGCTAACAAATCAGTTGCAGCATTATGTAATCTAGGAATAGAATTTATATTGAAAGCATCAAAATGTGAAATTAAATTCCAAATTTCAGACCGATAACCCTTTAAGTGTGGTGAAAGACAATGAATCGTATCTCTTACTTGTCTGACAACTATCTATGAATCACCAAAGACTTTTAAATATTTGACACCCAAACTAATAGCCTTATTTAATCCTTGAACTAGAGATTCATACTCAGCTGTGTTATTTGTGCATTCAAATGCTAGTCTACAAGATAAAAAATGTTTGTTCTTTCCGGGATCAATCAAAACAAAACTGGCTTCGGATCCTTCCCGGGTTTTGGAACCATCAAAGTATAAAACCCAAAACATGTTTTATGTTTTAACTAAGTTAGTATTTTTACTACCTAAGTCAGTGGATAATTCTACTATGTTACAATCAATGTCACCAATCCGTGAAAAATGAAGGAGATCGGACCATTCATCTAAGTCATGGCCAACATCTATTGATTTATAATTCCCTGGCTCAATCTCTAAAAAATAATTTCCCAACACTGAAGGTGAAAAATTCACAGCTTCGTTCTTTTCTTCTAACTGAGTCACATTGTGCTTCGTATGAGGCTCTCTCAATATCTTGATTTGGTTTTGCCTATTTTGGTATGGAAACCACAAGTGAGATGAGTCTGTTGCAAAGTAACCGTTCAGTTTCGCAGACCAGTCCCTGCTCAATATTAATCCATAAGCTTTAGGTATATCCACCACCATAACATCTATAAATTGGCATACGCTAGGATCTGCAGACAGTCTAATGAGTACATATTTCATTTCTCCAATTTCTTTAACAGCAGTCCTATCTAGTTGTATGATCTGAGACGGGGATGGTATTGGTTGTCCATTAATTTTCTTGCAGATGGATAATAGCATAACATTTGAATAAGCCTCGGAATCCACCAAACAATTGTGTACGTTATGATTAAAAATTTCAAAGGTCAAAAGAAACGGCAAGGTCTGAGATTTTGATTTACCATCGATACTAGCTTCATTTATTTCAGTGTTTACTTCGGTGTTTTCTGCATTATTGCTAGATTATGGGTCAAAAGCCTCTAATAATTTTTTTCTTTGCTGGGGAAGATTACACAATTCAAATATAGAAATATTCGCTTTAGTTTTCTTGATATCTTCAAAGATGTTGTACCCCATGTTGTAATCTTCCAGGCTTTTCCCACCATTCCCTGTTTTGTTCACTGTGACCTTTGGCTTTTCATTAATTACCGGCTTGTCTCTTTAATCACGGCGAGGTTTACTTTAGGCTGTGGCAGAATGACAGTTATGTTCCTTTTGGGTATTTCTTTTGTAACCTTAGATTTAGGGACAGCTGGGCGTGGATCAACAACCGGACCCTTACTCTGAGTAGTAATGTTTACGGCTGAAACTTGAATTTCTTCAGCATCTTCTTCAATCAATTCTGTTAAGGGAACCCAATCCCATAATACCATCGTGGTGTCTGGAGTGGGTTCCTCCTGTTCGAATGTCTACTCTTCTTGGGGATCTTCTTTGTCTGTTATTTGTGCATCCAGTAATTGATTCATAACCAAACTCATCGAATTTATCCACTATGGACAGCTCTTTTCATAATGTTGTTCTTGATGAAAAGTGCAGAAATGATCCATGCCTACCTCGTTTAAATTTAGGACAACAAAATTGTTTACAGGTGGAAGAGGTTGTCCACCTTCCTCCCTTTTCTTGTAGAAAGGTTTGAATGGTTTTCTTAACGTACTAGCTGCCTTGTCCTTTTCAAGATCTACAATTTTATTGGACAGTTTTTGCATCATCTTAACCACATTTTATAATTCAGATGATGATTCTTCCTTAGGTCTAGATAACAACAAAGGCTTATTGCTGGTTGTTGGTTTAGCTTCCAAATCAAGTGAATGTTTAGCAATGCTATCCGCTTCAACTTCTACTTTCTTGGATTCTTCAAAGTTTTCTACCAATGCAAGCTTCTTCCTTCTTTTAACAAACATAGCTATGGGTGGATCAAGTGTTTTGGTATAATATTCCACCAAGGATTTCTCAGTGGGTCTCATTGCAACACTAAAATTATTTAATAAGGTAGTAAACCTATGATTAAATTCTTGTACCTTTTCTTTATTTTCCATCCTCATAGATAGCAATTCTTTCATAAGTGTGGCAACAGTGTTTTGATTACCAAATTTACTCAGAAAACATTTCTCGAAACCATCCCAATCGGCTATTGAATTGGCTTGCAAACTAAAATACCAAGAAGATCCTTATGTTCAAACGTGAAAGGAAAAATCCTGCAAACTACGTCTTTGTGTTATACATTGAGGAGATTTAAAGCCAAATAAAAACTCTTAAGGTGATCTTCAATGGAAATTCCTTTTCCATTATCATACTTAGGTAAAGCCTTTTCTGGGTGCTTAGGTAGATCATGCAAAGGTGGAGCCAAATTAAGCGCCTCTATGGTCCTCCAAGCATGCGTAGCCATAACTTGTGGTTGTGGTTGAGGTGGTGGCTTTGGTGGATTATGAGGATCTTCTTGAGTTGGAGGAGTATCGGGTCTTAATTGATCAAGCGGATCTGTGATTTCTTGTAAAGAAAGATCCAATAACTCTTCCAAACTTTCCACTAGCACTGAATCTCTAGTGTACTATGGTTCTCTCCTATGGATTTGCCTTCTGGGTAGCAAAGGGGTTATGTTTAACCCCCCAAGACTCCTAACATAAGAACATATGTGTTTTCTAAAGTGATCTACTTCTTCAAAAGGGATAGCATATAATGGTTCTTGATGTTCACCTTCAGGATTGGGGTCTTCTTGATCCTGTGATTCCAGAAAGACGTCTTCTGGAATAGTTGTTTCACGTGGATCTTCAAAGGAATTTATTCTAAGAAAAGAGTTTCCTCTACCAGCCATGCCCTGGCGGCCCTCCTTCTAGTGCCAAAAACTATTGATTCCCCGAAATTCTTAGCACCGACAGTTAGGGATTCTCCACGGTAAGCAACCCCAATTAGATCGCTCACCGTTTTGTGTGGGGAATCCATCCGGTTAACGGCCCGGCTACCGTATGTGATTTAAAGATTTTTTTTCACCGGTTGCAGACCGATCCACCGTTTATGTATTTTATGTTTAAAGATGATATGAAAGTTTTCTATCTAAATGCATATAATCAAAACAAATCTAATCTAAAACTATCTAAACTAATTAATCTATCCCTGCAAGGAGCAAATCTGAAACATGAGTAATATGCTGGAAAAGTACCTAAGAATCTCACATATAGTTGTTCTGATATTATAAGCACATTTAAAGCAGAATATAAAAGATAACAGAGATAGCTCTGATGTAATTAAAACATTCCATTACTCATTAGACACATAATTAGTTGCACAGGAAATGAAAGCATTCACAACCAAGAATTAATTCAGAACAGTTAGGAACGATCTCACAGTATATGCACGAATGGTGCAGAAATAATTCAACAGACATTCAAGATGTCCACATGCAAAAATGCAGTGCTAGATTTTCCCAGGAAAATCGATCCTTCTTTATTAATGCAACAAAATAGTTCACGTACAAACAGTCCAATCCTTTCACCTGCAAAAAGTCCCTTTCCTTCTATTCTATTCCTCTATTTATAACTTTACAAAATTGTCTTTTCTCCAACCCTAACCCTACGAAAACTCAAAAGTTTGTCTTCTAGTGCTCACATAAGACAAAATTAGTTTCCAGCTATTATTTTAATGTTTATACAACAAATCAGCTTCCAGATGTCTTTAATATTTAATATTTATACAATGTCAAAATCAGCTTTCAGCTGGCTTTTCTGCGACAGCTAGCTTTTCCACCTAATCTATGTAACTGGCCAACATTCTCATTTCTCTTACAATAATATTGCTGCGAACAGGAGTCATCATCTTTAGAGATATTTCATGCTTAGGAAACTCTGCTTCAATAGCTTTTACTCCTGCTGTTGTGGCCTGGGGAATGTCCTCTAGAAAGTATGCATGGATGGAAGCTTTCCCAATGAACCAATGGAGATCATCTGATGTTAGGACATCTATTTTTTGTATGTAGTCCAACTCTGTGCTCAGCTCGCTCTACAGCTCTAAGAGACGTTGGTCTTTTTTTCGGAAATCTTCTATGGTCTGTGGAGTAATCATCTCGCACTTCTCATGGGCTTCATGAATCTTTTGGTAGAGGTCGGTACACCGCTCGATGGTTTTTTGAATTCCCACATTTACTTTAATACCCTAGCTTCTGCATAATTCAATGAGCCCTAAATCCAGCTGATAATCGACCAAGGACTTGAGAGGTAGATTTGCAGGGAAGCCTGATTTCCCTTCCCTCCATTCAATTTGTTTTATGATATCTTCCATGATGCACACGCACTTCCTTCTGAGCTTCGGGGCTTCGACATCGATTTCTTTCATTCTTGAAATCAACGCCTTTATCTTGCTCACTTCTACTGTAATGAGTTCTTTTGACTGGTGAATTTTATTCTAAATGTCACATGCTTACTCTTGGAAGGGAATTAAGTCCTCCTTCTTCTCATCTGCAACCTTCAGTTGCTCCAATAGAGACTCATTTTCCTTTATCAACCTTTCGAACTGAGGCTTATATTACCCAAGTTGTTGCGTAGTGTCGGCCTCATCTTGCTCCAACTCTTTTATGTGAGTTTCTAAATCTCTCTTCTCGCCTTCTACGATTATTAGTTGGGAAGTTAGTGCATTCTTTTCATCATCGAGCTTTAGTCCTTAGGTGTTGACTCTTGTACTCTCCACTGGCCCTCGACCTTATCTGTCTTTCAACAATTGTCATCTTCTTGGCACATTCCAAAGGATCCATTTTGAGTGTTGATATCCACTCATCATTTAGGAAGGTTTTAGGGAAGGGAAACTTGTATGCTGTGGTGATATGGTCCGGTCCAAATGATGAAAGGCTCATTTCAGTGATATCTGTGATGATTCTGGTGCCAGTATTCACCTAGGGTAGTATCCAACCAATAACCTCCGAGCACGGGAACAGCTCGGGGCGAGTGGATGCTTTGTGGAGACTAGACCTTGTGATGTTCTGATAAACCATTAGCTCTTCTAAGGAGGCTTCGGGGAAGTTTTTATCTCTTATAGATCTGTATAGCTCGCCCCATTGATACTCTGGGATGGATCCTATCATAGCTTTTGTGTCTCCGAACATCGTTTTGAGTGAGGTGTCCAAAAGGATTTGTACATCTGAGTCTGACTCGACTAGTTTAGATTTCTTTCTAG
Organism: Larix kaempferi; assembly: GCA_027924585.1. NCBI lineage: Eukaryota > Viridiplantae > Streptophyta > Pinopsida > Pinales > Pinaceae > Larix > Larix kaempferi. Next base: position 1,176,203 of record BSBM01000068.1, on the reverse strand, counting down.
CGGATCGCCTGTGCATATAAAATCTGTGAAAATACCGAAAGAAGAAATAAGGAATAATGATGGACAATACAATATCTATGATGTGGTGGATTAAGTAGAACAAAATATGAATGTTAACTTCCTTTTCAGGCTTACTAAGGTTGAAACTCAGGCAGAAACAAAGAAGAAAACACATATGTATAATCTATCCACCATGGCAATTTAGCATGACAAAAATAATGCTTCCAAGTCGTAAGTGCGTAACGGATTTCAAGAAACTTCCAGAATGTGAAACCACCCTTCAATTTAACCCACTGCGTTTTAATGAAAAGAGAATTATAAAAACAACCACACAAAACCGAAACCGTCATGTTTTACAAAGACAGTTTATTTATAATTAAACATGCATAACTTGAACATAATGCAAGTGTTGTAGGCGTTCATAGGTGTTATTCAAATAATCGGGATGCCACTAACTCTACCAGAAAAGAGAAACTTTACGCAGGCCATGCATCTAACGTTTACGAAAACAGCTTATGAGGACAAAAAAAAACATACATGCCACTTGAATGATAGAAGCAAGCACGTGTGTGCGTGAAAGTGTAAAGCAATTGGCGGTGTAAAAATCCTGTTATCACACAACTTGTAGTTGCCCCTAGTGGTATCCCATCCGGGACGGTAGAGGAGGCAGGAAACTAAAGAGGTGACCCAAGAGATGCCATGGTTCCCAATGCAAGGTGGGAGTCACGTCAACCGAGGCACTCTTCGCTTTAGGTCAGGGTGTATCAAGACCTAGGGGGAGACCCTATAACCAATCACAGATAATTGGACCCAAACAAAGGTTTGTAAGGGTAAATAAATGAAGAGTTACGGGAACCAATGCAAGGCTAAGTGGACCTAGAAGTTGAGGTATGGTTGAAGGTGGTGTGAGAGATTGTTAGTATTTCAACCTACGTATGGTTTAGGCCACATGATTGGGGATGATGACAATATGTAGTACCATATGTTTACACAAGTGGGTCCTATTTTCTTGGGATGTGTGAAATGGCTTTAAGTGGGCCCACAAGGTGAAGCTAGGGATGAAATTGGTACTAGATGTTATGTTATTAGTGGATCTATAGATCTAAGTTGATTTTAAGAGTACCCATGTACTAGATCTAGGGTTTGACACAAATCCCAAGGAGTGCGACTTGCTTTGAGGAGGACTAGTGCCTTGTTAAATGGGCTAATGGGGTCAAAAAGTATGTCAAAATGTAGATCGGGACACCTAGAAGCCAAGTCAAGTGGGCTAAATGAGATCTAATGGTTGGATCTTGCTAGATCTAGGTTTTTCAAGAAATGACCCTAAGTGGACCACAATCCCTTGAAACAAGGAATGCTACCCCCAAGGCAGATCGTCACAAAAAAATACTCTAGACCTAGGTTTCAAGGGATGGCCTTTCCAAATCTCCAAAAATCTCAACCACCCACCTCCTTGAAGTGGGCAAACTCACCTTCCCAAGGGAGTACGACTTGCTCAAGGAGGGCTAAAATGAGGGTTAGGTGGACCAAATCAAGTCCAATGGCCACCAAACTATAGGTCCAAGTGGCTCATGCCCCGATCTATGTGGATCCCAAAAATCAAGTCAATCTAAGGGCTAGATCTTAGTAGATCTGAGTTTTGAGGTGCCAAGAAATTCAAAAGGGGGTTTTAACCCCTTAAAACATGGAATGATGTCCACAAGGTAGAATTCACCAAAGTAAGAATCTGGGGGTAGGTTATCAAGTGTCTAGATTGCAAATCAAGTGGGATCTCACCTACCCATGTGCTAGATCTAACCAAACAAGCCTCTCACTAGGAAGTGCGATTTGGGTTCAAGAGGGCTTTTTGCCTTGAAAAGTGTGTCAATTCTAAGCCAATCACCACCAAACTATAGATCCAACTAGGGGTGGATGCTATAGAGGTGGGTTTTCAAGATCTTCTCAAAAGCAAGGCTAGATCTAAGTAGATCTAAGAAATACCAAAATTGGGGTTTTTAATTAATTAGGGTTTATGACCAATGAAGATAGAATGGATGAAAGAGGCACATACCTTGTAGATCTTACCTCAATTGCTTGTGGCCACCTTGCAAATTGATAGCATTCTCCTATGTGTATATTCAAGAGTGATATCCAAGAGCTCCAACCAAAACGTCCTCCTCCAAGATAGCCAAATCGTCCTCCTCCTACAAGACAAGATCAAAGAAACAAGTCAAGCAAGATGATTATGAAAATGGTAGAAAGATGTAATAGAAAGCATCAACTATGTCACAAAGATACAATAATGATACTCCCTATCACAAGATCAACCCAAGAGAGAATATGTGGATCCCTCCAACAATAACCCTCAAGAAGTCGCCCTCCTCTCCACGAATTCGCCTTTCCTGTAAAAAGATTAGTAGAAGCACCAAAATCCACAATGATACATAGAAGAGATACTGTATATTCAATATGCAAGAGAATCCACAATACAAGAGAGATGTGCTCCACAAAGAAATCTTCTATTCCAATATTCCAGAGCTCCAAAGGTGAGCTATACAATGGGGGGTCTCCTCCTTATATAGGATAATAAAGACCAAAACCCTATACCACTCTACAATACTACATCAAATGAGTGGTTGAGATTAAAATATCTCATCATACAATCAATGGCCAAGATGAACCATAACAATATATCACATGGATCACCCAATATAATAATAGCGCCCCCACTAAATGGTACAAAAAGAGGGTGACGTCATCCACTAGAGGGGTAAAAGTACAATGATCCACCTCATGATGACTAGGACATGACAAAATAAGCACATGGTGGGGCTAGGAGGCATCAATCCTTACCAGCTCATCCCCAAGGCACAATAAAATAATAAAATATGTCCAAGATAATATAAATGACCAAAACTGTCCTCCAAATCCATGACAGTCAAGCAGTAAATGACCTCCTGTGATCAATGTGGACATACCCACATGGTGAAAACTAACTGGAAGATAGTGAGATCACCCTGGAAGACCTCTGTGAAGACCAAATGCCAAAACCTTTCCTCAATTTCCCAAATCGATTTCCTCAGTGACCACTTTATCCCATTTTTTAACTGCCTCGGTAACTGTGAAAGTGCCAAAACTGCCTCCTAGGGCACCTGCGCTGTCCATCTGATCCCACCAGGCTCTCCAGAAGGGGGAGTAAATGGTAAAAACAAGTGGCTGGACCACCCCCTTCATCATCAGTGCCCTAGGTGAACTGGCCTCTCAGGGCCCCTACTGCTCAGGCTAGGAAATCAGCCCCAAATCTGGTCAACAAGTGTAAAACTGCATCAATCACTGTCAGAAGTGCCCAGAACTGAAAGATAAGTGTCTCATGGGATCCAGAATACCCAAATCCACTAGAAATGTGTACTCATACACCATGGGTTTCCCTAATGGGCCAGCTGTAGGGTCCACCATATATGGACAATGTACAAACTGCTGATCTGAAATAATAAATAAACCTGCTGAACTGCATCAATCATCATCTGCATCATATGTCCATCACATGATATCATCATCAAGTATGTGGTACCATCATCATCATCAATAGGCATCTATACATGGCCCACATCATCATAGATCCCAATAATATACAACCAAGGATAAATCACATCAGTAGACTAAGACATGCTTCTCTAATCATTTTCACAGCCTAGCTCAAAGTATAAGATCCATTCAGTGGCATTAATCAAGTACACATATTCTGTTGTTATGTAAAATTACTTGCACAATAGTTCAAATGACAAACTCACCCATTGGACATGGTCAAACTGCTAGTGAAGGATGAAGGCTAGGAACAAGGTTGGGCAAAGGGGTTGACCTGTCTAACTCAACTCAAAAATACTTTGGACTGGGAGAAAGGGGAAAAGCTACAAACTCTGTGCTGGACAAAATAACACGGGGAATGGCTGTGCCTCACAAATGGATAAGTTGTTCAAAGAGTGTTTATTCAACTTAGGCATCATGTCTACATCAAGTTGATCCAGGTTCATTAGGATCATTCAACTTTATTTCATGGCCTTTTTGGCCTACATAACCCTTCGGATCTCAGGTGTGCTGATAAGCACAACTAGTTGCAGCTTTCATCCAGGGTATGTTTCATACATACAAGGTCAGCAATTGTTTAGATATAGCTTTTAAGAACCATTTCTTTTTGGACCTTTCTTCTACTCTTCGAGGAGTATTTTTAGCTATTCATCGCTCTTGCCCCTTTTTTTTGTTTCGATGGGCGAATTTATAAGTTTCCATAGGTAGAACATAAGCTTTCAGTTTCAGCCAACAACATCTAAAGTGACTAGGGGGAGTTCGAGCCAATGCCAAACATCGGGACAACCGACCAGAATGATTTAGGCCTACAATCCAACTCACCCAAAGGCAAGTTTTGTCACCAACTTAGAGCCGAGACACTGAATATACAGGGATGCGGTCCAAACACGGAGGTAGAAAAATGGGGAAGTCCTCGGTATCAGAAAGTCAAATGAGACAAGTCAAGGTTTAAAGTCAAATAGGAAGTTCATGTATGGATGGAGTCAAGTGAATATGAATCCTACACTAGCAGACAACTGGTGTCAGGAAAGACCATATCTATGTAAGGTGGAAAACCAGTGGGTTTTGTTAAATGACCTAAATGTGCAAGCAATTGTCCATTTTATGATTTATAGTTCATGTTAAATAGTTTTCCACATCAGGAATAATATACCAAGCACATGCTGTGATCATGACTAAATCAACAAGATAATAATCCACAGTCAGTGATAACATATCCATAAATCATACAACATCATCATAATAACAAACATCATGTACCATCTGAAACACTGCTGCAATACATCTCTAGGCACTGAACTGAAACTGTATGGGATAAAGGGTCACATCAGTCATCAAATCTGAACTCTCAAGGCTCAGCCTTGACACCAGGTCTAAATAATATACTACTCTGATCATGAGTGATCCAAAATATATAGCCATGCTCTGGAATAATGGAAGCTCTGGAATGTGCATATATCTGCTGAACAAAAATAGTAGCCCCGCTACTATGGTGTGATAACAAATCCTTCAAATGAAAAGAGACTTATAGTGTTCAAACGGGGAACAACTTCTGTTTGGCTCCAAATGGCTCGGCTGATGCAAAACTACTAGAGGCTACTACCGCAAGGCAGGGCACAGCGTTTTCAAGGGCACGGGGCAGGAAAACAAAGGAAGGCAGGGTGTGATTGTGTGCAAGAGAGGTATGGTATCCAAAACCGGGTTGACTCGGGCGGCCTGAGTTAGGAAAATGCCCCGACCAACTAGTGGACAAGCTAGCCATGGTGGGGGTTGTGCATAAAATATCTTTAGAGTGTACTTAACAAAACATAACAGTAACGCATGTGTTTCGAGTAGGCATAGTTGGAACAAGCTCAGGCTTAGGACTCTAACTCCGTAAAATGAGCTTAAAACTCTTACATTAACACTCTATGCGACCAAAAAAAGGACAGGGAAAGTTTAGCGAGCCTACCTGTCGATGGGAGAGGATGTAAACCTTCTTCTGGCGGGTTCCTAGCACTTTCTGACTGGTGGCAAGTCTGTAGGTGCTTGAACAGCATTTTCCCCTTTCGTAAATGGTGGACAACAATGACAAAACCCCTTCTATATATAGGGTTTCGAGCACTTAGATCGTACGGAGTTTGGATAGGTAGGTAATAACTCCACACAGGCTTGGTAGTTGAGTATTGAAGTGCACGAGGCTCGATGGTTAAACAATAAAAGCGCACGAGGTTGGTTAATGTCCCCACCTGTCCACTTTTGCAACAGTTTCGGCAAGTTGAAGCCCAGCGTTTGCACAACGGTCGGCGAAGTTAACGTTACACACTGTGACGCCGGTTTCGACGATTTCACCATAAGTCTTGTGAAACAGTCGGAAGATTTAAGCTATACGGCGGCGAAACGATCGGCATGTTTAATCACTAAGAGCTGCGCTCAGAACGCTACGACAAGGTGTGGCTAAGAAAATAGAACGGTGAGTTGGTCGGCGAAAATTAAGCCAAAGGACAGCACAACTGTTTGCGAAGTTAGCATTACAAACTACAACCAATCGGCGGAGCGAGGTTCAAGGACAAGCGACTGGTCGAAAAAACATAAGACAAACCACTGCACAATCGTCGGTGAAAAAATAAGACAAACCACTGTGCAACAGTCGACGAAAAGTAGGCTAAAGAAAGTGCAACCATCTGCGAAAAATAAGCCCAGGGACTGCGACTGGTCGGCGACATTAAGCTTAGAGGTTGCGATCACTCTACAAACAAAAAGCGACTAGTCGACAAAGAATAAACTAGAAAGCTGTGACCAGTTTTGGCGAAAAATACATTGAAACTTTGTCGTAGCCAAAAAACAACTTTTCTTGAAAAATGAGAAAAACTCAAGGGTCCAAAAAGTCTTTCGAGAGACTACAAAACTCTAAAATAAAAGGAGGGTCCCTATGATTAATGAAAATAATGGGGATCAGGTTGCAGCAGCAATAGGGTCCCATTGCAATTTGAAATAAGAACAGTTGTCAACCCTGTAGAACCTACATAGCATGGCTGCGAGAAATTTATAGGGTTCCCTGAGCAAGAAAATTGGGTATTTCCTGCTGGGTATAAGTATGAAACTGTTAGGGTTGGCCATCCATGTCTTTACAAGAGCCTCCGTCACATATTTTTGTTCAAATGACTTTATGAAGTCCTGCATCAAGAGTTGTTGTGGATATTTTAATGCATAAATTCTGGCGAATGTGTCTGGATTAAGGGAAGAATAGACATTCTGGTTGGAGTCCCTGAATGTGTTGGTCGGGGTGTGGGCGTAGTCAATCATCAATTTGATCAAATCCATGAAGGGCATGATGGTTGAACATGCAGCGATGGCATGAATTTGGGACCAGTTAATGTTCTGGTAAATAGGGGCTTCATCCTAAAACTCTGAGAAGTCATCATTATTAAAAATGTTGTAGATTCGATCCCAATATAAACAGAGTGTGTCGGAAACTCATGCATCGATATCTGATCATATGTCAAAGTTGGGGTTTTTTTAACTTCAGTTCATGTGTTGTGACCATTGACCTGGTTCTTCTAGCCATGGAAATTCGAGCTTAACCCTACAACACATAATAAAATAACACAAGCTAATTTTAACTATGAAAAATTAAAAGAGATTAAATGAGAACTTGAAATAACTTGAATAAATCTGAAAGAAAACAAAAGAAGGCCAATGCAAGCTTGGAACTGTGCATAGTTTTCATTGTTTATGAAATTTGAATTCTATGTACGGTAATGGCAGAGCAATTCAAAACTAAATTAAGTACCAAACAACATTAGGACCGAATCAAATTTTCATTTAATGCGAAGAGATGGTCAGAAATTGGTGGTTAACAAATGATTAACAATTAAATTCACTTAATTTGACTATTTTTTCTAAACAATTTGGCGTGTGTGACAAAAAATGACGACTCCCAATCAAAAATATGAACGTTAAGGTGGGCTCGACAAAAGTTGGGGCCTAGGATTCAGGAAGAACATTCATCACCGAGTAATCAACGTGCCTGCTCCCAACTTCTGAAATCTATATGGGTGATTGATTTCGAGATCGACACACCAGAATATAGTGAGAAATAAACCTTATGTCAACTCCTGAACTCCGAGATCTAGAAAAAAAATATATCGGCGCCGCGAGGTTGGGGAACATTATTTAAAGGTAATTGATTAACATGTCGACTTCCAATTTTTGACTAAAATTACAAATGTCGGGGTCAGCACATTGGAATTAAACTTTCCTAATGATTGAATTTCCGACTCCCAAAATTTTGATAAATTAGAAAATGGAAATGTCGGGATTGGAATGTCGGCAGGAATAATATCGGTATATGAATGTCCCGACTTCTTGATCCCGAATTTTTGCTTTTTAATTAAACAAGTAAATTAAAATTTCAAGAACGTCGAAACTTATTCAATTATGGATTTGATTCATTTTAGATTAAATCCAAAGTACTTCTAAATAAAATCAAGTAAAAATGGAGAAAATAAAAGGAAGATATTTTTTGAAAAATAAAATAAGGAATTTAATCCTAGCATGGGGTTCCCATCTTCTCCCTAAAGATGGTAGCGTTGTGGCTACATCACCACCATAGGATCATCCATTCCCCCCCATATGTTGATATAGTTTTGGGCATTAAAATATTATGCATTGTTGTAGGCGTGTTCTATCCCTCCACCAGTTGTCTCCACATCCACAAACGGTCTTATGTGCACTATCTTCACCTCTAAACACAAGTTGGAAGCCTCTTCCACACCAGCATCAGTCCCTCAAACTAGTCGTGGAATAGATCAAATCATAACTCCATTGGTGACACCTATATTCCATGTCCCTTTATTGTTACCCCCCACGGGACTGCAAGGAACCCCAGTGATGGCCCAACTCACATTACCTAGGCTTACTAAGTACGGAACCGGTTTTGCAGATGAAACCGGTTTTACAAATTTGACACCACCTTATCCTGAGATGGTAACAAATCCAACATCCCACTATGATTTCATTATGGTATCACCCGTAGGCATACCATCGGTAATGCTTGCAAAACCAGTGCTACCTATGACAAAACCACCATTGGTTGTCACTAAACCCAATGTTGGGGGCATGAAACAACCAAAGTTGAAAACTCATGTTGTACCAAATACTACCCCTACCCCCAGATTCAACCAACCATGCACTTTGTGCAGACAATTAGGACATTAAACAAACATGTGCCCCACATTGTCGAAGCTCATGAATTTTATCAACACCCATGTTAGTACAATGCATGTCACTGGCACTTCAATAGGAGGAACGCCAACCACCTTGGTCATGCAAAATACCAAGACCAAGACAAAGACCAAGACATTTCTCACCAATCATGCCTGCACAATATGTTCTTAGTTTGGGCATTATACACATCGTTGTCCTGAACTCCCTCGATTTCAAGATGCATTGGAAAATATTCGCCTCACACACCCCATGGTTGAAAGACCTCAATTGATTTCCTGAGAAATCGCTTCCATCAACGAACCAACTAAGGAAGTTTGTAGTAGGTGTTCATCATGTGGGCACCACCCCCAAATGATTCCCTATAACATGGGCACTGTCCAACCTAACCACACCTTGATACCACTAAGCATGGCCCATACACTCAACCATGTGTGTGCCACTCGACCATGTCGGTCATGTGGATTTTTGGCCCATTACTCATTTTAGTGCCCCATTTTGCGCATGGAACGAGCAATCTACTTAGAACAAATGTGGGTACAAGACAATCCTTCTCCCCTCACGGAAAACCCACCAATGTTACCTCGAGAGGAGATACTTTCTCCACAACTAAATACCAACGATCAACTTGATATCATCAATATGTCATCATTATGATTTTTTTCTACCAGTGACAGCACATTGTCATCATCCTCATAGGAAGATCACATGTCACCATTGATACAAGCCTCTACCATGGTAGACAACCATGACCTAGTACATAGTACACACCCCTTATATCTTTGGACACATTTGTCATATGTTGGGTGAGCCTGAAGGATATCATTTAAACAACCCCACTAATGGGTTTCATTCAAAGAAAGCCTCCCTGTAAGTCAACAGACTTAGCACGCCACAAAAACACGCCAATGTTCCATCACCTAGATAAGTTGCACCAATTTCCAATACCAATAATCTCTATTTGAAATGCGTAATGCCATTGTTCACCACCTATGTTGTCCTTATAATTAAAAACAATGTAGCATCTCATTTTTAGCAAGTTTAAATCTAATGATTGAACTTCCATAGAAAGTGTGACGAAATGTTGTTTGTCATATAGATGACCACTACTGCAAATTGCTTCACCGGATTTGTTGATGGCACAAGTTGTTGGTCAAAGAATATGGCATTCGCTACTTGGTCCATTTATACCCCATCTCATGTCCTATAGCACATAGGTGGAGCATGCCTTGGTTCAATCACTAATAATCAAGCAGAGTATGATGTGGTCATCAAATTGTTGAATGATTCCATCCACATTGGGATACAACACATTCATGTCCACTTAGATTCCCAACTCATTGTATTGCAGCTTAACAATTTGTTTTTTGTACGCAATCCACTCCTCTTTCGCAAGTATGCCTCCTCCTCTGGTAGTTTGAACCCATCATGTTCACCCATGTCCCTAGGAGAGCTAATGTCTTCACAGACCACATCACTAACGAAGTCCTCAATTGGCATCTACTGCATCGATAGTAAATATGATCAAGCAAGCAAACAAAAACATATGTGCTTTTACCATACAAGTTATGTGCTAGCCACCAACTACACATAAACATAAAATCATATATATCAATCATAACAACATACATCATACATGTATACATCAAACACATAAAGAGCCAAGAATTCCACAAAAATGGTGTGGTGTGTGTGTGTGTGTGTGTGTGTGTGTGTCATTAAATGTTATATACATCAAGCACATCGCGAGCCATACATACAAAATATGCCTTATGGGGCTACATCAAAAACCCGCCTGCCATAGGCTATGACAAGATCATGTACAAAAAGCGGCTCATTTCCCCATACAAAAATAGAACCCATGAGCACTACTAACTCATGGGGAATCACCCATTAGTGGAGCACAAGGACCTAAGATGGCTAGTGGAGGCACATCCTATGTTGGTGGTGCCACCGGATCTAGGATGAGTCCAGGACCTGGGACTAGAGATGACCTCATTGGTGGTGGAACCTATCCTCCTTCTAATCCTCGTGCAAGATGACTGGACATAGCAATCGAATGTGCTAGATCTTTCTATCTAGGTCCATAAATGGTTGAAATCCCCACACACTACACTAGTTTCTCCTCACCTACAACAACTAATGGATGCTCATCTGTGTCCATGACTAGGATGGCCAATAGTCACTCCAAGTTATCTAAATCCAGTTTCCGCAGCAGTCGGTCTTCCTCCTAGAGAAACACCAAATGTCTCTACTTCTCCCCCTGTTGCTCCCCCTATTGTACCTGTTGCTCCAGCAAGTCCCTCATCACATAACCAATGACGAAGAAGACTAGAAGTGGTAGTACATCTGTAGCTACAAGCATCCTGACTGGTCTCAATGGCCCGAAATATGCATCAAACATCACTAGATGTCAATACTCGATATATATATATATATATAACAACAACAATCATGTGAATGTAAAAATGGAAAAACATGTATAATAATATCATAATCACCTTAGGAATCCTAGGCACAAGCAGTTGGGTATCCTCGAGGTAATCCATCCCACTCCAAGGATAATGCTCCATAGGACCAATCCTCTACCTCTAGACCTCCAGATCCTCTACCTCTATGAAAATGTTTTCCGTCTCCCCACCACCTGTACTAGGAATCACTCACCCCTACAAATCCATTCAAGACTCCCTCGAAGCTTTCGGTGGTACTATCACTGGTGGTCAAGAAACAAAAAATGCTCAAAAACGTAGGAGCACACTATGGTCCCATACTTAAACTGGCCCTCACCTTAATATGCCATTGGGGTCATCATCTCATGCAAGTGCTACAACAGCATGCACCTCCATGCTACCTGATGCCCACCTATCACTCTCTCCACCAACAGGAGTTGTCCCCTAGTAATTCTATTAGTGCTCATCCCACTCAAACCATTATCATCGCCAAAACCTAGACAGATAGGTCTTGGATGTGGACTATGTTGATATTCCTAGATATCTTGGTTTTCGGATCTCCACCATAATACTGAGCAATCAACTAGTTGGTAGTTCGATGACTAGCAAATGAAGGATGCAATAGCTCCTTAATCCCATGAATGGGGAGGCCATTTTAGAAAGTAAATATACTTACGCTGGATGGTCAATTCCTCCTCTCCCATGCAAAATCATCCCCATTGATGATCATGTTATCACACAACTTGTAGTTTCCCCAATAGACGATCCTATTCAAGATGGTATAGGGGACAAGAAACCAAAGGGGTGACACAAGAGGGCCTCAGTTCCCAAGATGGATTGGTTGTCACGCAAACCAAGGCACTCTTCTCTTTATACTATCCAAGCCCTAGATAGCAATGGGGGAGACCCAGATCAACTTCTGAGAAGAGAGATCTAACTAAGACACCATATCAAAACAGATAACTGAAATACGTAAGGTGTAAGGTAAAATGAACCCTAGATCTAAGGTGTCATCTAAGATATTTGCTACAGTCTTATCAAATCTAAGGTTAAACTCATGGATTGTTTCGTTCTCTTTATTCTTGATATCAAAAATTTAATGTAAGAGAAATTTTCCATCTAATTTTCATGGCCACTCGCTGGTAAGCTTCGTGAAAAAATTATCATATCCATTTATGGACGAAGCAGGTAACTGATCAAACCACTTCCGAGCATCCCCTTCTAATGATGCCAGAATGCCCCTCATGAAGACATCTTCGTCAGATGCTCCATATGCTTCCATGTGTTCCCATACTTTGTATATATGGTATTCTATGGTTATAGCATAGTTTCTATCAAACTTGGGAACTTTTTCAAAATACTTTCCAGGCATGTCATGGGGGGATCCTTGGATTTGGGAAAAATCTGAAGGAGAAACTCTAGCCTTTCTTCTGAAAATTCTAGGATTCTATGGAGGATTGTTTTGATTTCCACCAATGTTTATACCAACCATTGGACTAGATGTAGATGAAGGAGATCCTAAAAGATGACTCGGTGAAGTATTAGGATTAGAAATCTTCCAAAAGAAGTTGGATGAATTATCTTTAAGGTGCCTTCGATTCCAAGTATAAGTTAGAGGGTCCTTCATGATTTTTTGGACGATTTAGGAACTTAAGATTTCTATGTTGGGTTCGTTCCTCAATAGATTTGTGGCGTGAAGTTTCCAAGTGAACCACAAAAGTAGTTCACCAAAAAGGTAAATGTCGTAGGAGAGGTGAGATGAGTAAATTAAGTTGGTGATTAAGTTGGTTAAGAAATAAGAAATGTAATCACCAAAGTAAAAGACCGGATATGATAAGATATGAAATAATGCACGGACACTCGTAGACACCTAAGGTAAGACTCTACCTCCCCGGCAACGGTGCCAAAAAGTTATCACACAACTTGTAGTTTCCCCAATAGATGATCCTATTCAAGATGGTAGAGGCAATGAGAAACCAAAGAGGTGAAACAGGAGGGCCTCAGTTCCCAATATGGATTGGTTGTCACGCCAACCAAGGCACTCTTCTCTTTGTGCTATCCAATCCCTAGACAACAATGGGGGAGACCCAGATCAACTCCTGACATGAGAGATCTAACCAGGACACCAGATCAAAATAGATAATTGAAATACGTAAGGTGTAAGGTAAAATGAACCCTATATCTATGGAATGAAGTCACGGGGTGAATTAAGGTTGGATCAAGAGGCTTAAAGGATATGGATATTGACCCAATGTGAAATTACAAGTGACTTATGAGTTTAAAAGAAAGATCCAAGATCAAGGCACTAGCAAATGATAGAGATTTGTCCCACCTTGGGAAACATGTCCAAGGTAGAAGGGTTAAGATCAAGATAATGATATCTAGTACCTTTAGATTAGACTTGATGGAGAATATGACAGTATCTTAGTTGACAAGTCAAAAACCGGCATCAAACAACCCAGAAAAGTGGCTAAGTCTGGAAGTGAGAAAGGGTAGAAGAGAAGTGCCTAGGGAATTGGGCAGGATGGAGTCCCTTAGGGGTGATTCCCTAGGAAACCCACCTGGGGATAGGCCTTAAGGTCGAAACCCAGAAATCCTTCGCCACGATTTTAAGTTGTTTGAGCTAGATAATGTTTAGAAGTTCCAGTAGTTAAGGTTTTAACAAAAAATTCAAATGGCCAATGGTTTATAACTTCAAATAAATAAAACAAGTGTAGTCTTTACCCGGAAAATATTGTGAATTCCTTGATTGTGATGATATACTCCTTCCCGATCAATTTGAGGTGATTTGTCTAGGTATCCAAGTGAAAACGGTTTTCCCAAAGAACCAAGTGCACCCTCCTCTCCTGCACAAGCAAACTACCGAAGTTAGATTTCATGAATCAAGAGAAAAGTGACTGTAAAATCATAAGACATATCAAATGGAAATCAAAGATCAAAGATACTATTGAAAACCCCCTGAATTAGCTGCTTCAGAAGAACGAGTTGAGGAACCCCCTGCAAAAACGTCCAAGTGAAGTCACCATCATGCAATTAAACATTTATTCCACGAAATATATTGGATCCACAACAAATTCTCAAATGCTAAGAGAAATAGAATTTTCAATCACCATCTAAGAACATTCAACAAAGAAAATCCAATATTCTTTGCAAATAATTCTTTTTATCATGAAGATTCCAAGAGCCAAAGTCTCTTTACAATGAGGGGGGTCTCTCCTTTAAATAGGAATGGAGACCAAAACCCCAACCACCTTTTAAATGAGTGGTTGAGATTAAAAGATACATCAATCATAATCCATGGCTAAGATGAACCCAAATACAATATACACAGATCAACTCAATAATAGAGCGGGCACACTCACTAAGTTGCCCTAGGGGGGACGCACCACATAAAAGTGACTAGAAGTCATAACATAAGCTCATGGTGGGGCTAGGAGGTGTAACTATCCTTCTCTAGTATGTCCCCATGGCACAATAACATATGATAACTCAAAATAATAACATACTGTGACCACATGGCCAAATCGTTCCCCCTCAATGACATAATAAAAACCCCAAATAATAGTCTGGAGTGTGCATGGGCCCGACTGAATGATACAAATTGTGCCAGAAGGTGTGGAATTCATCACACAAATCCTATGAACCAACCTAATTCCAATTCTTTGCCTCAATATCCCAAATCGAATTCCTCAGTAGCCATTTCTTCCATTCTTAATCCTCAGAAAATCACCTACAAAATAATAAAATGCATGTATCTCTCTCCTTGGTCCTCCGGGCACAAATATGACTATACCAAAATGTTTGGAAGCATGGTAATATGGTAATATCAAGTGGTTGGACCCCATACTCCCTCTGTAGCACACTAGGTGAACCAAAAAGATATCAAATTGTGCTGACAGGCCTTTTTATATGGCAAAAATGCAGTAAAGTGACAATATGACCATGATCTCATCTGAGAGTGCTTGAAACTGAAATCTGAGTGTACCAATGGACTCATAAATTCCAAATGTAGTGGATATGAGTACTCATACATCATATTACCACCTGGATAATCATCTATAAGCTCAACCATGCCCGGACAAATAAAAATAACGATATGTAAAAATATATATAATAATAAAAATTTGTATGATCATATAAAACCTATTTCTGCTGCATGGAACCATCAAATGGACACCATGGGACCACAAATAATCTATCTCGAACATCATAGGTCCAAACTCATCTCGGATCTTGCAGTTGATTTGGTCAAACTGGGTTGACCAGGTCAAAACTGATCAAAATCATGACCCAAGCTAAATCTTATTGATGTTGCAAGTGAAAATGGATAAGATATGCTCTTATAATTATTTCAATATCAAGCCTATAATCCAAAGTAGCATTTCACTGGCGAATAAGCAATAACACATCAAATATAAGTCTGGATTAAGATAATCAAATACTGAGAAAAAGACCCTCCAAGTGTATACTCAATTTATGGACTTGACTATTTTTCTAAGAATGGGTGAAGGTGGAAAAATCAAGGCTAGGACAAGGGAATGAATTTACAAACTTCAACACTGTGACACTTCGGATAAAGGAAAAGGGGAACACACTTAAGCATTTGTTGGATAGAAAACACACAAGGAATGGCGGTGTCTCACAAATGTAATAAGTTGATTTGACGAGTGCCTATTCACTTTAACAAATGTCTACAGCTCACATCCAAGCTGAAACCAACTCCGTGAGGATATTTTCTAGAAGCGTCATGACTAGGTGCACAGCTAAGCGTAACTTAGGGTTCTAGGGGACACTTAGAATTAGTTGTCCCTTACTCCATCTCACATCCCAACCTATGGGCTTAATTATTACATTTTTCCATGGCCAACATTCTTTAGATTTAGCATATGTTTATTCACTGCTTTCTTAGGCCTTATGTCCCTTTGGATTTTGCATGTGCTTAGAAGCACAACTAATCGCAGCTTTTATCCAGGGTGTGTTTCATTTAGTTTCGAAGCCCTCTTTCATTGTGTTTAAAGACACAGTTGTATGCATAATCATGGGCTTGCATAAAAGATATGACAAATAGTAATATATGTATGTAATGATGGTAGTACAATTTGCTTCAAGTTTAGTCAACACAACTCAAGTAACTGGGGGGACTATCCACAATCAGGACCAAACATCGAGGGCAACCACCAGAGAGGTAAAGGCTTCAAATCCAACTCACCTAAGATCAGGAACCAACACTAGCGGGTTCTCCTAGACCAGAAGGATCAAGGCTTCGGTAAGTTTTGTTGCACAACTCAGAGCCGATACACAAAACAAAAGGGAGTCTATCAACATAGAGGCATAAGCGAGGAATTCCTCAGTATCACTAGTTGAAGTGTAAGTCAGGATAAACCAAGTATGGAAGAGAACAGATGGATGGGGAAGGGTGACAGGTGATTCCATCACTAGCAAGCCAGAAAAAAATGGTGGGAATGACCAAGTCCATACTACCAGAGAGGGTGAGACCAACTAGTATACACGAAAAATTCTTTAGTCTAAGTAATTAGATAACTTCAATTCCAGACAATCAACCAATAACCAAACATATATAATATCACCAGATAATGACCACTAGACACCTAGTCAAGCTACCAAGATAAGTAAAAGAGCAAAATAAGGCTACCCAATGCACATCCATATACTTGTTGAGTCATATACCTATACACACCCTCTGAACCATCCACTATCACTGGAACACTTGTATCCTCGAACGTGCACTCTAGCTCTACATCATCTTCAAAACATGCACTCTAGCTCTACATCATCTTCAAAATACATACCTGTTATCTGCAAAATGCAAATGAGTTATACCAAACTCACAAACCGGTCATAAGTAACATGCATATATATATATATGTATACATATATATAAATATCAAAATAACAGTACTGAATTAAAATGCCGAAAGTAAAGAATCTAATATGCTAACATAAATTCAAAGTTTTATTATTTTGCAGGAACAGAGAAATAAAAAGGCACTCGAGACTAACTACTAGCTTCAAAAGTGAGCTTAAGAAAATAGGTGCCAGACTCAATGGAAAAAATATACTAAACTGTTGGTCAAGTGATGTTAGATTTTAAGCATCAATTCAATATGATCTAGGATCTTATCTCAGAGAATAACATGTACAACATATCAATCACAAGAAGCACTCACAAGAGACAATCGACATAGAGTTTCCTTGGGGAAAACCAATAAGGTGAAAAACCCTAATAACTTCCTCAGAGATAGAGAGAGCAATGATACAACCCAAGTACAAGAGATAGTTCTCCTAGCAAATTCTCCTCCTTCCTCACTTGTGCGCCACTCTCCAATGAGTGTATGAGTGAATAAGTGAATGATCAAATAGAGTGCATCCCGCACTCTATTTATACATAAATTGACTTGTCTAATAAACTACCAGGGCCGACTTGTCTAAGACAGTCTAATAACCCATGGTTAACTTAACTCAGGGCCAACCCCACACTTGGTGGTCTAATAACCCATCACATGCAAGTTGCGACACTTGTCAATACAAATGACGACACTTTCGTGTAGAGGAATAATACCATCTCTATAGTAGTACAATATACATATGTGAAATACATTCTGAAGTTACAAATACATCAACACTCCATCTTAACTAGGAAGGTATTTCTCGACACAGATCTGCTAGCACAAGTCTTCTTCTCTGGATCATCGTCACTGGATCATCGTCATCAAATCATCGTCATCAAATCATCATCATCGTCACTGCTGCTACTATCTCAATCAATCTCTAATTTACTCGTCATAGGAAGTTCTACAGAGCCGGCCCTTTTTCATGTTGGATGTAGGCCTAGCCTCCATGTAGGTCTTTATCATATCTGCGAGCAAGCCATCAAGTAGGTACACCTCAGGACTAATTACACTGCCTCTTCAAAACCTGCAATATCTCTCGGGACTGATCATATGCCACCGCAAAACCTACAAGAGCATCTCAAGACTGATTATATGCCTCTGCAAAACCTGTGTACCCCACTATCACATCATCACCTTCAGATCACCTCATGGTCCATGGAGCACAACCCAGATGCACATCACACATCGCTTACACTCACCGGCATGGTAAGACACACTTCAACCATCCGTGAAAGGATCAGCACTTATATCTACGCCATGGGAAGACACACTTCAACCATTCAAGAATGCAACCGCACTTATATCGCATCCATGGCAAGACAAACTTCAACCATGCTCGAATGGCCCAGCACTTATATCGCAGCCATGGCAAGACAAACTTCAACCATGCTCGAATGACCCCGACACTTACATCGCATCCATGGCAAAACAAACTTCAACCATGCTTGAATGGCCCCAGCACTTACATCAACGACCATGGCAAGACAAACTTTAACCATGTCGGAATGGCTCCATCCCTTACATCAACGACCATGGCAAGACAAACTTCAACCATGTCGGAATGGCTCATGTGCATCCGTGTCTCCAGACTCATCACTTCCCCTTGGAAGGAATCTCGATCTGAAGTACACCAAGCCTCTCTCTGAAGTACTTAAACTTCACCCTAGCCAACAGCTTGGTCAACACATCGGCTATCTGCTCGTCCATCGCAACATACAGGAGCTTCACTGCTCCTCTCTGCACCATATCCCTGATATAGTGATACTTGATCTCAATGTGCTTCTACTTGTCATGGAACACTGGGTTCTCGGACAACTTCACACAACTCTGGTTGTCGCAATATATACAAGTAGCGCTCAACTAGAGATCAAACAAATCAGATAGTAGCTTCCTAAGCCATACTACCTCACAACTAGCCAAACAAGTTGCAACATACTATGCTTTGGCTGTACTCAGTGCCACACAGGACTGCTTCCTGCTAAACCAAGAGATCATAACGGATCCCATGCTGAGCCAGCACCCTGAAGTGCTCTTCCGATCAATGGCACTACCTGCCCAATCCAAATCAACATAACCCTCCAGGTTAAAATTTTGATTCGCCTCATACTTGAGCCCATAGTCAACTGTACCATTCAGGTACTGTTATCACATATATAGTAGCCGGGCTACCATACATTATTTTTCTGATTCCAATACACTATTCAGCCAGTTCCATTACATTGAGATGTTGAGATGAGCATCTATATTGGATCACTATCAGATTTTGGACAGCAATATATATTCCCCATACCATGACTGAGTCTCAGGACACTCAGAGAGATGATCAATGTAGCCATTATACCATTTGTACAGAGCAGTCAGTAGTGCCCAAAGTTACAGCAGCAGTTTCAGAGGACAGATGATGGTACAGGTGATGAGCATTCAGGTATATGACTCAACAGGTATATCATTGTGTTATGGCTATATTGCTTTTATATTTATTCTTATAGCATGTCTTAGCACCTAGTGTCATGATCTAGCGATCATATAGATATGTGGACCTGGTTGATCTTATTATACATATTATATTGTCCCTACTCAGACTTAGAAGTTCACTAGTCATACTCATTGGTTTTACCCTCCTTAGCGAGAATAGAGGTGATCATTCCACCATACCTTGGCTTGCTAGTGTTGGCTCCATTATTCATTGTCTTCGTCCATCCATTTCCTACCTTTTAGATTATCACCCTGACCTACAACTTGACTAGTGACATGAAGGACTTTTCCCCACTGTAGCCTCTGTATTGGATGAGCTTCCCTGTTTATTGTGTCTCGGCTCTAAGTTGGTGACAAAACTTACTTATGGTGAGTTGGAGTTCCTTGTGAATTCCCCCTAGTCACTAAAGTTGTGTTGGCTAAACATGAAACTTTTAGTGCTGCCATGAATACAAAATATGGAAAAAATGAAATGCTATATCTTGTATGAAAATCCCATTCATGCAATGTGTTTCTAAACACACATGAATGAAAGGCATGCCAAATGAAAATGTCCATGAAAGTAAAATGTTATATCTTTTGGAAATGTAAATACCTAGGTAAACAAGCTATCTGTGACACACCTAGAAGTGCTCAGGTAAACAAGTGCCTTAAAAACACACCTGCAACAGAAAGCCTAAATACATGTAAATCTATGCAATGTGTTTATAAACACACATAGATCAAGGCTATGGAAACTTCAGGCCCAAAAAGCAATGGAACTTATCTAAATTATTGCTGGCCTCATTTGTATTATGGATTGTGCGCATCTGTTAAAGGTGAATAAACCATCTTTGAACAACTCATCCATTTGTGAGACACCGCCATTCCCTGTGTTGTTGCTCATTCAGTATATACTATGGTGTGTATTCCCTTTCCCTTTTCCAAAGTGTCACAAAGTTAAGTCAGTCAAGTCATCCCTTAGCCTAGCCAGTTATTTTAGCCTTCACCCTTCACTAGCAAATTGATCACAGCTATGAAGTGAGTATGATCTTGAAAGTCTAGTCGGAGTAATAATAATAATTAATGACATTATATATTTGGATTTAGATCGCCAGTAATGATTACTTTGTGTTATAATTGTTATTTGAATAAGTTGTAGAGCATGCATTAACCTTTGACACTTTGCAGCAGCTTCCGATGATGGTTTGAGTTATATTTGGTCATGTTGACTTGGTCAAACCTAGTTTGACCAAGGTCAACCATAGGGCATGAGATGGTTGGACCTTGTGATGATATGGGTAGATGATATATGGTCTATGTACATGTACATGATGATTCTATTGTTGGTTATATTCTCTTTCAGACCCGGGCTTGCGGTAATCTCTTAGACCAACAGAACCCTTAGCTCACTGGCCCTTTCGGCAACAGGTCGCAGAGGCAACCTGAAGTCTCACCCGAAGTGATTCTAATGGGAGGCAGAAGACTCAAGTGTCCTCAGCCAAGTTCCGAGGCATCCAGGGTACTAAAATCCACCTTGATCCCTTTGACTGGAGCTGTCTATCTCATTCCATTACTCCGGCTACGCCTCCGTCTTATCGCATTACGCAGGGAATGCGATAAGTCTTCCCCTATGTAAAACCGTCTAGCGATACCTAAGATATCGTAGGCGCGATATCTTCCCCTTCTAGTTCCTGCGGTAAGTGAATCTTGACCGCTTACTGGATTAATAAGTGGTCTCCGCTATCCTTATCCTGATACCGCAGTTAGCTACAACATTCAGTCTCCAAGCTTAACCCTCGCTAATGAACTTGACCCTTGATATCTCGCAACAACGTAACTAAGTAGAATATCACTTTGAGCAGTGTCTAAGTAGACCATTCATGACTTACATTCAGTTCCTACTCGCACATTATCCTCTGTTAACAATTATCTAGTTGCTATGCGGGTAGCTATGATTATCGCAATTATTATACATCATTCAGAAGTTAAACTGACGACCATGTACGTTACTTATAACAGACTGAAGCATTCATATATAACACAGACAAGTGAATGAGAGCAGTATCTACACAAATACAATAGTGCTACTTAAATAAGCATGTTGTTACTCCCAGGGCGAGAACTACGCCCAGGGGAACTACGGTTCTTGTTTACAACTCTGCAGAATAAACACAGTTCCGTTCCACTCTTTACAACACGGGTCTTCTGGGAAACTCCACCTCAGTGGGAGCCCTTCTCTATAGACCTCTTTCTCTCACAATCCCTGCGGATCGCACTATCTCTCAACAGGTCAGCCCTATGTTCTCTCAGGGATGTCCAGACTCTGCAACAACAAACTTGGCTAGCCTCTACCTGATGTCTCTATCACTATGTGGCCAACCCCTTATCATATAAAAAGACTACTATATATAGATGGCCCGAAGGTCTCATCGCAGTTACAAAACTGTGGGCCTTATCCCAACAGTGACTCAACCCTAACCACTTACAGTCAACTGGCTGTACTTCCATGGCCGCCTTCTGTCTCGTCGCCGCTTCCTGCAGTCCTTAGTCTTTAATGCATCGGCCCGTCGCTTCTTCTTGGTTCAAGCAATGCTGACTGTAGTCCTTCTTCTTTAATGAGGGTAGCTGAACCCTCTCTTCATCTCCGGCGCCTTTATTGCGGTGGTTGAGCTCTCCCTTCGGCCTCTTCTTTGTACCACATGCTTGACTTTTCTGTACCTATCGCCGTGATTCCCGCCGGGATTTGCGCTACGGCGATATCTTTGTCTTACCGCCAAAATTGGTACTTTCTCTCCAAAATTAGTTATCCTTCCCAAAATTAGCAGCTTCCTAAGTGCTGCGGAAGTTCTCTCCAACAACTCCCCTAACACTTACTTGTGGCTCGTCCCCGAGCCACTCGCAACAACAGCCTGATTCATCTGCCTAAGCTTATCCTTTGCTGCTCGTGAGATTGCTGCGAACTGTGCCTTAAGCGCTTTAATACTTTCATCCATGTGTGTTACTTCTTCCTGCGCTGCGCTGAGCAGCTCAGCAGTTACCAAGGAGTCCTCTGTGCCCTCAATGACTCCTTTACTTGAAGTGAAGCTTTTCACCTTTTGCTCCAGTTCATCAACCAGATGTGCGACTTTGCTTTCGTGCGGGCTAACTTCGTTAGCCAGGTTGATCTGCTGTGCTCTGTATTTCTGCACCTGCTGCTGCATTTGTGTGATTTCTCCTTTCTTTCTTATCTTCGCAAGAGCACTCAAGCCCTTGTACTCTTCTTCAGCTCTTGCTATCGCATCTTCACAGTGCTTAATGTGCTGATCGAGCTCGGCTTTCTGTGGGAGTTCCTCTAGCTCCAGCCATGTTTTTTATGCATCTTCCAGGATAGCCTCTGCTGCTTCCACCCGACAGTGCATCTGTGTCTGTACAATTCTGAAAGCTTGCACTCATGCTTCTTGGATTTCCTCTGGAGTAGGTGGCTTATTTGCTTCAAGTGCAGCAATCCTTGCTTCGTATTCTTCCTCCATCTTTTTCTTCTCTTCATCTAGAGCCTTTGCTCTTTCCGCTATTTTTCTGATCTTCTGAGTTATTTCTAACTCAGGCCTGATATCGCACTGCGGAAGTTCTGCTGCAATGTTCTTTAAAACAAGAGAGACATCCTGCTCTCGCTGAACATATTGCGTCAACTGGGCACTCTCTGCCTCATGCTGTGCAATGAGCTGCACATTGTCGTTAGATAGCAAAACATTTTGCTCATATGTGACTTGTTCTCTGTGCCTCAGCTCCGTGCCTATCTGCTGGAAAATTTCATACAACTGATCCACAGGTACCTCTGGTAGGTTCACCTCAAGAGGATGAACCATCTGCACTTCCATCGGTACAGGGAACTTAATGCTTCCTGGCGGTATACGAACAATGTTCGTGCGGTCCCTTGCAATGCTTTCTTCTCTGCTCTGTGGAGGGGGCTGCAAACTTTCTGCGACTGTAGTTGGAGCTGGCTGAATCTGCATGGAAGCAGTCTTCTCAGTGATTGCCTTCAACTCTCGCAATTTGTTGTCAAGGCTGATGCGCATACGATCCTGCGATGACTGAATCGCAGCGAATTTATCCCGCATCTTCTCCTGTATTCGGCTGGCGATGAGATCATACTCATCCTCTGTCATGATTGGTGTCTGCGGTTCGTCGGAAGTAACCGCCTTTGTTCTCTTCTTCTTTGCTCGCACCGGAGAAGGGCCTTCAATAGCCTTTCTCTTAGAACCTATTGGTTCTTTCTCTTTGTCTTTAGGATCTACCTCCACAACATCTTCTGGATCCTCAGCTGGGGGATCAACTGGAACTAGGCCAGAGGATAGATCATCATACATTTGTTTCATGTCCTCGTCGAAACAGTTCTTAATGGTATCTTCGACCTGCTGGATTTCCATGCGATATGGGCCGGGGGCCCATTCGTTATGTTTCCTGAATCCTTTGGGTCTGATGTAGGTTTTATCCCTGTTGACTTTAAATTCCAGCTTGGACTGATAAAGATCAACGACCGGCGAGTCGACACGCGGAATTGTTGCGACGGATTCAAGCAATAGCATATAATATTCATGGAATACCATTGCGTTATTCTTGTGCTTCTCGGGGTGACTACTCGCCCAAAGATTTGAGTACCTCGACCCTCTGCACGCCCCTGGTGGCAGTTGTGGAAACTGCGAATTGGGCGGCTCTTTCCATCCGATGAAAGCCATAAGGATCAGCAGCCACGAGAAGTGGAAGCTGTGAAGTGGATCCTGCTGCGCCTGCGCACAGTCTTGAAAGAAACTATTTAACAAAAATAAGCTCCAGTTGTAAGGTTTACCTTTTATGACTTCAATCGCGAGGCGGATAACTGAGCCTGTGACCTCCTTCGGCCTCACCTTGAGGAGGAGTTTTCCGGCCAGCAGACTAACAGTAAACCGCAAGGCGTCATCCTGTATTGAATTGACATCGTAGGCGCGACCTCCTCTTTGCAGCTTATACTCCGCAACCTGCTTGGTTGAGAGCCTGGTATCCTTTGTGGCACCATCAATATTTATCTGTGGGTCGAAACCAGTCTTCGACAGACCGGTGATGCGGTGAATGAGGTCAACATTGACATCAATTCGGTTACCCAACCATAAGTAACCACCATGCACACATGACAGTAGCGTCCGCACCACAGCATTGACCTCCGGGCCCCGTCCAAAATGTGGAATCTCCAGGAGGTTGAGCAGTCCCGACGGTGCTAAATGGCTTACATGGTCCATGGGGACGAACTCATCGTGCTGTGTCCTTGGGTTCCTCTGAATCGTCATATAACGATCGCGGCGGAATTGTGGGTACAGCGTATAATCTCTCAGATTATAATCAGTAAACTTAACAGCATGCATATTCCCCCACAAGTTACCTTCTTCCTTCACTCGGTTATCCAGCGGTGGGAGTATGAGTTCATATTTAAAGTCTCGTGGAAGAACAATGGCTGGCGCATTCTCTATTCTTGGTGGGAAGTATATGGTAGTGACTGTAACTTCTTCCAGAAGTTCCTGCGCCGGTTCTTCTGAGTCTGTGCTATTCGGGGTCTCGCTACGCTCCATATTAGCTAAGGTTCCTGGTGACTGGCGTGTAGACGGAGAACCAGCAGCAATTTTCTTCCCTTTCTTTGCCACAACCGAAGTCATAGCGCACTCGATTCCACCCCTTTGGAATCTCTGCAACACGTCTTCGAGAGGCTCGTCTGGCGCAAGGGACCTTCCCCTGTGGTACTCTGGACTTCCTATGATTGCTAATCTTAATGCAAATCAGAGTCTGCAACTGTTTTTGGTTTCCCTGCTCAGAACTCTGCTAAGAATACGCTTGGCTCGGCTCAACTGCGCTCAACTCTTTTAGTGAAAATGACCAAGTAGCCCCGTGCTTTGAATAGAACGTGTATTTATCATAAGGCGGAATTTCAAATGGCAACGGACCAGTGACTGGACCCGTTGGCGGCATTTAATGCATAGACAAGACAGCACCCCGCGCCTATTTATTGCAAATGCCGTTTGAAATTTCGCTGGGAAACTGTGCGCCGGAGTGGTGTCGCATCGGATTTTCCAAATCTAGAAGAATCGTCGTACTGCTGCCAAATCTTAGTACAACAGATACTTGTCAGCCGTACAGTTAATGCTTGTCAGATGGCGAAGTGACTAGCCCTCTGATGAATTCAAAATTTGGTAGCGCATCCATCTGTTTTCTGTCCTCTGCGATAAGATATCGCATCGTCTGGAGATGGAAAGTGCCACAAACTCGCCTCATATCAAAATTATCGCAACCACCAGGAAAGCTGGCTGCGAATTCTTACCTAAAGTATTTCCCGGTGTAGACTCCTTAGGGTGCGATGCTTCATTTCAACTACACTGAACATCTGCACCATTAGCTTCCTTTCTGGGCTAGGGCTGGGAGGTGGCATGGCCGTCGCGATACAGCTTAAGCCGACTGCCATTGATCAGGGTAGGAAGAAACTTCCCACTCATAGTACGAAGCTGCATAGCACCTCCATCTGTTATTTGCTGAATTTGATATGGCCCTAACCAATGAGTTTTGAATTTTCCAGGGAACTTTATAAACTTACTGTCATAAAGGAGTACCAAGTCTCCAAGCTGAAAGATTTTGTTCTTGATATGCCTATCATGCCAAGCTTTTTCTCGTGCTTTCTGCACTTTTTGATGGAATCCTGCGATAAATCTGTCTTCCTCCAGATTGAGCAGCTGCGCCAATCTCTCCTCTAAAGTATCAGAATCAGCCATCTCTGTAAGCTGAGCAATCCTTAGACTGGGTAAGATGTATTCCATAGGCATAACAGCCTCTTGTCCATATACCAGGCTGAAAGGTGTGTGCCCTGTTAGTTTCTTACACGTGGTCCTGTAAGCCCATAATACAGCATTAACTCTGAGGTCCCAATCATCCCTTTGACTGTTACAAATCTTTGTAAGAGCCTGTTCTAATATCTTATTGAAAGCCTCCACCGTACCATTAGCTTGAGGGTGGTAAGGTGTACTCTTATGGTGCTGTATTTCAAATTCCTCTGTCAATGCTTCTATGGTGCTATTCAAAAAGTGTGTGCCTTGATCACTCATCAAAGTCACTGGGCATCCAAATCTAGTGATGATGTTTTCAAAAATAAATTGTGCTGCTGTAGCAGCATCACAATTCCTGACTGCTTTCGCCTCAGCCCACCTGGTGAGGTATTCTGTTGCTGTAATAATATATCTCGCACCAGTTCGTTTTCCTGGGGGGTTAATAGGACCCACGAAGTCTATGGCCCACTTATCGAATGCGCGTAGCGTTATCTGTGGTCGCAACGGCATTTCATCTCTTCTGGAGGGCTTTCCTGTCCTTTGGCAGATATCGCATGATCTGCAAAACTCTTTACTGTCTTTATGTAATGTAGGCCACCATAGTCCGGCTGCTAGGATCTTCTGAGCGGTAGGCTTCCCTGCGAAATGGCCTCCTGCGATGCCCGAATGTGCTTCCTTAAGAATGGTCTGTTTCTCGTGGGGCATAACGCATCTGCGCAAGATTTCATCTGGTCCTAGCTTATAGAGGTGTCCTGCAATCAGGGTGAAGTCTGCTGCTTTCACCACTAATTGTTTCTTTTGCTGCTTGGTAAACTCAGGTGGCGCCCACCCTGTAGTAAGGAATTGAATTATGTCTCCATAATATTCATCTGCGACCTGAATGGAGAACAATTGCGCATCAGGCAAGTTGTCCTCTAAATTACTTGGTTCTTCACCTGAGTCTAGCCTTGACAGGTGATCAGGTCCTGCGTTTAGTCTTCCTGGCTTAACAATGATTTCGAAATCATATTCCTGGAACAACAATAGCCATCTGCATATTCTTCCCCCTAACACTGGCTTATTGACCAAGTACTTTAATGCAGAATGGTCAGTGAACATCTTGAACGGGGCACCCAACAGATAGTGCCGAAATTTCTGTAAAGCATACACCATTGCTAACCCTTCTCTCTCTGTGGTGGTGTAATTCTTCTCAGCTGTCGATAGTCTCCTGCTCGAATATGCGATAGGGTGGTCAATACCCCCTTCACCTGGTTGCGTGAGAATAATGCCCAGTGCGATGCCAGATGCATCCACATGAACATGAAAAGGCTTGTTCCAATCTGGAAAGACCAGAATAGGTGTTGTAACCATTTTTTCTTTTAGAGCGTCAAGACTCTTCTGACATTCCTCATTCCACTGAAATTTGATATCCTTCTTCAATAATTTCTCCATTGGTGCGGTAATCTTGGCATAACCTTTGATAAACTTTCTGTAATACCCGGTATGACCAAGTGTAGTTCTCAGCTGCTTTACTGAGTTAGGTGCTGGTAAATTGACAATGATGGCGATCTTCGCGGGATCTACCATCAAGCCTTGTCTGCACACAATGTGACCCAACAACGTACCAAAAGGCGCACAAAATATACATTTTTTTAAGTTAAGGGAAATCTGGTGCTGTCTACATTTTTCAAACATTAATCGCAGGTTTCCTATGTGCTTCTTGACTAGTCCAAATACAGTCCAATCATCAAAATAAACTTCTAGAAATTGATGGATGTATTCCTTAAAGACAGCAACAACTACTCTAGAAAAAATTGCTGGGGCGTTCTTAAGACCAAAGGGCATTACCGTATACTGAAAGGAGCCCCATTCTGTCGCAAATGTGGTCTTGTGCCTGTCGTCTGGATGGATTCTTATCTGGTGATAGCCTGAAAAGCCATCAGTAAATGAATAGATTTCTTGTCCTCCAACATTGTCTAAGACTTCATCAGTGAATGGTGTCGGAAATGGGTCATGCAGCGATGCATCATTCAGTTTGCGCAAGTCGACACAGATCCTGATGTCTCCTTTTGTTTTCTTTTCTTGTACTACCATGGGACTAACCCACTCACTTTCTTCAACAGGTTCAATGATGCCTGCTGCTAGCATCTTATCTATTTCATCTTTTACTTTTGCTTTATACCGCGGATTCAACCTGTATGGGCGTTGCTTAACCGGCTTAGCGTCCTCCTTAAGCGGTATTCTCATGACTCCGAGGTCACCCACTATTCCCTTCATTTCTGTAAAGTTGGTAGGAAATAGGTCCTGATACTCATGTAATAGGTCTGTGATTTGGCCAATTGTCTCATCATCCCAATAATCTCCAATAGAGGCAAACTTAGGGTCTGTTTCTGTGCCAATATTGCTCTTTCTAATCTTGATTGGTTCTGTTACAGCTGGAATTTCTAAGTGTGGGCCTTCAACTTCACGCGTACCTTCTGTTTCTGCGATATTGATACTGCGAGGATCTTCATCCTCATCGCTTGAATCTTGTGCGCAGTTGTAACATTCCAGTGCATGTTCCATCTGAATAGCCCACTCGGGTTGCGAAGCCGCTGGTGATGGGCAATCCTCAAATATTTTAGTCTTTATGATCTTCAAGGCCCGATCAATACTTGGATGCTCAGATTCAAAACTGAACGTGACCAAAAAGTTTTCAATCATAATAGGCCATGAGATAGTTCCTTTTCTTAGCTCTGTTTCTGTATACCAGTTCCGTGGAACTGTATCCAGTGTGTGGATAAACAAATGAACCCATTCTTCTGCTGGAATTTCTAGCCAACTCTGTTCACAGTTCATAATGTGTGTTCTGGGATCACTCTCCCCTGTGTATTTCCGCTGTGTACAGTCTCTTTCTTTAGAGAATCTAATGCGCATCAATTTCTTACAATCATACCATGATGCGATATGTTCCTTGTGTGTGTACCACCATCTTGCAGGTGTGGCTCGAACTGCAAGGTCAAAAACCTCCATCCTCTGCTCTTGAGGAATCTCTTGTTCAAACTGCTGCAAAAAATCATTGACGTCTGCTAATCCATCAAAAGTTGGAATATACCTGTTTTCAGTCCCAATCCATCGCAGTGATTTAGTCATGAATGCGCATCTGCGAATAGAGACTTCGTGGAGTCTATTTTGCCAATTCTCTAAGCCAACATCTGAATCTGATGTGCAGGAGCTATCACATCTCCAGCTGATATGTCCATCAGCTGTAGGGTCAATGTAATCTGTCTGATTAGAAGTCATTTGGTACAAATTTTCCATGTTATGCACCTCCTCTTCTGCTTTGATTGGCTCAATGTAGCGAGGACCCTGTAAAGGGTCTAATGGTGCGATAACCCGGACTTGAGCATCTTCAAATGTCATCTGCCTTTTCTTTAAGTTGATAACAGCCTTGTTATCAAAAGCCCAATCAATACCTAATAGAGCTGGATAGGGTTTGGTGTCACCAATAATTTCTATGATCTCAAAATCGGCATATGTGTGAACTCCGTCGATGTCCATTGGGACATGCGATAAGCGACCCATCGGTGATATTCTCTGCTGATTAGCTAGTCTAAGATGGATAGGGGACCTGCTTAGTTTTGGACTTCCCATCTGTTCCCATGTCTGCTTAGTCAAGACATTTACTTCTGATCCTAAGTCTAGGATAAGCTCATCCATTTCAAATAGTCCGATCTGCGCTGTGAGCCTCATCTCTCTTCCTGTCCTTGTATGGCCCATTATATGGTGAATGGTGCGTTGTGTATTGCTCACAGAAGGGCTCTGTTGACATTGGTCAATAACTTTCTGAAGTTCCTCTACAGCTTTCCCGTTTCTTAGAAGTTTCAAACAACTCTGCAAGAAGGACTGTACACTCCCGGTCAATTCCTCTTCGTCGCATCTGCCAGATGTGCTAGCCTGTGGTATCTGCGCAGTACTAACATCCTGCGGTGGTTTCCGTGGTATACCCTGAGATGGTAATAATAGTGATCTGGGTGGTGTCTGTTCAGCAAAGGAAGTCTTAGTTTGTTGAAATGCCTCCTTATTCTTCTGTAGATCAAGTGGGATAGGTTTTCCTGGAGCTTTGCGCACCCACTGCGTTCCTGTCGTTTTTTCCACGTCCTGCGATATGTTGCTTGTGGAGAGACCACTGCGAGTTACAATATTGACCCGTGGTTCGGTTTCGTTCTGCTCAGCAGCGATAAAATGGATAGTCTGATTGGTTGCTGGCTTGGCGTCCTTGATCTTAGCTATCAGTATGGGACATTCCTCTATTGTGTGATCATAAGATTTACAATACTTGCACGTTGTAGTAGGGTTCTGACAGTCTCTAGCGTAATGTCCTGTGCCTCCACAGTTATAACAGGTGATAGTTCCACGGCCACGGCCAGATTCATAGCCTCCTCCGCGTCCTCGGCCTCTGAAATTTCCTCCACGGCCTCCTTGATTCGGATCAGCTTGTGCACGTACTGCTGGTCCGGATGCTTCTGACTGAACTCTGTAAAGGTCATGCTTCCTTTCTATCATTAGCTCATAAGCTCTACAGTTGTTTTCGTCATGTCCCACAGATTTACAGAAGTTGCAATATAGGTTCTTTGGTGTCTGCACATATTTCTGAAGGAGAGGGCATTCCTGAGGACTGTGTCCTCTGGTTCTACAAATCTCGCACCATGGTCCCTGGTTCTGCATCAACGGGTTAGGAGCTCTACTGGCGATATAGTCAGCAAAGACAGGGCAGTTATCCTTACTGTGTCCCTGCGCTTTACACTTAGTACACCAAATTTCATGCGCAACCTCCTTTCCTTTCTTAATTTCATGCAGCTGTAAGGTGAGGTTAGCTAGCTGATTCTGCAGATTAGTGATACCGGTGCTAGTTTCTGCTAGAGGTGAAGCCTCTAGTTTCATTGCCATTTCTAATGCTTCATCTTGTGTATTTAGTTTCTGTTGCATTAGCGGAAGTCTGATGTGTGGTAACATTGCTGCGATAAACCATTCTTTATGCTGTTGAGGCGCAAGCTCAAAGCTTACCTGATCAATGAGGGTCTTGAATCTCTGGTCAAAA
The DNA here is from genome assembly GCA_027924585.1 of Larix kaempferi. Classification (NCBI taxonomy): domain Eukaryota; kingdom Viridiplantae; phylum Streptophyta; class Pinopsida; order Pinales; family Pinaceae; genus Larix; species Larix kaempferi. Next base: position 1,144,738 of record BSBM01000068.1, on the reverse strand, counting down.
TCCCAAACCGTCTCCGTAGGCAATTGTTTAATATCTTTAAGTTCTGCTATGCATTGTGACTCGGATTTAGGTTTTTTAAACTCTTTAATCATAGCAGTTCTAACCTGTGCAAGCGTTCTGTTATGGCCAGTGGTATACTTCATATACCAAGTTAATGCTCTTTCTCTAAATGTGGTGGCCAGCTGGACAAGCTTGACATTATCATCTTGTATTTGCTTAATGGTCCATATGGCTTCGCATAAGAACCAGTGTTGCTCAGGGTCCTCCGACCCTGTACCTTTAAATGTTGGTAGCTTCATATCATCTCCCATTCTGTTTCTAGATGGTGGGTTCTGGTTTGCTGTATGACTACCACTCGGTTGTGTAGATGTGGAGGGTGTGTAGCGGCAGTATTCGCTGTGTAAGAGCTACTGGACGGGGTTCCTGCGGGATTATTCTGAGTTCCGACTGGCTTTTGAGGAGTCCTAGGGTTCTGACTCTGCTGTCTCGGGTGATCTGAGCTGTCTTCTTCAGAAGAAGATGAATCGTTGACTCTATATCTTTTACCACTACGTGTATGTCCAAGATACTCGTAATCGCTTTCAGAGTCTACTGACATTACAATATCATGCTACTATTCATCTGAGAGTATATCCAGTACTCCTTTTTCATATAGTAATTGCTTAATGGACAGACTTAGAGAATTTAGGTACTTACCGCGATAACCCTTGAAGAAGTACCGTTCTGCTGCGCTGAAACTTTTTCTCTGATCAACCGCGAACTCTGTGATGAATCCTTCCAGCAGACTCGCAAGCCAGAAGTCTACTGCGCGTGAGATGGGGTTATCGACACCTTTCAAAGTCTGAATCAGCTCTGCTGTCCAGACAACTTCTCGATTCTTCTTAACACCGCTGTGGTCAACAAGCTTTGATAACCAACCATATAACTCAATAGCATAAGTTACGAAGAATATCTCATGGAGATCTGTAAAAATGTGCTTCTGTAGCCAAGCCTCAGTGCTCAGTCTAGGATTCTTGTTTTCTTTTGCAGCAAACTCTCTTTCTTTTGACTCAACCCACTGGTTAAGTTCTTGCTTGGTAGGATGCCAACAGAACATCAGCTCAATGTGTTCAAAACGGCAACGGAACCATTTGTTGGTTATATTCTCTTTCAGACCCGGGCTTGCGGTAATCTCTTAGACCAACAGAACCCTTAGCTCACTGGCCCTTTCGGCAACAGGTCGCAGAGGCAACCTGAAGTCTCACCCGAAGTGATTCTAATGGGAGGCAGAAGACTCAAGTGTCCTCAGCCAAGTTCCGATGCATCCAGGGTACTAAAATCCACCTTGATCCCTTTGACTGGAGCTGTCTATCTCATTCCATTACTCCGGCTACGCCTCCGTCTTATCGCATTACGCAGGGAATGCGATAAGTCTTCCCCTATGTAAAACCGTCTAGCGATACCTAAGATATCGTAGGCGCGATATCTTCCCCTTCTAGTTCCTGCGGTAAGTGAATCTTGACCGCTTACTGGATTAATAAGTGGTCTCCGCTATCCTTATCCTGATACCGCAGTTAGCTACAACATTCAGTCTCCAAGCTTAACCCTCGCTAATGAACTTGACCCTTGATATCTCGCAACAACGTAACTAAGTAGAATATCACTTTGAGCAGTGTCTAAGTAGACCATTCATGACTTACATTCAGTTCCTACTCGCACATTATCCTCTGTTAACAATTATCTAGTTGCTATGCGGGTAGCTATGATTATCGCAATTATTATACATCATTCAGAAGTTAAACTGACGACCATGTACGTTACTTATAACAGACTGAAGCATTCATATATAACACAGACAAGTGAATGAGAGCAGTATCTACACAAATACAATAGTGCTACTTAAATAAGCATGTTGTTACTCCCAGGGCGAGAACTACGCCCAGGGGAACTACGGTTCTTGTTTACAACTCTGCAGAATAAACACAGTTCCGTTCCACTCTTTACAACACGGGTCTTCTGGGAAACTCCACCTCAGTGGGAGCCCTTCTCTATAGACCTCTTTCTCTCACAATCCCTGCGGATCGCACTATCTCTCAACAGGTCAGCCCTATGTTCTCTCAGGGATGTCCAGACTCTGCAACAACAAACTTGGCTAGCCTCTACCTGATGTCTCTATCACTATGTGGCCAACCCCTTATCATATAAAAAGACTACTATATATAGATGGCCCGAAGGTCTCATCGCAGTTACAAAACTGTGGGCCTTATCCCAACAGTGACTCAACCCTAACCACTTACAGTCAACTGGCTGTACTTCCATGGCCGCCTTCTGTCTCGTCGCCGCTTCCTGCAGTCCTTAGTCTTTAATGCATCGGCCCGTCGCTTCTTCTTGGTTCAAGCAATGCTGACTGTAGTCCTTCTTCTTTAATGAGGGTAGCTGAACCCTCTCTTCATCTCCGGCGCCTTTATTGCGGTGGTTGAGCTCTCCCTTCGGCCTCTTCTTTGTACCACATGCTTGACTTTTCTGTACCTATCGCCGTGATTCCCGCCGGGATTTGCGCTACGGCGATATCTTTGTCTTACCGCCAAAATTGGTACTTTCTCTCCAAAATTAGTTATCCTTCCCAAAATTAGCAGCTTCCTAAGTGCTGCGGAAGTTCTCTCCAACATCTATGCAGCAAATACAAGGTTATGATGATGATTCATGGTTTACAGCATTATTTGATCATTTACAGATTATTATTATTTCACCTCTTCCAGTATATTGGATATATTTTATGATCATGCAGAGACTCATATTGTGTATGAGTACACATTTTGGATAGATTTGGACCTTCTTAGTCCAATGAGACAGTCTTCTTTTAGTACGGGTACTTACAGTGATGATTGAGCCTCAGTAGGCTATCCCAGTGCAGTTTTGGTCTGTCGGAGACCCTGTCAGAGCAGATGTGATTTTCTCCGGTTGACCTAGGGTGCTGTGCTTGGAGGGAGTGGTCTAGCCACTTGTTGTTACCATATTAACCCCCTCCCGGACACACTGGTTCCCTCACCTTGACAGCGCAGGAACTCCAAGAGGTAGTTTGGGGCAATTTCACGCTTCCTGAGGCATTTCAGGATTGGTAGAAATGGCTATTGAGGAATTCAATTTGGGCTATTGAGGCAATGTCTTGGCATGGGATGATCACTGATGATGGATTGATGTCTTCCACACCTCCTCCAACAATTTCAGCTTCATCGGGACCCGCATCCATCACTTATGGCACTTTCTGATGATTTCTGAGGTCTTTTGAGGCCTACGATTTGTCCATAGAGACACGATTTGGTATATTGATGTCTATTTTATTATTATTGTGCTATGGGGATTGACCAAGGGTGGCTAAAATTACCCCTTGGACCCACCATAAGCTTCTTATTTATATTTTTTCATCATGATATGGTGGGATTCCCCTCTTCTAGGGCGATTTTGTCCACTTATGTTATATTTTATGAGTGATCCATGTATTTTATTGTTGAGCTCATCTCAACCATTGATTAGACATTTGTATCTTTTAATCTTAGCCACTCATTCAAAAATTGGTTAGGATTTTGATGCCTCTCCTTCCTATTTAAAGGAGAGAGCTTCTCATTGTAAGGGGACTGGTGGCTCTGGATTATTGGAATAGAAAATTATTATTGCATCTATCTCCAGTGTTGTGGTGAATGTTTTTGGTGTTCGTTCATTGGTTCTTCCTTTGCACTGAGTTATTGGAGATCTTGTTTTGCCATATCTTTTGTACCACGTTTTTTGCATCTACAGCTGGAGGCCGATTTGCTTTGAGGAGGAAGTATTGGTAGGCAAAGACTCTCCCTACTTATTCTTTGGATCTCTTCGTTGGTAACAGGGAGTATTATTGTCCCAGGACCTTCTATTCTATGTTATCATTGCATTTTACTTGTATTTCCTCCATACTTGACTCTCTGATTGAAATCGATTTTCCTTGGATTGACAGGTAGAGGAGGGCACACTTGTGGGCTAGGGCATCAATTTGGCAAGCAAAATCAAGAATTTCTCATTTGATCTCTGCGAGAATCTTCCTCAACATCAAAGCATCTCTCTTCATCACTTAGGTATGATCTCAAGGTAAGTTCTATCTCCATGATCTATCCACTTGTCTAAAACATTTAAACCCTAATTAATCAAAACCCCCATTTTACATTTTCTCAGATCTACTAAGATCTAGTGGCTTCTTGGGTAAGAAATTTAAAACCCACGTCTATAGTATCCATGGCATCCCGGATCTATAGTTTGGTGAGGATTGGCCTCTATTTGACCCTCTTCCCAAGGCACTTAGCCTCTCCAAGCAAGGGCGCACTTCTTGGTTTAGGTGAGTTGACCTAGATCTAGTACGTGGGTAGTTGAGATTCCACTTGATTCATGATCTACACATCCAATAACCTACCCCCAGATTGTCACTTTTCTGATTTCTACCTTGTGGGCCCTATTCCACATTTTAAGGGATTTAATCCCATTTTTGGACCACTTGGTATCTTTAAACTCAGATCTAGTAAGATCTAGCCATCAGATTTCCTTGAAATTATAGATCCATACTCTCACTTGCCTAAACTACTTGGATCTAAAATTTGGATGCCATTGGACTTGTCTTGATTGATTTATCCCACTTTTTAGCCTCCTTGGGTAAAGTCGCACCACCTTGGAGAAGTTAGTTGGTCCACTTCTAGGATGTGGGTACTTGAGATTTTAGTGGATTTGGAATGAGCATAATTCAAAACCTAGGTCTAGTTGGTCACTTCATCAAATCTTGCCTTAGGGATAGCATTCCTTGTTTTTAAGGGATTGTGGTCCACTTAGGTCAAACCTTGAATATCTAGATCTAGACCTATTCATCCATCAAGACTTTAATTGCCCACTTGTCTCATACAATAGGAGTTATCAATCACAAGTTAAATACACTTTGACTCCATTATCCCAATTCCCAAGGCACTGGTCTGTCCCCAAGTCAATCTGACTTTCCTAGATTGTTGGATTAACTTGTGGTTTGACCCTTGTATGGTGAACTAAACCCTTTGATGTCATCATGTATCATGATCAAGCTTGTCACTTGTACCAGTTCGCCCCAATTCAACCCTTAAACTACCCTGCATTGGATATGGTTCCCAAGGCAGTGGATTTTCTCACATTGAACTAGTACTTCAATCCTGGATCCCATTTCAAATATTATAAGTCACTCTCACATCAACAATGAACCAAAGCTATACTCATTGAACCCCTCACTTGTCTTGTGACTTCATCCTTAGGTCTAGGATAGACCATACACCTTACTTCACTTAGAATTAACTTGATTTCGTGTCTTGGTGTTTATATCTCCTGTCAGGAGTAGATCGGGTCTCCCCCTTTGTTGTCTGGGCTAGATAACATAAAGTGAAGGTTGCCTCGACTGGCATGACAACCATCTATTGGAGGTTGAGGTGATCGTGGTTGCACCTTTTGAGTTGCCCTTCCCTATTTCCATCCATGAGTGGATACATCCATATGGGTAACTACAGTTTAGGTGATAACAGGTACCTCAAAATATGCTTTGCAGCTATCAAGTGAACATGTCTCGGATCTGTCAAATACTGGCTCAAGGTGTTTACCGCAAAGTTGATATCTGGTCTCGTATTTGTCAGGTACATCAAGGACCCAATCATTTGACTATACATCGTGGCATCAACCGATTCAGATGAAGCATCACACAGAAGCTTCTAGTTTGATGCCATAGGTGTGACCATGGCCTTGTAGTCCATCATCTCGAACCTCTTCAATATCTCTACTGCATACTTCCCTTGTCCAAGGAAGATTCCATATGTGCTCTGACACACTTCCATACCTAGAAAGTAGTGCACCATACCCAAGTCCTTCATCTCGAACTTGGTAGCAAGCTTCCTCTTTGTATCGGCAATCAATCTATCCTCACCTGTAACAAACAGGTCATCCACATACAGAATTAGTATCACTAGATTGCCTTCCTCAACCTTGTAGTAAAGGTTGGAGTCCGTTTTACTCTTAGTAAAGCCCAAACTGGATAGGAAGCCATCTATCCTGCCGTACCAGGTCCTGGGTGCCTATTTCAAACCATACATGGCTTTCTTCAGTTTGCACACATGAGTCCCTCTGTCATGTGTCTCAAACCCGAGTGGCTGCTCCACATACACTTCCTATTCAACTACACCATTCAAGAAGGTTGTCTTGACATTCATCTAGTGTATCTTCCATTTCATCACTGCAGCCAGAACAAGTACTGATCTGATGGAAGTGTATCTGGCTACAAGAGCAAAAGTCTCTTCATAGTGTATTCCCTCTTTCTGGGAGAAGCCATGAGCTACAAACCTCCCTTTATATTTCTCTATGCTACTATCTGCAGCATGCTTGATCTTATAGATCCACTTGGAAGTCACCATAGACTTCCCATCTGGTCGTGGGACCACATCCCAAACATCATTCTTCATGATCGACTGGTATTCCTCGACCATGGCATCCTTCCATTCTTTCTTTTCCGCAGCCTCTTCATAGTTGGAAGGTTCTTTGTTCATGATATCACTAAGTAAGGCAACATAGCTGGTGTGTGATCTTGTCCTTTTCCTTTCTCTGTGTTCCCCTTCTGGAATGCCATACCTTTCTGCATCTTGGATGAGCTCTCTATCCCATGCTAGTTTCCTCTTTTGAGATTTATTCTCACGGGGTGGATCTACAGGTTCTTGTGGATCTTCCATTTCATGATCTTCTTCAGGAATTGGTTCATTCATGGTGGTGTCTTGTGTTCTGGATATTCTGGGTTCTTCATTGTCTTCAACAGGTGTCTTCCTTCATTTGATGTATGCTGAGCCTTCATCAAATGTTACATCCTTGCATTAATCTTCTTGAATCCTGGAAAGTAGATTCTGTAAGCCTTTGAGTTTTCACTGTAACCCACGAATATGCCCTTCTTTCTTGAAGGATCTAGCTTTGTCCTCTTTTCTTTTGGGATGTGTGTGTATACTGAACAACCAAATATTCTGAGATGGCTGACTTCTAGTTTCTTACCATTGAACACTTCTTCTGGTGTTTTGTTGTCAGGTATCTTATGTGGTGTTCTATTCTGCACATACACAGTTTTCATGGCTGCCTCTGCCCATAAGTGCATAGGTAGATCTTGGTCATGAAGCATTGCCTTTGTTGCTTCCATGATTGTTCTATTCTTCCTTTCTGCAACCCCATTCTGTTGTGGATTGTAAGGAGTAGTCAACTCCCTCTTAATCCCTAAATCACTGCATAGCTTCTTGAAGTCCCCTGAAGTAAATTCTCCGCCATTATCGGATCTGAAGATCTTGATCTTCTTATCAGTTTGATTTTCTATCAAGGCTTTGAATTCCTTGAACTTGTCAAACACTTCATCTTTGTTCTTCAAGAAGTAAACCCAACTCTTCCTAGAGAAATCATCAATGAAGGAAACATAGTATACATACCCACTCATAGAACTGGATGACATCGGACCACATACATCGGAGTGGATGATTTCGAAGATTCCTTTTGCCTTGATTTCACTACTTGGAAATGTATTCTTTGTGTTCTTCCCCTTTGCACAACCTTTGCAAATGCCTTCATGTTTTGTCTGGATTTCAGGAAGACCTTCCACTGCTTTGCTTGCAATTGGTAGTGCCCTATAGTGCATGTGTGCAAGCCTTCTATGCCAAAGTTCACTTGGCTCTACTGATTCATGAACCAAAGCTTGATGTGGTTGGCCCTTCAATTTGTATAATCCTCCCTCTTGCTCTCTAATCACCATTGCATCATCTATAGTCTTACTTTTGGCCACATAGGGACTTGGCCATCTACAAATGCAACCCTCATGCCTTTTGCATCCAATGCAGATATGGAGAGTAGGTTCTTCTTGAGACCTGGAACATATAGTACATATTTCATCTTCATAGACTTTCAAGAGTCTAGCTTATAATAGGATTCACCACTTCCTTTTATGGGATACTGGTAGTCACCCCCAAGTTTCACCTTGTGAGGGATTCATGTTCAGATAGATTCATAAAGGATTCCTTGAATCCTTTCATATGTTTGGAAGCCCCACTATCTATAAGCCAATCATTATTTCCATGGGTAATGGTACCAGTGAGAGCAGAAATTAGAACATACTCTTCATCACTTGAAGAGTCTTTACTTTCTTCTCTAGCCTTCTTCCTGGGAGGTTCATCATCCTCAGCAGAATGAGCATGATGTCTTTTCTTGTTGTTCTTATTTTTGTTCTTAGGACAATTTCTGGAAATGTGTCCCCTTTCATCACAAGTATAGCAACGGATAGAGGACATGTTTTTCTTGAAATCACCCTTCTGATGGTGATGTCTTTATTTCTTATCATGGTGGTGAGTATTCTTGTCACCATGCCTCTTGGAGTGAGCTGTGAGAGCTTGGTATTCATTCCCCGTCTTCTCTTCTCAAGCTATAATCCAAGCTTCTTCCTGTGAGCATTCTTCCCACAATCTACTGAATGTGATAAGTTTCTTCCTAGCACAAATTCCTTGGATTAAGGAATCCCATGACCTAGGAAGGCCATTCAGAGTGGTCATTACTACTTCTCCATTTTCTATATCTTCTCTCATAGCTTCAAGTTGTTCTTTTATCTAGGAGACCCTTGAGATATAAGACTGCATGGTCTCCGCATTCTGGATTTTGACATTCTTCAATTGATTCCTCAAGGTCATCTTCTGATTTATATTCTTCCCTTCAAATAGCCTGGTCAAAGAATCAAAAATATCCTTAGGTGTCTTCAAAGATGACACATGTGGTATGATATGGTCTTTGATATAATCAGCAATGATCCTCTTTTCCTTGACCAAGTTCTTCTTGTGTAAATCCTTAGACTCTTCTCCCTCTGGGACATGGACCTCTTCACTTATGTAAGTGCCCAATTCATTTTCTTCCAGGATTAACCCAATCCTATACTTCCATGCTCGTAAATTATCAGCCCCTTCAAGCTTATCCACAAGCTTGGTGTGGTGAGACATCTTAAAGAGTACTTCAAATGGAAATAGAAAAGATTTAGGTCTTACCACTTGATTTGCTAAAAACTGGATCTGGTGCTGGATTAGGGTTTGTCAGAGAAACCCTAAAAATTAAAATTTTGAATTTCAAACTTCTGAAAGGATAGAAAGATGCGCCTTGATGAGAAGATCAAACTGGTATACTCAGAATTTGAAAACTGCAAAATTTCACCCCTCAAAATTTCCTTTTAGGTTTCTGGATTCACTAGGAGGACCCTGAATTAGGGTTTGAGTTTACCGGAGCTTCACCCAACCAAAAAGTTCGATCCAAAGCTCTAAAATTTGATTTTTCCAAGGAACTTCCATCCGTGGTTTTAGATTTCAAAAATTCCATATTTTGCAAAAACCCTAATTTTTAGGGAAAAAGCTGAAAGTGCTCAGAATTGAATTATGATTGGATAGAAAGATGCGCCTTGCTGAGGAGTGTCAATCTAGCCTCCTGCCTTTCAATATAAGTGGAAATAAACCCAAAAAGAAAGAAGCCCTATCTTCCGCAACTGCACAGTGTCTTCTTCTCAGGTTAGCTCTGATACCATGTTAGATTGTAAGCATCAATTCAAATATATGATCTAGGATCTTATCTGAGCGAATAACATGTACAACATATCAATCACAAGATACAATAGACACACAGAGTTTCCTTGGGGAAAACCAATAAGGTGAAAAACCCTAATAACTTCCTCAGAGATAGAAAGAGCAATGATACAACCCAAGTACAAGAGATAGTTCTCCTAGCAGCTTCTCCTCCTTCCTCACTTGTGCACCACTCTCCAATGAGTGTATGAGTGAATAAGTGATTGACCAAATAGAGTGCATCCCGCACTCTATTTATACATAACTTGACTTTCCTAATAAACTAGCAGGGCCGACTTGTCTAAGACAGTCTAATAACCCATAGTTAACTTAACTTAGGGCCGACCCCACACTTGGTGGTCTAATAACCCATCACATGCAAGTTGCAACACTTGTCAATACAAATGACGACACTTCCATATAGAGGAATAATACCATCTCTATAGGAGTACAATATACATATATGAAATACATTCTGAAGTTACAAATACATCAACAAGTGAGCCTATTCAGTTCCTACCTACCCTAATCTAACATGAAAGAGGGAAGTCCAGAACTAAGTGAAGTAGGGAATATAATCCCTTAACTCTTTTTGATTGATAGTAAGTAATATATGTTTCCCACTACCAGTGGCCAGAAACCACATGTCTCCAATACATCGCTCAACCGTGAAAGGTCCTACCCAAATGTCATCATCTCCCCTGGATCTGATATATAATAAATTTTTTGGTATAATGACTTGACTACCTATAGAGAATATACCCCTATTCACAGATTCAGGGATAAATTCAATGTTGTGTATAGGAATGGGATAGATCTCAACATGGTTTCGTGGTTGTGGGGTGACAATTCTTGAGCTCCTTCGAGAAGGAACTGCATCAAATCTGGGTGGACCACCATCAATAGGAACAGCTACCCTACCAATTAAGACTTCTCTAATCTCTCTTCTCATCTCTTGAACATCTATATTAAGCTCTTCATCTTGTGGGTGCATGATGTATTTGGGTGTTCCCCCCATAGTCCAGAAATATTTGAAACTTTTCTCTCTATTCTTTTCTAAGGAAAGTATCTTGTGTGATTGATCATTGCTATCGCTAGTGCCTTCCCCATAAGGTATTGGAATGCTCATGTTCTCTATGTTGGAATATTCTCACCATCATTTTTCAGATTTTCATGTCTACATGCATTTTGCATGCATCCAGTCATCATCTTGGTGGTCCTCCCACCACCTAGAGCCTATTTTCAGCGCCCTAGAGCCTATCTTCATCCCCCAGTAGCCCTCCTACCTACCTGATGCACCCTATTTGACTCTTTCGCATGACATGTACACCTTTTCTCACCTACCACCAGTTATCATTCAGTTAGAGCGCCTCATCTCACCTACCAAGTGTCTGACAGTCAGTTAGATCATTGATTGAGCAGTTCTTCCACTGATTACTCATGCTAACTTCCTGTAGCTCCTAGTTAGCTAGTTCTGGAGTGCCACTTGATATTCTAACAGCCTCATGCGCCCTCCTTGGAGTCTCCATCCCCTTATTTGTGCCTAGATGGTTCTTTTAGGATCAGTTAGACTCACTTGACTGACTATTACCATTTATGACTGATGCTACTGGCTGGATGATGTCTCCAATGTTATCCAAGCTAGAATTTGAGCATGATTCGAATGACCTCCTTGGTTAATTCGAATTCTCTATTACATTTATTGTATTATTGTATTAATTTTTCACAGTGCCAGCTCACAGCTGATGTATGATACTGCTATTCTCCATTTTCTGTGTTCATGAGTGATTATTGAGTGCATTCTTCTCTTCTTCTCTACACTTCTTGATTGAGAGTTTTGTGTGAGGTTTGTTTCAGTTTCTAGATCCTACTTCGGATTATCACATGGTATCAGAGCTGTGAGATCTTCCTACAGATCATCACATGGTATCAGAGCTTGCAGCAGCTATTCGAATTGCAGCCATTGCAACAGTTGCAGCAGCAGCATTTCTTTGAGCAGCTATCTTTCACTAAGCACCAGAAGCCTCTGAGTTTCCACAGCAAATCCTAGTGCCATTACCTTGAATTCACTGGAGCAATCCAGTGAGGTCTAGTCAGGTGTGAAGGACTTAGTCATATGTGCTCGGTGTCCTAATGCAGTGTTCATTCGAATTTTAGCAAATATCCATCAACAAAACTCTTCTTGTTTTGCAAGTTTATTCATCCATTCGAATCCCTCTTCAATAGATTCGAATTCAGCAGCTATAATGGATCTCCATTGTTTTTGCAACAGTTTCGAAATATTCTGCACAGGTGATTCTGCACTGGTGATTCTGCACTTCTGCACTGGTGATTCTTCAATTATGCACCAGTGCTTTCTGCACCAGAAACACACCAGTAGATTCGACCTGAACAACATCTTCTATGTATCTGGAAGGAGTTCCTTCTCTCTCTCCATTCAACTATGATGAGTGGAAACCAAAGATGACATCATATCTGAAGAGACATGGTCTTTTTTATGTGTGTACTGGTATTAAGAGAGATTTTTATTCCTATGAAGAGAAAGAAGATTGGCTTGATGCTTGTGATGGAGCCTCAGGAAAAATATTTATTACTATGTATTCCAATATGTACTAACTCATTGATCTTGATGAACATCCAAGTGATCTATGGACTAGATTGGACAGATTATTTGGAAATCGGGAGGAAGAGGTTGATGCTCGCCATTTGGAAAACAATCCTAGTGATATTTCCTCCAGTGCTCTCTCTATTCATGATTCGACCTCCATCATCTCCCGTGATGAATTTGTTCAAGATAAAGTCAAAATACAACACATGGTTTCAGTTGATCCATCTTCTGATTCGAATTTTGAGAGCGAATTTCCCAAGGGAGACTAGTGCCTTGAAATGAGGGGGGAAATGGAGTCCAAATTATGCCAAAATGTAGATCGGGCTAGTTTAGGAAATTATCGAGGTGGTTTTGAATTGGCATACCCCAACATGAACTAGATATCCATAGATCTAAGATTGAAAATGCATCACCCAATGACCCAAGTGGGGCACAACCCTCAAAATGAGGAATGGGGCCCACAAGGAAAAAATCAAAGAGGTGAAGCACTATGGGTAGGTTATCAAGATGGATCTATGCAAATCAAGTGGGATCTCACCTACCCATATCATGGATCTATCCCAACTAGCCTTCCCTAAGGAGTGTGAATTGCCCCAAAGAGGGCTAGGTGCCTTGGAAAGTGTGTCAAATGAAACCCAATCACCACCAAACTATAGATCCGAATTGTCATGGATGCTATATAGGTGGGCTCTTTTTATTATACCCAAATCCAAGCCAGATCCAAGTAGATCTAGAAAAAAGTGAAAAATGAGGGTTTTGATTTTAATGGTGTTTGTGACCAATAGGATGGAGAACAAGTGAAATAGATACGTACCTTGTAGATATTACCTCATAAACTTGTGGCCTCTTAGCATATGGATGATTCTTTCCCTAGTTACAATTCCAAGCTTGATCCAAGCGTCTTCAACTCAAATCGTCCAAGCCCTAGGAGGAGGGATGTCCCATGAAACCTGTAAATCAAACTACATCAAGTTAGATTTGATCCACAAATCAATGAGATCTAAGCATGTCATATCAAAGAAGCAATCAATGGACAAAGCATAATTGAAAAACTCCCTCAAGATGAAGAAGTCTTGCCCATGGGGGATGTGAGAAACCCCTACAATATTCCCATTAAGCAAAACATGCCCTAGCTTCAAGCAATTCAGCCTCCCTCTCTTGATGTCGATTTCACCTGAAAAGCAAACAATGTCTAGAAACAAGAGATGCAAGAACATATACAAGAGTAACCCAATCAAATCCAAGAAGTAGATCTCCAAAATAATATTTTCATTCCAAGTTTTCCAGAGCTCAAAGGTGCTTTACAATGAGGGGGGTCTCCTCCTTATATAGGATAATAAATACCATAACCCTAGATCTCAAAACCACTTTTTGAAATGAGTGGTTGAGATTAAAATATCTCACAATATAATCAATGGCTAAGATGAGCCTAACATAAAATCACATGGATCACTCAAAGAGGGATGACTTCATAACTAAAAGTGAATAAGTGAGGGTGACATCATCCTCTAAACGGGGCTAAAATACAAGGGCCCACCAAATATGACATGGACATTACTCAAGAAGCTCATGGTGGGGCTAGGAGGCATCAATCCTTACTAGATCATCCCCATGGAACAATAATGTAGACTAATCGGACCATGACATGTCCATATAACACAAATGATCAAATCATGTCCTCAAAATATGTGAGATACATGCAGTAAAAGGCCTCTTGTGGCCACTGTAGACCCCACTGATTGATGCCAACTGACTAGAAGATGGGGGGTTCACCCTAGAATACCTCTGTGAATACCAAGTGCCAAAACCTTGCCTCAATTGCCCAAATCAAATTCCTCAGTGACTCTTTTATTCCATTTTCAATCCTCCTCAAAAACCCTGAAACTGCTCAAACTTCCACCCAGGGTGCCTGTGCTGTCAAACTGATGGCACCAGGGTGTCTAGAAGGGGGTTATAATGTGGAAATCAAGTGTTTGTACCACCCCCTTCAGACACAGCACGCTAGGAAACGACTGGCCTCCAAGCCTCTACTAGACAAGCTGGGTCAGCATGCCACAAACTGGTCAACAGGTGGATAACTGCATATATCATCATCAGAAATGTCTAGCACTGAAATATAAGTGTCTCAATGGATCCAAAAGACCCAAATCTACTAAAAAAGTGTACTCATACACCATTGGTTGACCTAAGGGATCAACAGTAGCGTCCACCATATCCGGACAGTGTAAAGTATGATGATCTGGAAACATCAATAAATATGTTGAACTGCATCAACCATCATACTAACCATATTTCCACCACATGGAGTCATCAACAAGAGTATGTGGGACCATCAATCATCATCCATAAGCATACATGGTCCACATAATCACAGATCCCAAGAATGACCATGGTCAAACTATGTTTGACTATGTCGAAATATAACCAAGGACAATATTATGACAAAGACTAAGGCATGTTCCTTTAGATCATATTCACAACTTAACTTAAAGTTTAAACATCATTCAGTGGCATTTAATATGTGTATATTTTTCAATGTTATTTATATCTTACTTACACAACAGCTTTAATGACAGACTCACCCATTGGACATGGCCTAACTGCTAGCTAACGATGAAGGCTAAGAACAAGGCTAGGAAAAGGGGGTGACTTGACCAAACTCAACTAAGTGATACTTCGGACGAGGAAAGGGGAAGCTACACTCTGTGCTGGAAAAAATAACACAAGGAAGGGTTGTGCCTCACAAATGGATAAGTTGTTTAGAGAGTGCTTATTTAACTTAGGCATCATGTCTACATTAAGCTGATCTAGGTTCATTAGGATCATTCATTTCATTTCCATGGCCTTTTTGGCCTATATGACCCCTCTGGTATTTCACATGTGCTAAGAAGCACAACTAATAGCAACTTGCATCCGGGGCATATTCACATATACAAGGTCAGCAATAATAGATATAACTTTTGAGTAACATTGCTTTTTTGGACCTTTTTTATACTCTTCGAGGAGTATTTTAGCAGTTCATTGCTCTTTCTCTTTACTCATGTGTGTTTAAAAACACATTCTAGAGTTTACAGTTTCAGTGGGCGTATATATAAAGATTTCCAATATAGGTAGTACATGAGCTTTCATTTTTAGACAACAACATCTCAAGTGACTAGGGGGAGTTCTGCACAGTTCCAAACATTGGGAGAATAGACCAGAATGATTTAGGCATGCAATCCAACTCACCAAAGGCACATTTTGTCACCAACTGAGAGCCGAGACACAAAACAAACATGGATGCGGTCCAACACAAAGGTAGAAATGGGGAAGTCCTCAGTATCAAGAAGCCAAGAAGGCAAGTCAAAGGTGAAATCCAAATAAGGAAGGTCATGGATGGATGGAGTCAAATGAAAATGGTGCCTAACCTAGCATATAAGGATGTCAAGAAAGGCCATATCTATGCTCATAGGAGGGTAATGAAACCGATGATTTTTTTCAGAAAACCCAAGTGTGCAAGTAATAGATCCATTTTATAATTCAAAGCATTATCCAAGATAGTTCATTTTATTTTAAATAGTACTACCACATCATGAATCATATACCAAGGCAATGTTATGAAGATGACTAAAACAAAAAGACAATAATCCGAAGCCAATAATCAGAAGTCCATGGTTCACATCACATCACATCATAATAATCATCAAGAATCATCTGAAACACTGTTGCAATAATATCATTGGGAACTGAATTGAAACCGCATGAAACAAAGGGTCACATCGGTCATCAAATCTAAGCTCTCAAGGCTCATCCTTGGCACAAGGTCTAACAAAAGTCTGATACAATACACTGCTCTTATCCATGAGTGATCACAAATAGAAAGCTCATCATAGACGATCTTTGTAAAATCAAAGCTCTGAAATATGCAAATATCTGCTCAGCAAGAATAGTAGCCCAGCTACTATGGTGTAATAACATTTGGCTCCAGCTGGGACAAGTGCTCTAAGGGAGAGAGCACTTGAGAACCTCAAAATATCTGGTTTCTAACTGCTCTGCATCAATCTTCAATATAGCAACTCATCATCCTTGCTTTCATCTTTTATTTTGCAACTGTATCTGCACTCACAGACACTAGAATACCACATGAAGCATGTATGGAAAAAATATAAAATAAATGCTAAAAAATGAAATCTAGTCTACAGCAGAAACTGAAATACATTAATAGAAATACTAATCTACCAAAGCATATAAATTTTATTCATTTTACTGTGCAGGAGGAAGGAAAGCTTTTCAAGAAGGCATACTCAACTCAACTAACAAAGAAGAACTCAAAAAAAATCAAAAAGGTCTAACTACTCTTCAATGCATGCAGGAGGTGAGACAAGCTTAGGAAGGAGCAAGGCTCAACTCAATCAACAAATTGGAAAGAAAAGAAAAATGGAAATACTCAGCACTGAGAAACAGAAAAGCACACAAATCCTACTGCTCAAACGAGCTTATTCAGAAGACTACCTACTCTAAACAGGAAAGCAAGGTCTCAACAGAGGTGGAGTCAGGGATGATAATCGCTTAACTCCCTCTAGTTGATAGGGAGCATGATACGTTGGACAATCCCAGTAGTGAGGAAACACATATCACCAATGCAACGCTCAACAGTGAGCAGTCCAACCCAAAATTCACCAGATCCCCTGGATCATATGTAAAATAAATCCTTAGGAATAACGACCCTATCACCAATTTCAAACCTTCGGTGATTTACAGATTGAGGGATGGTTTCAACATTATGAACGGGAACAGGTTGGAAATCAGAATTGCACTAAGGCTAAGGTGTGACTATCCTTGAATTCCTATCAGGAGGAATTGCATCAAACCTAGGAGGTCCACCATCTAGAGGAATGGCTACCCTACCAACAAGGACTTCTCGAATCACTCTTGTCCTAGGATTTTTAACTCTTGGTTCTTCAACTTGTGGGTGTACAATATACTTTGGAGTCTCTCCCACAGTCCAAAAGTCTCGAACAACATCCTCTTATTCTTCCACATTCACTAGATATGGTAGGATTTGGTTTTAAAAACTCCTACTACTACCTTCTCCATATGGGATAGGAACAATCTTGCCTTCTAAAGCTACTAAATGGTAAGTGGGAAATTACGGATGACTTGGAACCATGCTAGAAGCATTCTAACTCCCGTCTCTAAAGATGTTGGTGAAGAGGAAGGAGTGTGAAATGTATTAGTGGATTTCGTACTCTCTTCACCAATAGGTAACTCAAAGGGAATAAGAAAACTAGGGATATCTGGATATGATGAAGACAAGCTATCATAATGGTGATCCTCCTGAAAGATGGCTAGATTATTCAATGAAAACGCTTCTCCAGGAGCATCATGTATCAAGGCATGTTCTTTCCAACTCATAGAGTTGTCACTCACTTGCCTTAATACTCCATCTTCCAAGGACATATGAGATAAATCATCAAGAACATCAGTGAAATGGTTTTCAGTTATGTCTTCATTACTTCTCACATTATGAGATGGATGTGTCCCTTCATTTCTGTTTTCCCAAGGAATGATGTGAGGAAGTCCCTACCATCCCCTTTCCATGTTAAGGTCAACCAAGGTAAGTCACTGCTTGACTGTACTATGTATATGCTCACCCCTTCTTATTTCATCTAAAATGGCCTCAGAGTTGTCTATTTCAGTGATGGGCTCAGGCTGATCAATGTGTGACTCCCCATCACAAGGTTGGTTCAAATCCCTGAGCTCTTCCACCACTTCACCACAAAGCGAGTTAAGGTTCATTTCTCTAACAACAATAGCTCTTTCCCTTTCTTCCTCAAAAGAGCTATCATCTCCAAATGTCTTCTCTTTATGTACTCGGATCATCATTCATAACCATAAAGATACCTTCAGGTAAAATTTCACCCTTGCCATAAGTGTTCCTTACACAATCCTAATAACTTTCGAGGTGACCATCATAAAATGGCTCTTGATATACCCTAACCAATGACCCATCAGAGCTGGGGATAGTAGCATATGATAGGTCCATCTGAAGATGTCCCCCTAGTCCAACAGACCACTTCCTACAAAGAAGCATTCCATAGGCTAGGGGAAGATCTATGACTACTATGTCCATTAGCATGGATATATCGGGGCATGAAAACAAGTCAGCTCTCAAATTCTTTATCAAGCCAAACAATTAAACTCGTCTAGAATCAATTCCACACACGTTCCATAAGGCCTGGTTATTTTTAATCCCATGGCTTCCATGACTTGCAAAGGCATCACATTCATGGAGGCACCAGAATCCAACATACATTTATGAAGAAGGATGTCACCAATGCAAAGTGTAAGATAAAAGAGTTGATGACCACCATTCTTTCTCTCGTATAAAGCAGTTTGGATATTAATGGGAGGATCCTCCTGTTCTTCAACCATGGCACTATGCGCTAAGTTTGGAAGAGATGAATCTTCTGTTGGCAACTTGGCTTGAAGGATTGGCATTGATGTCAATCAGGGAAATGCAGATGACATGGTCTGTGATGGTATCAAGGAACCTAGTGCATATAGCAGCCCTGTAGATATGTTAATGCATGTGAGGTAATGTGCAATGAGATTCCTGCAGAGATGTGATATGCAAGAGTGTTTGTTGAATATGTCCTATGTTCTATATTGATCACTGCTGGTTTGATGTCCTAAAGTGAGTTTGATGAAAACTCTTTATGACTTGTGAAATATGCACATAGAAGAAACATGGAGTTAGACATGACAGTCATGACAAACCAAATAGAACAGCAAGACAAGATGCCAAAACGGCAAGCAAGAGTATTTGTGATAACAATGATGACATATTCAAGTGCCACTATTAAAGGGATCAAAAGAGCATCAAAGCATCATTATAAAAGTGGCATTAAATGGATTAAAATGCAAATGGATTTAAAGTGAAAACATTAAAGTGCACATATAAAGTGTCTCCAAGTGAAATATTAAAAAATCCAAAAAGAAAAAAGAGTTAAGATATTAGTGGACTCTAATGGCTAGGCTAAAATTATTAGTGGAAACATTAAAAAAGAAAAATTAATTGTAAAATTCACAAGGTTGAAAAGGCATTTTGAAATTCCCGCCCAATCCTGTCTAAGTGATGATAAATTCATCAGAAGGTATATAACATGTTCATTGATGAACTGGATATCCAACCAAGGAGTTAGTTTTCCTATGGGTGTTCACACCTGTGAAATATGAGTCTGCCAAAATAGGAAGAAATGTGTTTTGATGTTCAAAAGAGGTTGAGAAGTTGATTTGAAATGCCCGCAAGAAGCTCAGGGTGTCTCAATAAATTCTAAAGGTGACGTGGTTTTGTTTCCTAGTGGACTGGCTATCCATCCATACCTTCAATTTGCTTAGTGATGGTCAGATGACAAAGATAT
The DNA here is from genome assembly GCA_027924585.1 of Larix kaempferi. Lineage (NCBI taxonomy): Eukaryota > Viridiplantae > Streptophyta > Pinopsida > Pinales > Pinaceae > Larix > Larix kaempferi. The sequence continues at coordinate 1,125,110 of BSBM01000068.1, read as the reverse complement.
GTGTATGCAAAAATGCCTCCTGGAACAGTAATGACTTAGGGTTTGAAAAAATTGTCTAAATGTTAAAACCTATTCAGAACGACATTTGCAAATGCCCGCCAGTTGCTATGTGTGTGTTAGTAAAATCCAAAGATGGCATGATCATGTTCTTTGATGAACTGGCTATTCAGCCATGAGATTAGATCCTCTCCTAGTGTTCACACGTGCAAATTATTAACCTGCCAAAACCAAGAAAAATGTTGAGTTTGCATGTTAAGAATAACAATATAAGAATTAAGTGATATGTTATAAAACATATGAAGTGATCGATGGTTTAGAAGCCCTTGCTAAGTTTCACAACTATGAAGTCAACGAAAAATTCGACGAGTAATACTTTAATAAGTTGCATGTTGTTAAGAATAAATATAAGAATTAAGTGATATGTTATAAAACATAAAAAGGCACATCTTGTGAAAAGTCATGATGTTTTATAAAAGATAAAGACGTGATGTTAGTTAAATTCTTAGTGAAGAGCAATGACCTTCAAATTTTGGACAACCAAGTTTTCTATATGTTAAAAATATAATTAAAATATATGTTAAAGCACATGAGAGTAAAGAAATATTTAACCTTTTTTGTTGGAGTAAAAAGTTAAATAAAGAAGGATCATTTTTTGTTGGAATAAAAAGTTAAATAAAAAAGGATATAAGATTATAATATATGTTAAAGCACGTGAGAGTAAAAAAATATTTAACCTTTTTTGTTGGAGTAAAAAGTTAAATAAAAAAGAATATAAGAGATGTAAACTGAAAATTAAAAAAATGGGGAAAACTTGTTGCTGGAAAGAAATAAAGAAATATTTAACCTTTTTTGTTGGAGTAAAAAGTTAAATTAAAAGATATAAGAGATATAAATTGAAAAATAAAAAAAGGGAAAACTTGTTGCCGAAAAGAAATAAAGAAATATTTAACCTTTTTGTGGGAGTAAAAGGTTAAATAAAAATATATAATTAAAAGGTGATTTTAAATGAGGAGTCGTGTTTTTAAAAGGGTCACATTGTTTTGAAGAGTTGTGTTATTTCCAAAAAATACACATGACTATTGGAGAGATATATATATTGAGAAAACAAAGCCATTCAAGATGTGTGTCTTGGAGAATTATAAAATATATCTTTGTGGATATTCTACTATTAATATGGACCTTGTGTTCATTCAAACAGATTGGTGTCTGTAATCAGTTTGGAGCCTAAATGAGGATTGGATTCCTCTCTACATGCTGAGTCATGTATACAAGTTGGGTCTTGTAAGAAAACTAGGTTTCTCAATCTAGCTGGGTCTAGAACAGTAATTCTATGTAATGTAAAATCCTATTTTAATAAAGAGATATTTGACATATTCATATATGTGTTGTTCTTCATATGTGTTTATATATTTCATATATATATAATTGGTAAATTTCATAATTGTTTCATAATACATATGACTGATTAAGTTAGTGCTTTGGAAAGAGATTTTTAAGTTTTAAGAGACACTGATTCACCCCCCCCCCCCTTCTCAGTGTCTAGGACCTTGTTCTACAATTGGTATCAGAGCCAAGTTGTCTTTGAACAGATCACTGCTGGAAGGCTGATCCAAAAGGAAAACATGTCCATTTTTAGAGCTAAGCACTTAATCTAAAGATAGGTTCCAGAATCAGCATTTTAAAAATGGCTGGAAATGTAGATGGTAAAATCTCCTTGTTTAATGGAGATTACTATGCCAATTGGAGGGATGCCATGAAGAGTCAATTGAAGTCCAAAGGAGCACATGTGTGGGATGCAGTAGCAAGCAAGAAATGGTACTTGAAGAACAAAACCGGAATTTCAAAAGATGACCAGAAATTCAATTCTATTGCTTAGCAAACCATTAAGAGAACTTTATCAAATGATGTCAATATGGGACTAGGGCACTACACCTCTGCCAGGAAGCTATGGCTAAAAATTGAAGATCACATCAAGCCAAGTATCAAAGTACAAGAGAAGATACAAGTCAAAAACCTAAGGAAGAAATGAGTGAAGATCGGTTGAGCAGTGAAGAGAACAACCCCTCATTTGTCTCATCACAAAACTCAGAAAACATTGGCCTAGATGAACTTTCAAATTACAGTTGTTATGATGATGAAGTTTTCTCTAATGAAAAAGAAGAAGACCTATTAATTCTCAAAAATAAAAGCTTGATTACTAAGAATGAGGACTTGAAGAAATTGAAGGAAGACTTCCTTATTTCAATTAGAGATACCAAGAAGAAATTAGGTTTTCATTTTATAAAAAAATTTGATAAGATTGAAAATAATTTTATAGTCACTCTAAGTGAGCTTGAAACTGTTTTCAAGATGAATGAGTTAGTTCAAGGATTGTGGAGTGAATCCAAGGGTTCTCGAAGGGAATACAAGAGTCCAGAAAATACTAAAAATGACTTAAAGATTCTAAAGGATAAGTTCTTTGCACTAACCAAGAAACATGAGGCTGTTGAGATGATATTGAATGAACAAAGGATCCAGCTAGATAACAAGGAAAGAGAATTAAAGAATGCTTTCTCTAGTTTTGATTTTCAATTGGAAAACAAAATTGAAAAAATAAAAGAGGTAAAATCTGAAGTCCTTAACCTTAGAAGACAAGTTGAAGCTAATAAAAGAGGGCTTCCTGACCAAGAGAACCAAATGAGAGGAAGGGAGCCTATAGAGAGACAGAATTTACTGGAATGGGAGAAGAACCTACAAGAAAGACAAGAAAGGCTTATAGGAGGACAGAGGTCACTAAATCAAAGAGAAGAATTTTTTAATATGGCCATGAAACAGTTTGAGAAGTAATTGCAGGATGACAAGAGAAAGATTGAAAAATATCATGCAACCTTAAAGGAGAAAGAGGCTAGGTATCAAAGGATGGTTTCCTTAGTGTCTAGAAAAGAGGATGCTACTAAAGAAAAATCGATTATTAAAAAGGAAGAGGAAGAGTCTTCATGTCTCACCGATGATGAGATGAAAAGGAGTTATATTGGAGCCTTAAGAAACACATTCACATCAGGAAAAGCAAAAAGAGAAGAGAACTACTTTGAGCCTGAACACATCTCTCCACACAAGAGAAATAAAGAGAATGGGTTAGATAATGGCTCAGCCATCGTGGATTAAATTTGGAGTAAACAAAGATCAACTCATGACAGAACTGGTCTTGGGTATAAAATGGGAAAAGAATCCAACCATTGGACCCCCGGAACCAAATTTGAAGGAGGTGCTTCATCTTCAAAAGATCAGTATTCTTCTATGGAATGGACATATGAGAACACCTTCAAGAGTTATTGCTACTCTTGTCACAAACATGGACATAGAGCAGTGGAATGTGATGCTTTTGAAAAGAAAACTCATAAGAGTTTCTCTGAAAAAACAAAGTGTTGGAGATGCAAGCTTGTTGGGCAAACAACAAAGTTTTTTCACTCCATAAGGTGTTTAAGTGTGAAGACTTTGATCACAAAGCACAAAATTGCAAGAATCCAAAGAAACAATACAATCAAAAGGAGGATGCTTCAAGGGGTCAAAGAAGGGATTTGAAAAGAGACAACATCCAAAATCCAGAAAGCAAGATGCCTCATGACATGTCTTTAAAGATGGAATCTGAGCAAATCTATAAAGAATCAAGAAAGACAAGTCCAAAGAGGAAGATAAAGAAATTTTGGAGACCAAATACAGGAGGTCTTAATCCTCATGTCAAAACAGGTGACTCTTATGGAAAGGAATCTCTAGAAGAAGACACTCATTCTATAAAAGATGACCACTAAATTGTTGAAGAAAATCCAAGTGTTGAAGAGGACTTGGAAATGACTCTTTTGCTTTGTTAAAGAGTTCTTATTAGATGTCAGTCTAAACAAAACTGTCAAAATTTAGTTGCATCTAATCAAGATTAAAAATGGACTTAAAGACCTAAAGATGACTTAGATCAGAAATCAGTATCTAATTTTGGATAGGTTAGCAACTAGTGTCCCTAAAAAGCAGAAAAGTAAAGATAGCTCTCTATCCTTGTAACTAATAAGATTTGCCAAATAAAAAGGATGTTATGAATAAAAGAGCATTTCTTGGTTAACTGGTATTACATGTTTAAGAAAGAGCACTAAGTTAGGGGGAGCTGATCACATTGCTATTCACTCATGTGAAAAGAGATAGATGAAAAAATGGGTACTAGTGATCAAGTCAGGGGGACTCAATCAACCCTTTTCCCTTGATGTCAAAAGGGGAGAAATGAAGATAGTATTGCCATCAATTCCAAAGGGGGAGATTGTTGGCAACTTGGCTTGAAGGATTGGCATTGATGTCAATCAGGGATATGCAGATGACATGGTCTATGATGGTACCAAGGAACCTAGTGCATATATCATCCCTGCAGATATGTTAATGCATGTGAGGTAATGTGCAACGAGATTCCTTCAAAGATGTGATATGCAAGAGTGTTTGTTGAATATGTCCTATGTTCTATATTGATCACTGTTGATTTGATGTCCTAAAGTGAGTTTGATGAAAACTCTTTATGACTTGTGAAATATGCACATAGAAGAAACATGGAGTTAGACATGACAGTCATGACAAACCATATAGAACAATGAGACAAGATGCCAGAGCACCAGGCAAGAGTATCTGTGATAACAATGATGACATATTCAAGTGCCGCTATTAAAGGGATCAAAAGAGCATCAAAGCATCATTATAAAAGTGGCATTAAATGGATTAAAATGCAAATGGATTTAAAGTGAAAACATTAAAGTGCACATATAAAGTGTCTCCAAGTGAAATATTAAAAAAGCCAAAAAGAAAAAAGAGTTAAGATATTAGTAGAATCTATTGCTAGGCTAAAATTATTAGTGGAAACATTAAAAAATAAAAATTAATTGTAAAATTCACAAGGTTGAAAAGGCATTTTGAAATTCCCGCCCAAGCCTGTCTAAGTGATGATAAATTCATCAGAAGGTATATAACATGTTCATTGATGAACTGGAAATCCAACCAAGGAGTTAGTTTTCCTATGGGTGTTCACACCTGTGAAATATGAGTCTGCCAAAATAGGAAGAAATGTGTTTTGATGTTCAAAAGAGGTTGAGAAGCTGATTTGAAATGCCCGCCAGAAGCTCAGGGTGTCTCAGTAAATTCTAAAGGTGACATGGTTTTGTTTCCTAGTGTACTGGCTATCCATCCATACCTTCAGTTTGCTTAGTGATGGTCAGATGACAAAGATATGTGTCTGCAAAAATGCCTCCTGGCACAGTAATGACCTAGGGTTTGACAAAATTGTCTAAATGTTAAAACCTATTCAGAACGACATTTGCAAATGCCCGCCAGTTGCTATGTGTGTGTTAGTAAAATCCAAAGATGGCATGATCCTGTTCTTTGATGAACTGGCTATTCAGCCATGAGATCAGATCCTCTCCTAGTGTTCACACGTGCAAGTTATTAACCTGCCAAAACCAAGAAAAATGTTGAGTTTGCATGTTGTTAAGAATAACAATATAAGAATTAAGTGATATGTTATAAAACATATGAAGTGATCGATGGTTTAGAAGCCCTTGCTAAGTTTCACAACTATGAAGTCAACGAAAACTTCGACGAGTAATACTTTAATAATTTGCATGTTGTTAAGAATAAATATAAGAATTAAGTGATATGTTATAAAACATAAAGAGGTACATCTTGTGAAAAGTCATGATATTTTATAAAAGATAAAGACGTGATGTTAGTTAAATTCTTAATGAAGAGCAATGACCTTCAAATTTTGGACAACCAAGTTTTCTATATGTTAAACATATAATTAAAATATATGTTAAAGCACATGAGAGTAAAGAAATATTTAACCTTTTTTGTTGGAGTAAAAAGTTAAATAAAAAAGGATCATTTTTTGTCGGAGTAAAAAGTTAAATAAAAAAGGATATAAGATTATAATATATGTTAAAACACGTGAGAGTAAAGAAATATTTAACCTTTTTTGTTGGAGTAAAAAGTTAAATAAAAAAGAATATAAGAGATGTAAATTGAAAATTAAAAAAATGGGGAAAACTTGTTGCCGGAAAGAAATAAAGAAATATTTAGCCTTTTTTGTTGGAGTAAAAAGTTAAATTAAAAGATATAAGAGATGTAAATTGAAAATTTAAAAAAAAGGGAAAACTTATTGCTTAAAGGAAATAAAGAAATATTTAACCTTTTTGTTGGAGTAAAAGGTTAAATAAAAAGATATATTTAAAAGGTGATTTTAAATGAAGAGTCGTGTTTTTAAAAGGGTCGGATTGTTTTGAAGAGTTGTGTTATTTCCAAAGAATACACATGACTATTGGAGAGGTATATATATTGAGAAAACAAAGTCATTCAAGATGTGTGTCTTGGAGAATTATAAAATATATCTTGGTGGATATTCTACTATTGATATGGACCTTGTGTTCATTCAAACAGATTGGTGTCAGTAATGAGGTTGGAGCCTGAATGAGGATTGGATTCCTCTCTACATGCTGGATCATGTATACAAGCTGGATCATGTATACAAGCTGGGTCTTGTAAGAGAACTGGGTTTCTCAATCTAGCTAGGTCTAGATCAGTAATTCTATGCAATGTAAAATCCTATTTTAATAAAGAGATATTTGACATATTCATATATGTGTTGTTCTTCATATGTGTTTATATATTTCATATATATATAATTGGTAAATTTCATAATTGTTTCATAATACATCTGACTGATTGAGTTAGTGCTTTGGCAAGAGATTTTTAAGTTTTAAGAGACACTGATTCACCCCCCCCCCTCTCAGTGTCTAGGACCTTGTTCTACATCTTCACCACTACTTTTGGTAGTCTCAGGGATACTCTCGAAAAACTCTACCACTTGCTCTTTTATTGATGGGATTTTCATTAATTCAGTGAGTGGAATGTTATGCATAACAAGGGCCCACCAAATATGACATGTACATGACTCAAGAATCTCATGGTGGGGCTAGGAGGCATCAATATTTACTAGCTCATCCCCATGGCACAATAATGTAGAATATTAGGACCATGACATGTCCATATAACACAAATGATCAAATCATGTCCTCAAAATCTGTGAGAGACATGTAGTAAAAGGCCTCATGTGGCCACTGTGGACCCCACTGACTGATCCCAACTGATTGGAAGATTTGGGGTTCACCCTAGAATACCTTTGTGAAGAACAAGTGCCAAAACCTTGCCTCAATTTCCCAAATCGAATTCCTCAATGACCCTTTTATTCCATTTTTAATCCTCCTGAAAAAAACCTTGAAACTTCTCAAACTGCCACCCAGGGTGCTTGCGTTGTCAAAATGATGGAACCATGTTGTCTGGAAGGGGGTTAAAATGTGAAAATCAAGTGGTTGGACCACCCCCTTATGACATAGCGCCCTAGGAAACGACTGGCCTCCAAGCCTCAGGTGGACTAATTGGGTCAACATGCCCAAAACTGGTCAATAGGTGGATAACTGCATCTATCATCATCAAAAGTGCCCGGAACTGAAAGATAAGTGTTTCAATGGGTTGACCTGAGTAGTCAACAATAGGGTTGACTACTATACTATACTAAAATTGTGTTCTCATACACCATGGTTTGACCTGAGTAGTCAACAGTAGGGTCCACCATATCCGGACAGTGTAAAGTATGATGATCTGGAAACAATAATAAATCTGTTGAACTGCATCAACCATCATCTGAAGCATATGTCCATCACATGGAGTCATCAACAAGAGTATGTGGGACCATCAATCATCATCCATAAGCATACATGGTCCACATCATCACAGATCCCAAGAATGACCATGGTCAAACTATGTTTGACTAGGTCGAAATATAACAAGCACAAGATTATGACAAAGACTAAGACATGTTCCTTTAGATCATATTCACAACTGAAATTAAAGTATAAACATCATTCGATGGCATTTAATACGTGTATATTTTTTCAATGTTGTTTATAACTTACTTGCACAACAGCTTTAATGCCATACTCACCCATTGGACATGGCCTAACTGCTAGCTAAGGATGAAGGTTAACAAAAAGGCTAGGAAAAGGGGGTGACTTGACCAAACTCGACTAAGTGATACTTTGGATGGGGAAAGGGGAAGCTACACTCTATGCTGGACAAAATAACACAGGGAAGGGTTGTGCCTCACAAATGGATAATTTGTTTAGAGAGTTCGTATTCAACTTAGGCATCATGTCTACATTAAGCTGATCAAGGTTCATTAGGATCATTCATTTCATTTCCATGGAGTTTTTGGCCTATATGACCCCACTGGTATTTCACATGTGCTAAGAAACACAACTAATCGTAGCTTGCATCCAGGGCATATTCACATATACAAGGTCAGCAATAATAGATATAACTTTTGAGTAACATTTTCTATTTTGGACCTTTTTTATACTCTTCGAGGAGTATTTTAGCAGTTCATTGCTCTTGTCCTTTACTCACATCTGTCTGAAAACACATTCTAGAGTTTACAATTTCTGTGGGCATATATATAAATATTTCCAATATAGGTAGTACATGAGCTTTCAGTTTTATCCAACAACATCTCAAGTGACTAGGGGGAGTTCTGCACAGTTCCAAACATCAGGACAACCAACCAAAATGATTTAGGCATACAATCCAACTCACCAAAGGCAAGTTTTGTCACCAACTCAGAGCCGAGACACAAAGCAAACATGGATGCGGTCCAACACAGAGGTAGAAATGGGGAAGTCCTCAGTATCAAGAAGTCAAGAAGGAAAGTCAAAGGTGAAATCCAAATAAGGAAGGTCATGTATGGATGGAGTCAAATGAAAATGGTGCCTAAGCTAGCAGACAAGGATGTTATGAAAGGCCATATCTATGCCCATAGGAGGGTAATGAAACCCATGGGTTTTTTCAGAAAACCTAAGTGTGCAAGTAGTAGATCCATTTTATAATTTATAACATTATGGTTTCAACATTATGAACGGGAACGGGTTGGAAATCATAATTGCACTGAGGTTAAGGTGTGACTATCCTCGAATTCCAATTAGGAGGAATTGCAGCAAACCTAGGAGGTCCACCTTATAGAGGAATGGATACCCTACCAATAAGGACTTCTCGAATCACTCTTCTCCTAGGATTTTCAACTCTTGGTTCTTCAACTTGTGGTTGAACAATATACTTTGGAGTCTCTCCCACAGTCCAAAAGTCTCGAACAATATCCTCTTCTTCTTCCACATTCACTGGATATGGTAGGATTTGGTTTTAAAAACTCCTACTACTACCTTATCCAAATGGGATAGGAACAATCATACCTTCTAAAGCTTCCAAATGGTCGGTGGAAAATGACAGATGACTTGGAACCATGCTAGAAGCATTCTGAGCTCCCGTGTATAAAGATGTTGGCAAAGAGGCAAGAGTGTGAAATGTATTAGTGGAGCTCGTACTCTCTTCAACAATAGGTAACTCACGGGGAATAAGAAAACTAGGGATGTTTGTATATGATGAAGACAAGCTATCATCATGGGGATCCTCCTGAAAGATGGCTAGATTATTCAATGAAAACTCTTCTCCAGGAGCATCATGTATCAAGGCATGTTCTTGCCAACTCATAGATTTGTCACTCACTTTCCTTAATACTCTATCTTCCAAGGGCATATGAGATAAATCATCAGGAACATCAATGAAATGGTTTTTAGTTATGTCTTCATTACTTCTCACATTATGAGATGGATATGTCCCTTCATTTATGTTTTCCCAAGGAATGATGTGAGGAAGGCCCTACCTTCCCCTTTCCCTGTTAAGGTCAACCAAGGTAAGCCATTGCTTGAATGACCTAGGTATACGCTCACCCCTTCTTATTTCATCTAAAATGGCCTCAGAGTTGTCTATTTTAGTGATGGGCTCCGGCTAATCAATGTGTGACTCCACATCACTAGGTTGGTTAAAATCCCTAAGCTCTTCCAACACTTCACCACGAAGCAAGTTCAAGCTCATTTCTCTAACAACAATAGCTCTTTCCCTTTCTTCCTCAGAAGAGATATCATCTCCAAATGATCCCCAAATATCTTCTCTCCATGTACTCGAATCATCATTCATAACCATAAAGATACCTTCAGGTAAAAGTTCACCCTCACCATAAGTGTTCCTTACACCATCCTCATAACGTTCGAGGTGACCATCCTAAAATGGCTCCCAATATACCCTAACCAATGGCCCATCAAATTTGGGGATAGTAGTGTATGATAGGTCCATCTGCAGATGTCCCCCTAGTCCAGCAGACCACTTCCTACAAACAAGCATTCCATAGGCTGGGGGAATATCTATGACTACTATGTCCATTAGCATGGATATATCGGGGCATGAAAACAAGTCAGCTCTCAAATTATTTATCAAGCAAAAGACTTGAACTGGTATAGAATCAATTCCACACACGTTCCCATAAGGCCTAGTTATTTTTAATCCCATGGCTTCCATGACTTGCAAAGGCATCACATTCATGGAGGCACCAAAATCCAACATACATTTATGAAGAAGGATGTCACCAATGCGAAGTGTAAGATAAAAGGGTTGATGACCACCATTCGTTCTCTCGTATAAAGCAGTTTGGATATTAATGGGAGGATCCTCCTCTTCTTCAACCATGGCACTAGGGGTTGATTTTGGAAGAGATGAATCTTCACCACTACTTGTGGTAGTCTTAGGGATACTCTCGAAAAACTCTACCACTTGCTCTTTTATTGATGGGATTTTCATTAATTCAGTGAGTGGAATGTTGTGCATAACAAGGGCCCACCAAATATGGCATGGACATGACTCAAGAATATCATGGTGGGGCCAAGAGGCATCAATCCTTACTATCTCATCCCCATGGCATAATAATGTAGAATAATAGGACCATGACATGTCCATACAGCACAAATGATCAAATCATGTCCTCAAAATCTGTAAGAGACATGTAGTAAAAGGCCTCATGTGGCCATTATGGACCCCACTGACTGATTCGAACTGACTAGAAGATGGGGGGTTCACGCTGGAATACCTCTGTGAAGACCAAGTGCCAAAACCTTGCCGCAATTGCCCAAATTGAATTCCTCAGTGGCCCTTTTATTCCATTTTTAATCCTCGTGAAAAAACCCTAAAACTTCTCAAACTGCCACCCAGGTTGCCTGCGCTGTCAAACTGATGGCACCAGGGTGTCTGGAAGGGGTTATAATGTGTAAATCAAGTGGCTGGACCACCCACTTCAGACGTAGCGCCCTAGGCAATGACTGGCCTCCAAGCCTCTGCTGGACAGGCTGGGTCAGCATGCCCAAAACTGGTCAACGGGTGGATAGCTGCATCTATCATCATCAGAAGTGCCCGGAACTGAAAGATAAGTGTCTCAATGGATCCAGAAGACCCAATATACTAAAAATGTGTACTCATTCACCACGGGTTTACCTAAGGGGTCAATAGTAGAGTCCACCATATTCGGACAATGTAAAGTATGATGATCTGGAAACAATAATAAATCTGTTGAATTGCATCAACCATCATTTGAATCATATGTCCACCACATGGAGTCATCAACAAGAGTATGTGGGACCATCAATCATCATCCATAAGCATACATGGTCCACAACATCACGGATCCCAAGAATGACCATGGTCAAACTATGTTTGACTAGGTCAAAATATAACCAAGGACAAGATTATGACAAAGGCTAAGACATGTTCCTTTAGATCATATTCATAGCTTATCTTAAAGTATAAACATCATTCAGTGGCATTTAATACGTGTATATTTTTTCAATGTTATTATATCTTACTTGCACAACAGCTTTAATGACAGACTCACCCATTGGACATGGCCTAACTGCTAGCTAAGGATGAAGCCTAAGAATAAGGCTAGGAAAAGGGGGTAACTTGACCAAACTCAACTAAGTGATACTTTGGACGGTGAAAGGGGAAGCTACACTCTGTGCTGGACAAAATAACACAGGGAAGGGTTGTTCCTCACAAATGGATAAGTTTTTTAGAGAGTGCTTATTCAACTTAGGCATCATGTCTACATTAAGTTGATCCAGGTTCATTAGGATCATTCATTTCATTTCCATGGCCTTTTTGGCCTATATGACCCCTCTGGTATTTCACATGTGCTAAGAAGCACAACTAATCGCAGCTTGCATCCAGGGCATATTCATATATACAAGGTCAGGAATAATAGATATAACTTTTGAGTAACATTTACTTTTTTGGACCTTTTTTATACTCTTCGAGTATTTTAGCAGTTCATTGCTTTTTCCCTTCATTCACGTGTGTTTAAAAATAAATTCTAAAGTTTACAGTTTTTGTGGGCGTATATATAAATATTTAGAATATAGGTAGCACATGAGTTTTTAGTTTTAGCCAACAACATCTCAAGTGACTAGGGGGAGTTCTGCACAGTGCCAAACATTGGGACAACCAACGAGATTGATTTAGGCATACAATCCAAATCACCAAAGTAAAGTTTTGTCACCAACTCAGAGCCGAGACACAAAACAAACATGGATGCGGTCCAACACATAGGTAGAAATGGGGAAGTCCTCAGTATCAAGAATTCAAGAAGGCAAGTCAAAGGTGAAAGCCAAATAAGTAAGGTCATGGATGGATGGAGTTGTTATCACACCATAGTAGCAAGGCTACTATTCTTGCTTAGCAGATATTTGCACACTTCAGAGCTTCCATTATTCCAGAGCATGGCTATATATTTTGGATCACTCATGATCAGAGCAGTATATTATCTAGATTTATGTTAGACCTTGTGTCAAGGCTGAGCCTTGAGAATTCATATTTGATGACCGATGTGAACCTTTATCCCATACAGTTTCAGTTCAGTGCTTAGAGATGTATTGCAGCAGGGTTTCAGATGGTACATGATGATTATTATGATGATGTTGTATGATCTATGGATATGTTATCACCGACTGTGGATTATTATCTTGTTGATTTAGTCATGTTTACAGCATCTGCTTGGTATATTATTCCTGATGTGGCAAACTGTTTAAAATGAACTATAAATCATAAAATGGATAATTGCTTGCACATTTAGGTCATTTAACAAAACCCACTGGTTTTCACCTTACATAGATATGGTCATTCTTGACACCAGTTGTCTGCTAGTGTAGGCTCCATATTCACTTGACTCCATCCATACATGACTTTCCTATTTAACCTTAAACCTTGACCTGTCTCATTTGACTTTCTGATACTGAGGCTTCCCCATTTTTCTACCTCTGTGTTTGGACCACATCCCTGTATATTCAGTGTCTCGGCTCTGAGTTGGTGACAAAACCTGCCTTCGGTAAGTTGGATTGTAGGCCTAAATCATTCTAGTCAGTTGTCCCGATGTTTGGCATTGGATCGAACTCCCCCTAGTCACTTGAGATGTTGTTGGCTAAAACTGAAAGCTCATGTTCTACCTATGGAAACTTATAAATTCGCCCATGGAAACTAAAAAAAAGGGCAAGAGCGATGAACAGCTAAAAATACTCCTTGAAGAGTATGAAAGGTCCAAAAAGCAATGGTTCTTAAAATTTATATCTAAACAATTGCTGACCTTATATGTATTTGAAAACATGCCCTGTATGCAAGCTGCAACTAGTTGTGCTTATCATCACATTTGAAATCCGAAGGGTTATGTAGGCCAAAAAGGCCATGAAATGAAATTGAATGATCCTAATGAACCTGGATCAACTGGATGTAGACATGATGCCTAAGTTGAATAAGCACTCTCTGAACAACTTATCCATTTGTGAGGCACAGCCATCCCCCATGTTATTTTGTCCAACACAGAGTTTGTAGCTTTCCCCTTTCTCCCAGTCCAAAGTATTTTTGAGCTAAGTTAGACAAGTCAACCCCTTGGCCCAACCTTGTTCCTAGCCTTCATCCTTCACTAGCAGTTTGACCATGTCCAATGGGTGAGTTTGTCATTTGAACTATTGTGCAAGTAATTTGATATAACAAAGGAATATGCTAACTTGATTAATGCCACTGAATGGATGTTATACTTTGAGCTTGGCTGTGAGAATGATTAAAGAAGCATGTCTTATTCTACTGATGTGATTTATCCTTGGTTGTATATTCTTGGGATCCGTGATGATGTGGACCATATATATATGCTTATTGATGATGATTCATGGTCCCACATACTTGATGATGAGATCATATGATGGACATATGATGCAGATGATGACTGATGCAGTTCAGCAGGTTTCATTATTACTTCAGATCAATGGATTATGCATTGTCCATATATGGTGGACCCTACAGCTGGCCCATTTGGGAAACCCATGGTGTATGAGTACACATTCCTAGTGGATTTCGGTCTTCTGGATCCAATGAGACACTTATCTTTCAGTTCCGGGCACTTCTGATAGTGATTGATGCAGTTTTACACTTGTTGACCAGATTTGGGGCTGATTTCCCAGCATGAGCAGCAAGGGCCATAAGAGACCAGTTCACCTAGGGAGCTGATGAAGGAGGGGGTGGTCCAGCCACTTGTTTTTATCATTTACCCCCCCTTCTGGAGAGCCTGGTGGGCTCAGATGGACAGCGCAGATGCCCTAGGAGGAAGTTTTGGCACTTTCACAGTTACCGAGGCAGTTAAACAATGGGATAAAGTGGTCACTGAGGAATTTGATTTGGGAAATTGAGGCAAGGTTTTGGCATTTGGTCTCCACAGAGGTCTTCCAGGGTGATCTCACTATCTTCTAGTCAGTTTTCACCATGTGGGTATGCCCACATTGATCACAGGAGGTCTTTTACTGCTTGTCTGTCACAGATTTTGAGGACAGATTTGATCATTTATATTATCTTGGACATATTTTATTATTTTATTGTGCCTTGGGGATGAGCTAGTAAGGATTGATGCCTCCTAGCCCCACCATGTGCTTATTTTGTCCTGTCCTAGTCATCATGAGGTGGATCATTGTACTTTTACCCCTCTAGCGGATGACGTCACCCTCCTTTTGTACCATTTAGTGGGGGCGCTATTATTATATTGGGTGATCCATGTGATGTATTGTTATGATTTATTGTTAGCTGTTGATTAGATCTTTTGATCTTTTAATCTTAGCCACTCATGTAAAAAGTGGTTAGGATTGTACTATCTCCCCATCCTATTTAAGGAGGGAGCCTCTCATTGTAAAATTCATCTAGAGATTTTTGGCTCTTGGAATAAAATTTCTATCTTTTGGAGTACATGCTTGTATTGGAGTGGATGTTGGTTGTTTCGATTGTAAATTCTTTTGTCCATTGCACTGGAGGATCTATTGTAGCTATCTTGCATATTTGCCATATCTTATTTACAGGTTAAGAGGACTTTTTTGGACAAGTGCGAATTGGTGGGGAGGCTTGCCCCTCAAGCTTGGAGGAAGACATTTTGGTTTGACAGGGAGTAGTTTTGCCTTTGTGTCAACTATTCTTTGTTTATATCTCTCTTGCTTGTATCTACCTTCAACATGTTAAACTAATTGATGCTTTGCTCCTTGGTTTTGACAGGTTAGAGGGAATCACATGTGGCTTGGGAAAATCGATTTGGCAAGAGGGCTTCAAGAATTCTCCATTTGATCTTTGGAAAAGTAATCCTCGTCTCAACTAGCATTCATCTCTTCATCCAGGTATGCTCCAAGAGGTATGATCTTCTTCTTCCTTGAATCATCCATAATTTCTAGATCATAAAAACCCTAATTGATTAAAACCCTTGTTTTTTGTTTTTCTTAGATCTACTTAGATCTAGCCTTGCTTTTGAAGAGGTATTCAAAACCCACCTCTATAGCATCCACCCCTAGTTGGATCTATAGTTTGGTGGTGATTGACTTAAAATTGACACACTTTTCAAGGCAAAAAGCCCTCTTGAACCCAAATTGCACTTCCTAGAGAGAGGCTTGTTTGGTTAGATCTAGCACATGGGTAGGTGAGATCCCACTTGATTGGTAATCTACACACTTGATAACCTACCCCCAGATTCTTACTTTGGTGAATTCTACCTTGTGGACATCATTCCATGTTTTAAGGGGTTAAAACCCCCTTTTGAATTTCTTGGCACCTCAAAACTCAGATCTACTAAGATCTAACCCTTGGATTGACTTGGTTTTTGGGATTCACATAGATCGGGGCATAAGCCACTTAGATCTATAGTTTGGTATCCATTAGACTTGATTTGGTCCACCTAACCCCTCTTTTATCCCTCCTTGAGCAAAGTCGCACTACCTGGGGAAGGTGAGTTTTTCCACTTTGAGGAAGTGGGTGTTTGAGATTTCTGTAGATTTGGATTGGCCATACCTTGAAACCTAGGTCTAAAGTATCATTTTGTGACGATCTTCCTTGGGGGTAGCATTCCTTTTTTCAAGGGATTGTGGTCCACTTAGGGTCATTTCATGAAAACCTAGATCTAGCAAGATCCAAGCATTCAATCTCATATAGCCCACTTGACTTGGCTCCTAGGTGTCCCGATCTACACTTTGACATACATTTTTGACCCCATTAGCCTATTTAACAAGGCACTAGTCCTCCTCAAAGCAAGTCGCACTCCTTGGGAATTGTGTCAAACCCTAGATCTAGTACATGGGTACTCCTAAAAACAACTTAGATCCATAGATCTAATCATTACCTAACCTCTAGTACCAATTTCACACCTTAGCTTCACCTTGTGGGCCACTTAAAGCCATTTCACACATCCCAAGAAAATAGGACCCACTTGTGTAAACATATGGTACTACACCTTGTCACAATACCATTATGTGGCCTAAATCATACATCGGTTGAAACACTAACAATCTCCCAAACCACCTGCAACCATACTTTAACATCTAGGTCCACTCAACCTTGCATTGGTTTCTGTAACTCTTCATTTACTTATCCTTAGAAACCTTTGTTTGGGTCCAATCAACTATGATTGGTTATAGGGTCTCCCCCTAGGTCTTGTTTCACCTTGACCTAAAGCGAAGAGTGCCTCGGTTGACGTAACTCCCACCTTGCATTGGGAACCATGGCATCTCTTGGGTCACCTCTTTAGTTGCCTATCTCCTCTACCATCCCGGATGGGATACCACTATGGGCAACTACAAGTTGTGTGATAACATCTTTGGCACCGTTGCCAGGGAAGGTAGAGGCCTACCCTGGTTCGACATATATTCCCATTCTCTTTGCCAACATTAACATTTTTGGCACCGTTGTCGGGGAGGTAGAGGCCTACCTTGGTTCAACACACCTTTGTGTCTCATTCTCTCCCTGCATCTCAAACGACATACATCTTGGTAGAAGAGTTTAAAAGTCTACCTGGCGACTCCTATTCGTGACTCCACTGAGAATCGAACCCACAAAGAGATGTCGACTCAAAATAACATCTCTCCATAAATGACCATGGAATTTATGTCAAACATGTGTGAAATGGTCACCAACATTGCTATGTATCTTAAGAATCAAGATGAGGATTTCAAAAGACGTGATCAACAAACCAAAGAAATGTTAAAATCCATCTGTAGCAATTCAATCCCTCCAAAGGCTAGTCCTCCGAAGACTCAGCAACTCAAGACAACTAATCCACAGCCTAGCAAGGCAATGCATCAACCTGTCCGAAGAATCTTGCTGAAGGCTCCAAAGCTTTCTTCTGAGGTCATCTCAAAGGGTAAAGCTGTGACCAACACTAGCCAAGCTCCTCCTGCAAACAAAAAGGCAGATCAAGAGATAAAAATCGATCCTCCCCCTAAAACTAATGTTCCAAAGGCAACCCTTTGGAGAAAACAACCAAAGCCTCCCACAATGTTAAAACCAAATCAGGAGCTTCCAAGGACAAACATCCCTAGTAAGCTGACCAATTCGTCTGCTTTGGTGGCCTTGAAAGGCCTAATCAAAATCCCATCTGTCAAATATGACATCATGAAGTTCCTAGGTTTAGGTACGAATGAAAGGGATAAGGAAAATCCCTACAACTTGAACATTGATGTCACAAGCTTCCCGGAAAAAGTAAACATGCCTATTCCCTTCCGTGAAATTTTCAAGATCCCTTCATTCCGCAAAAGAGCTACTACTCATCTTGGGATTCAAACAAGGAAGCAAGCTCCTAAGAAAGCTTCTGCAGAGATTAAGGATTCCCCTGTCATGATCCAAAGTGTCTCTGGTGACAACTCTGGAAGTTTACCGCCCTTTTATATTGCTTTGGAAGTAAATGGTTTGATATTGCATAACTGCATGTTGGACTCAGGAGCTGAAGTAAGTGTCATGCCCTTAAGAGTCATGGAACAACTTGAGTTAGTACCCACAAGACCCTACAGAAACATGTGTGGAATGGATTCCAAAACTGTGGAATCTATTGGGATAATTGAAAACTTGCCTGTTAGGTTGGCTACCTGCTCTGACATTGAGCTCTCAATGAGTGTCTTATTCCTAGATATCCCTGATGCTTGGGGAATGTTTCTATCCAGGGAATGGTCGGCTAGATTGGGGGGAAGTGTCCAAATGGATCTAACATATGCCATAATCCCAACCAAGGAAGGGTCATTCATAACTCTGTTTAATGAACCACCTATGCAAGAGCATGTTGAGACACCTAAACACTTATTCACTGAAGCAATGTATTCAAGTGATGAGATTGGAAACTTCATGGTTCTAGCAAATTACTGGGAGGAGGTTAAAAAACAGCCCTTTTCGCACGAACAAGTCTGGAAAATGCACTTTGACGGGGCCCATTCCCGGCATGGTGCAGGAGCTGGTATAGTTTTAATTTCGCCATCAGCAGAAAAGAGCTTGTTCTCTTTTCGATTGGAGTTTGAATGCACTAACAATGTGGCTGAGTATGAAGCATTGCTTTTGGGCTTGGAAATTGCTAGAGAAAGAAACATCAAATATTTATCTGTCACAGGAGATTCTGATCTCATTGTGTCCCAAGTCAAAAACGAATTCGCTGCTAAGAATAATAGACTTAGAGACTATAGAAATGCAGTTTGGGATACCATTGAGTGCTTTGATGCCTTTGGGATTAAGGCTGTTCCCCGTGAACAAAACACTTTGGCTGATGAGCTGTATGTGATGGCTAGTACTCTTCAAACCTCTGAGTCTTTAAAACAACAAAACTGCAAACTTGAAGTTTTATTCAGACCCTATGTCCCTGATAATGAAGACCATTGGCAGGTTTTTGATAATGATGCCCAAGTCATCCGATTTTTAACTGCTTCCCAAACCCCAATGGTAAACTTCGAAGATGAAATGGAGGGTGGTTCAATTGAAGGAATGGATGTCATAGAAATTGCCTTCCCCCTTGAGAAAAATTTCAATAGGCATGATGAGTACAAAGGTAGGAGATCTGAACCTGTAGATGGGGTTATTGAGATAAATGTCGGCTCTTCTTGTTCCCCAAAAATGATCAGAATTGGGATAAATGCCTCAGAAGAAGAAAGAAGAAGAATTATAGAATTAATCAGAGAATATAAAGATGTATTTGTGTGGGTCTATGATGATTTAAAAACTTATGATCAGTCCATTATAGAACACACTATTCCTCTCAAAGAGGGAGCCAAACCATATCGACAAAAGTTGCGAAACATGAACCCTAAGCTAGCGCCCTTAATTAAAAAGGAATTGGAAAAGATGTTGGCAGCGGGTATTACTAGACCAATTAGGCATACAACCTGGGTATCCAATCCCGTAATCGTAAGGAAGAAAAACGGGGAGATTACAATTTGTATTGACTTTAGGAACCTGAATCAAGCATCTCTAAAAGATAATTATCCATTGCCCAACATGGAAAATCTGTTGCAAAGTATAACGGGGGCTGGCATGCTATCTTTACTGGATGGTTTTTCAGGTTACAACCAGGTCCAAATCAAGAAGGAAGATCGTGGGAAGACAACCTTCACCACCCCGTGGGGAACATTCGAATATATAAGAATGCCATTTGGGCTTCTGAATGCAGGGTCAACCTTTCAAAGGGCAATGGATCATGCATTTGAAGGCTTAATTGGAAAAATCATTGCAATTTATCAAGATGATCTAACTGTTTTCTCTAAAGACAGGGGAGACCACATAAAGCACTTAAGGAGAATCTTTGAAAGATGTCGAAAATTTGGAATATCTTTAAATCCTAAAAAGTATACTTTCGGGGTGGATGAAGGGAAGTTGTTAGGTCACATTGTTTCCAAAGAAGGCATTAGAATTGATCCTGAAAGAGTGCAAGGAATTCAAGCCATAACTCCCCCAAAGGATGTCAGCTCATTACGATCATTTTTCGGGAAAATAAACTTCGTAAGAAGATTCATCCCTAACTTAGCTGAGTTGGCCAAACCCTTGAATAATTTGCTTAAGAAGGATGTGAAGTTTGTTTGGGATAAGAAATGTGATGCATAATTTGAGTCTCTAAAGAAAGCCATTGCTTCTGCACCTGTCCTAGTAAGCCCAAACTACAATAAGGAATTTTTGATTTATTCTTATGCAATCGAGGACACCATAGCAGGCGTGTTGTTACAAAAGAATGAAGAAAACCATGATCAACCTGTTGCCTTTATGAGTAAAAACCTTAGAGATGCAAAACTCAATTACACAACCACTGAAAAATAGGCCTATGCTTTGGTCAAGTCTTTAAAACATTTTAGGACATATATCGGATACTCCAAAATTATTGCCTACGTCCCTTATCAAGCGGTGAAAGATGTCTTATCTCAGCCTGATGGCATAGGGGTTAGGGGAAACTGGATTTCTAGGATTCAAGAGTATGATATTGAAATCAAGCCAGTCAAGATAGTGAAAGGCCAAGGGTTGGAACAGCTATTAACTGATTCCAAACTACAGCAAAATAACATGATTCTTTATATTAATGAAGATCACAAATGGTACAAAGACATCATTTTCTACCTCAGACATATGACCTGTCCAGACCACCTTGTAGACCACCAGAGAAGAGCTTTAAGGTTAAATGCATCTAAGTATGTTTTGACAGAGGATGGTTTGGGCTAGAAGAATCCAGATGGAATCATACTCAAATGTGTAAACCATGATGACTCCCAAAGAATCATCAAAGAAATGCATTCCGGATTGTGTGGAGGACATTACGCACCTAGAACCACAGCTGCTAAGATCATGAGAGCTGGATATTATTGGCCATCCTTGTTCAAAGATGTGCACACCTTTGTTAGAGCATGTCAGGAGTGTCAATTCTATTCTGGAAAACCTAGACTACCTGCCCTGCCCTTGACCCCGGTCATTATAGAAGCACCTTTTCAACAATGGGGAATGGATTTTGTAGGACCTATAAACCCTAGCTCTTCAAGTGGACACAAATACATACTGACTTGCACAGACTATTTCACTCGTTGGGTGGAAGCTATCCCGACTAAGAAGTGCACTGCAGAAGTGGTGGTCAAGTTCTTAGAAGAGAATATAGTCTCCAGATACGGTTGCCCCTGCAAGATTACAACTGATAATGCGCCATCTTTTAGTAAAATTGAGATGTTTACCTTTTGTTCTGATAATGGGATCACCTTGTCTCATTCTTCTAACTACTATCCGCAAGGAAATGGTTTAGCAGAATCAAGTAATAAGAATTTGATAAGGCTCTTAAAAAGAATGATTGGTGAGAACAAGAGGACTTGGGATGTAAAGCTGAAATATGCCCTCTGGGTAGATAGAACAACAATCAAAAGAATAACTGGAAAAGATCCCTTTAAAGTAGTGTACGGGCAAAATTGTAGGCTCCCAATCAACCTTCAAATTCCTGTATATGAGTTGTTACAACAGTGCTCCTCTGATCAAGAGGCCTTGCAAGCAAGAATTGATAGGTTAGTAGAACTAGATGAGACTAGAAGGGAAGCCTGGAATAAAATGGTTTTAGAACAAGAAAGAATAAAGGGAACCTTTGACCAAAAGAGTAGAGATGTGATATTTGGAATTGGGGATATAGTCTTGTTATGGGATAAACATAAAGAAAAACTAGGAAATCATGAAAAATTTGAGAAGATATGGATGGGCCCTTATCGGATAAGTAAGATGGTTGGTAAAGGAGCAGTGTATTTAGAGACTTTAGATGGAGATGAGTTGGAATTACCTGTAAATGGGAGGTTACTAAAACACTACTTCCCACCTATAAGCCTGGAATGATCTTCCCTACTATGCCTTGCCTTGCCTGTTTAGAGTAGGTAGCTTCTGAATAAGCTCACTTGAGCAGTAGGATTTGTGTGATTTTTCTTTTTCTGTGTGCTGAGTATTGTCCCTTTTTCTTTTCTGCTTGGAGTGTCTGCTTTTTTTTCTTCTCTATTGAGTTGAGCCTTGCTCCTTCCTAAGCTTGTCTCTTCTCCTGCATGCATTTAAGAAATTTTAGTTGTCATTCCTATTTTTGGCTGCCTGTGCGAGTTGAGATTGCCTGCTTGAAAAAGTTCTCTTTTCCTCCTGCACAGTAATAAAAATAATGAATGATGAATAAATATGCCATGTTAGTTTATATTTTTCTCTTACGCATTTTAGTTTATGCTTTAGATTAGATTTCTGTTTCAGTTTTATTTTATATATTTCCCATACATGCTCCATGAGGTATTCTAGTGTTTGTGAGAGCAGGAACAGGTGCAAGATAAAAGCGGAAGGCAAGGATGGTGCAGTGCTGGATTGAAGATTGATGCAGAGCAGTTCGAGACCAGATATTCTGAGGTTCTCAAGCGCTCTCTCCCTTAGAGCACTTGTCCCAGCTGGAGCCAGATGTTATCACACCATAGTAGCAGGGCTACTATTCTTGCTTAGCAGATATCTGCACACTTCAGAGCTTCCATTATTCCAGAGCATGGCTATATATTTTGGATCACTCATGATCAGAGCAGTATATTATCCAAATTTATGTTAGACCTTGTGTCAAGGCTGAGCCTTGAGAGTTCAGATTTGATGACCGATGTGACCCTTTATCCCATACAGTTTCAGTTCAGTGCTTAGAGATGTATTGCAGCAGTGTTTTAGATGGTACATAATGATTATTATGATGATGTTGTATGATCTATGGATATGTTATCACCGACTGTGGATTATTATCTTGTTGATTTAGTCATGTTTACAGCATCTGCTTGGTATATTATTCCTGATGTGGCAAACTGTTTAAAATGAACTATAAATCATAAAATGGACAATTGCTTGCACATATAGGTCATTTAACAAAACCCACTGGTTTTCACCTTACATAGATATGGTCTTTATTGACACCAGTTGTCTGCTAGTGTAGGCTCCATATTCACTTGACTCCATCCATACATGACTTTCCTATTTGACCTTAAACCTTGACCTGTCTCATTTGACTTTCTGATACTGAGGACTTCCCCATTTTTCTACCTCTGTGTTTGGATCGTATCCCTGTATATTCAGTGTCTCGGCTCTGAGTTGGTGACAAAACTTGCCTTCGGTGAGTTGGATTGTAGGCCTAAATAATTCTAGTCGGTTGTCTCGATGTTTGGCATTGGCTCGAACTCCCCCTAGTCACTTGAGATGTTGTTGGCTAAAACTGAAAGCTCATGTTCTACCTATGGAAACTTATAAATTCGCCCATGGAAACTAAAAAAAAGGGCAAGAGCGATTAACAGCTAAAAATACTCCTCGAAGAGTATAAGAAAGGTCCAAAAAGCAATGGTTTTTAAAAGTTATATCTAAACAATTGCTGACCTTATATGTGTTTGAAAACATGCCCTGGATGCAAGCTACAACTAGTTGTGCTTATCAGCACATTTGAAATCCGAAGGGTTATGTAGGCTAAAAAGGCCATGAAATGAAATTGAATGATCCTAATGAACCTGGATCAACTGGATGTAGACATGATGCCTAAGTTGAATAAGCACTCTCTGAACAACTTATCCATTTGTAAGGCACAACCATCCCTCATGTTATTTTGTCCAACACAGAGTTTGTAGCTTTCCCCTTTCTCCTAGTCCAAAGTATTTTTGAGCTAAGTTAGACAAGTCAACCCCTTGGCCCAACCTTGTTCCTAGCCTTCATCCTTCACTAGCAGTTTGACCATGTCTAATGGGTGAGTTTCTCATTTGAACTATTGTGCAAGTAATTTGATATAACAAAGGAATATGCTAACTTGATTAATGCCACTGAATGGATGTTAGACTTTGAGCTTGGTTGTGAGAATGATTAAAGAAGCATGTCTTATTCTACTAATGTGATTTATCCTTGGTTGTATATTCTTGGGATCCGTGATGATGTGGACCATATATATATGCTTATTGATGATGATTCATGGTCCCACATACTTGATGATGAGATCATATGATGGACATATGATGCAAATGATGATTGATGCAGTTCAGCAGGTTTCATTATTACTTCAGATCAGTGGATTATGCATTGTCCATATATGGTGGACCCTACAGCTGGCCCATATGGGCAACCCATGGTGTATGAGTACACATTCCTAGTGGATTTGGGTCTTCTAGATCCAATGAGACACTTATCTTTCAGTTTCGGGTACTTCTGACAGTGATTGATGCAGTTTTACACTTGTTGACCAGATTTGGGGTTGATTTCCCAGCCTGAGCAGCAGGGGCCATAAGAGGCCAGTTCACCTAGGGCGCTGATGAAGGAGGGGTGGTCCAGCCACTTGCTTTTACCATTTACCCCCCCTTCTGGAGAGCCTGGTGGGCTCAGATGGACAATGCAGATGCCCTAGGAGGCAGTTTTGGCACTTTCACAGTTACCGAGGCAATTAAAAAATGGGATAAAGTGGTCACTGAGGAATTCAATTTGGGCAATTGAGGCAAGGTTTTGGCATTTGGTCTCCACAGAGGTCTTCCAGGGTGATCTCACTATCTTCTAGTCAGTTTTCACCATGTGGGTATGCCCACATTGATCACACGAGGTCTTTAACTGCTTGTCTGTCACAGATTTTGAGGACAGATTTGATCATTTATATTGTCTTGGACATATTTAATTATTTTATTGTGCCTTGGGGATGAGCTAGTAAGGATTGATGCCTCCTAGCCCCACCATGTGCTTATTTTGTCATGTCCTAGTCATCATGAGGTGGATCATTGTACTTTTACCCCTCTAGCGGATGACGTCACCCTCCTTTTGTACCATTTAGTGGGGGCGCTATCATTATATTGGGTGATCCATGTGATGTATTGTTATGATTTATTGTTAGTCGTTGATTAGATCTTTTGATCTTTTAATCTTAGCCACTCATGTAAAAAGTGGTTAGGATTGTACTCTCTCCCCATCCTATTTAAGGAGGGAGCCTCTCATTGTAAAATTCATCTAGAGATTTTTGGCTCTTGGCTCTTGGAATAAAATTTCTATCTTTTGGAGTACATGCTTGGATTGGAGTGGATGTTGGTTGTTTCGATTGTAAATGCTTTTGTCCATTGCACTGGAGGATCTATTGTAGCTATCTTGCATATTTGCCATACCTTATTTACAGGTCAAGAGGACGTGTTTGGACAAGTGCAAATTGGTGGGGAGGCTTTCCCTTCAATCTTGGAGGAAGATGTTTTGGTTTGACAGGGAGTAGTTTCTCCTTTGTGTCAACTATTCTTTGTTTATATCTCTCTTGC
Organism: Larix kaempferi; assembly: GCA_027924585.1. Classification (NCBI taxonomy): domain Eukaryota; kingdom Viridiplantae; phylum Streptophyta; class Pinopsida; order Pinales; family Pinaceae; genus Larix; species Larix kaempferi. Next base: position 1,099,584 of record BSBM01000068.1, on the reverse strand, counting down.
TTGTATCTACCTTCAACATGTTAAACTAATTGATGCTTTGCTCCTTGGTTTTGACAGGTTAGAGGGAATCACATGTGGCTTGGGAAAATCGATTTGGCAAGAGGGCTTCAAGAATTCTCCATTTGATCTTTTGCAAAGTAATCCTCATCTCAACTAGCATTCATCTCTTCATCCAGGTATGCTTCAAGAGGTATGATCTTCTTCTTCCTTGAATCATCCATAATTTCTAGATCATAAAAACCCTAATTGATTAAAACCCTTGTTTTTGGTTTTTCTTAGATCTACTTAGATCTAGCCTTGCTTTTGAAGAGGTATTGAAAACCCACCTCTATAGCATCCACCCCTAGTTGGATCTATAGTTTGGTGGTGATTGGCTTAAAATTGACACACTTTTCAAGGAAAAAAGCCCTCTTGAACGCAAATCGCACTTCCTAGAGAGAGGCTTGTTTGGTTAGATCTAGCACATGGGTAGGTGAGATCCCACTTGATTGGTAATCTACACACTTGATAACCTACCCCCAGATTCTTACTTTGGTGAATTCTACCTTATGGACATTATTCCATGTTTTAAGGGGTTAAAACCCCCTTTTGAATTTCTTGGCACCTCAAAACTCAGATCTACTAAGATCTAACCCTTGGATTGACTTGGTTTTTGGGATTCACATAGATTGGGGCATAAGCCACTTAGATCTATAGTTTGGTAGCCATTGGACTTTATTTTGTCCACCTAACCCCTCTTTTATCCCTCCTTGAGCAAAGTCGCACTACCTGGGGAAGGTGAGGTTGTCCACTTTAAGGAAGTGGGTGTTTGAGATTTCTGTAGATTTGGATTGGCCATACCTTGAAACCTAGGTCTAAAGTATCATTTTGTGATGATCTGCCTTGGGGGTAGCATTCCTTGTTTCAAGGGATTGTGGTCCACTTAGGGTCATTTCATGAAAACCTAGATCTAGCAAGATCCAAGCATTCAATCTCATTTAGCCCACTTGACTTGGCTCCTAGGTGTCCCGATCTACACTTTGACATACATTTTTGACCCCATTAGCCCATTTAACAAGGCACTAGTCCTCCTCAAAGCAAGTCGCACTCCTTGGGAATTGTGTCAAACCCTAGATCTAGTACATGGGTACTCCTAAAAACAACTTAGATCCATAGATCTAATCATTACCTAACCTCTAGTACCAATTTCACACCTTAGCTTCACCTTGTGGGCCACTTAAAGCCATTTCACACATCCCAAGAAAATAGGACCCACTTGTGTAAACATTTGGTACCACACCTTGTCACAATACCATTATGTGGTCTAAATCATACATCGGTTGAAACACTAACAATCTCCCAAACCACCTTCAACCATACTTTAACATCTAGGTCCACTCAACCTTGCATTGGTTTCCGTAACTCTTCATTTACTTATCCTTAGAAACCTTTGTTTGGGTCCAATCAACTATGATTGGTTATAGGGTCTCCGCCTAGGTCTTGTTTCACCTTGACCTAAAGCGAAGAGTGCCTCGGTTGACGTGACTCCCACCTTGCATTGGGAACCGTGGCATCTCTTGGGTCACCTCTTTAGTTGCCTATCTCCTCTACCGTCCCGGATGGGATACCACTATGGGAAACTACAAGTTGTGTGATAACAGGAGTCAAATGAAAATGGTGGCTAAGCTAGCAAACAAGGATGTCAGGAAGGGCCATATCTATGCTCATAGGAGGGTAATGAAACCGATGAGTTTTGTCAGAAAACCTAAGTGTGCAAGTAATAGATCCATTTTATAATTCATAACATTATCCAAGATAGTTCATTCTATTTTAAATAGTACTACCACATCATGAATCATATGCCAAGTCAATGCTATGAAGATGACTAAAACAACAAGATAATAATCCAAAGCCAATAATTAGAAGTCCATAGGTCACATCACATCACATCATAATAATCAACAATAATCATCTGAAACACTACGGCAATAATATCACTGGGCACTGAACTGAAACTATATGGAACAGAGGGTCACATCGGTCATCAAATCTAAGCTCTCAAGGCTCGGCCTTGGCACAAGGTCTAACAAAAGTCTGATAGAATACACTGCTCTAATCCATGAGTGATCACAAATAGCAAGCTCATCATAGCCAATCTCTGTAAAAGAAAAGCTCTGAAATGTGCATATATCTGCTCAGCAAGAATAGTAGCCGAGCTACTATGGTGTGATAATAGTTCCATGAGAGAGAATTAGATACAGGAAAAGCATAATGGGGGGATGGCAGGTCACTTTGGAAATGATAAAACCTTTGGACAGTTGAGCCATTTCTACTTTTGGCCAAATATGAGGTCTGATGTTGAAAATTTTGTGAGACGATGTAGGGTATGTCAGCATGCCAAGGGAAGAAGCCAAAACACAGGCTTATACGCACCATTTCCTATTCCAACTAAACCTTGGGATTCTGTGAGTATGAATTTCATTTTGGGTTTACCAAAAACTCGGAAAGGAAATGATTATATTTTTGTAGTGGTGGATAGATTTACTAAGATGGCACATTTTGGTCCATGTTATAAGACTAGTGATGCCACACACATTGCTAACTTGTTTTTTAATGAAGTGGTGAAGCTACATGATTTACCTAAGAGTATTTTATCTGACAGAGATGTAAATTTCACAGGTCATTTCTGGAGGACCTTGTGGAAGAACTTGGAAACCAAGTTGAACTTTAGTTTAGCATATCATCCACAGTATGATGGCCAGACTGAGGTGGTAAATAGAAGTCTGGGTAACATGTTGAGAAGTATGATTGGAGAAAATCCAAAGAAATGGGACAAAGTGCTAGCCCAAGCAGAGTTTGTATATAATGACTCACCAAACCGAAGTACAAGAATGAGTCCATTCCAAATTATGTATGGCATGCATCCAAGAGGAGTGTGTGAACTTTGTGATTTAGTTTAAATGGAGAAGAGAAGTGCAGATGGAGAAGAGTTTGCAACAAGGATTAGTGAACTACAAGAGCAAGTTAGAGCAAGGTTGCAGCAGTAACCGTAGTTACAAAAGAAGAGCAGATTCCAGGAGAAGAGAGAAAAACTATGAGGTAGGATATTTGGTTTTAGCGCACCTAAGGAAAGAAAGATTCCCAAAAGGAGAGTACAACAAGCTGAAAATGAAAAAGGTTGGACCTTGTAGGATACTCATAAAGTTTTCGGCAAATGACTATGAGCTGGAGATGCCAAGAGGGATTGGAATCTCACATATTTTTAATGTTGCAGGCCTGTATACTTATATGGCTGATGATCCAGGACAAATGCCAGAACACAGGGATCCTATGGAAGATCTTCAGTGGATGAAGCAGATTCCTATGGCCCAACCATCAGAAATTGAGTCTATCTTGGATACTAGAGTGGCAAAGAGTACCAGACAGAGAGACTACTTGGACTATTTGGTCAAATGGAAAGGACATCCTGTAGAAGATTCTACATGGATGGATGCTAAAGAATTAGAGGTCAAGGGTTTCTCAATAGTTGATTTACTGAACAGGGGTTAAAAAATTTTAACCTTGGGAGTCTGATGCAGGAGCATCAATGCTGAGTCAGCAATGTGATTGCATGTTCACATGTTGTGGCTAGCAAGAGGACAAGCTTCCCTGAAGTGGGAAGGATATTCGCTTATTAAGTATTTCAAATAAGTGCAAGTATGTAACCAAATAGCGTGTTGTCAATTTTTAAGAAATAAGACATAGTGGCAAGTTGATACTCCCTTCATGGAGATCAAGCCAGATAGCCAATTTGTTGTTGAATGATAGTGACTCCTTCAGTGATGGAGGAAAGTTTGTTAATCAATTTTTTTTTTTTGATCCAATCAGGGTGGGATATTTTCGAATGGGTGAAATAGGATGAGATTAGGAGTCAGTAAAAAGAGGTCGGTCAACACAAGAGAGAGCGTTGCGCAAGAAAGAGTCGATGGGATATTTTCCTGCACACCAGAGAAAAATACGACTGTATACATGTTTGGTTGTCACTTAATGAAGGGAAGAAGTTTTGTGTGTTAATGGTTACTATGCATTTGAACAAGAGTTGAACTTTGATTCTGTCGGGTGGAGTAACATGAATCCTTAACTTGATGTCTGTGTGAATGAGTATTTGTCTTCGTGTTTGTATGAACAGTTAAGAACACCCAAACCCTTTGTAAATAGACCATTAATTCGTAGCAGAGATAATTTCTTATCACCTTTAGTTTTCATCATATCCGGACAAGGACTGAGCTAGACTGATTGATTCTCTGGTCAATCAAAGAGAAAATCGCAAAGTCGTAGTTGATTCAAATAAAAAAGGTTGGACGCCTCAGATCAAAGCCGAAAGGAAGAACGACGACGGAGAAATAATCGGTCAATTGAACATGCACCGGAGTTGACCTCTCCGCAATCCAATGAGAAGTGTTCCATGCTGGTATCAGATCAATGAATGAGATTCCATCTGCAAGATATCGACGGTAGCATAGAGTTCCACAGAAGAAAAGAGCTCGGAAGTTAACAGCCAGAGTTACAGGAACCACGTTGCGGAAGTGTCTTTGAGAAAATCTCTTTCAAGAAAGCATGGAAGGTGCACCCGCAATCCGCAATCCACAAGCTACGGAAAGAAGTGTTGCGGAAGGACCATTATAGGGAGGCGACTGTGGAAAGATCATTGAGGAGGAACACTGCAGTTGCGGAAAGAAGGTGTTTCCGCAAGGCTATTGCGGAAGGTCAATTCTGACTTTCAGAACGTTGTGGAAAGCCCATTTTGAAGGGGAGGACCGCAAGTGAGAAGAACCTAGCTGGTTGCTAGCTAAGGTTGGTGATCCAATTTCAAAGGATCCCAATATTTCCTGGGAAGTGGGTTGGATTGGATTTTTTTCATTCCCTCCTGCACCAATTAACCTGGAGGGTTATGTTGATTTGGATTGGGCAGGCAATGCCATTGATAGGAAGAGCACTTCGGGGTGCTGCTTCAGTATGGGATCAAGTGTCATCTCTTGGTTTAGTAGGAAGTAGTCATGCATGGCATTGACTACAGCCAAAGCAGAGTATGTCGCATCTTGTTTGACTAGTTGTGAGGAAGTATGGCTGAGGAAGCTACTGTCTGAATTGTTTGATCTCCAGTTGGACGCAACTTGTATATATTGTGATAACCAAAGTTGTGTGAAGTTGTCTGAGAACCCGGTGTTCCATGATAAGTCAAAGCACATTGAGATCAAGTATCACTATATCAGGGATATGGTACAGAGAGGAGTAGTGAAGCTCCAGTATGTTACGAGATACGAACAGATAGCCGATGTATTGATCAAGCCACTAGCCAGAGTGAAGTTTGAATACTTCAGAGAGAAGCTTGGTGTACTTCATATCGAGGTTCCTATTATCACACAACTTGTAGTTGTCCCTAAAGGTATCCCATCCAGGATGGTAGAGGAGATGGACAACTAAAGAGGTGACCCAAGAGATGCCATGGTTCCCAATGCAAGCTGGGAGTCATGATAACCGAGGCACTCTTCGCTTTAGATCTAGACAGGATAAGATCAAGGGGGAGACCCTATGGCCAATCGACAGAAGACTAGCCAAAGCAAAGGTTCCTAGGGAAGTGTGAAAGTTAAGTTACGGAAACCAATGCAAGCTTAGGTGGACCCAAGGGTTTAAGTGTATGGTTGAAGAGGCGTCAGGACTGACAAGTGTTTCAACCAATGTATAATTTGGGCCACCTAGGGAGATTCAAAGGACAGATCTAGTACCATAAAATACACAAGTGGAGCCCACTTCCTTAAAATAGGGAAAATGGTCCAAGATTGTTCCACTTGGTTAAAATTAATGGGATATGGTACTATAGGGGCTCTATGAAATGGATCTATGGATTGACAAATATTTGAGAGAACCCAAGCATGGGATCTAGGAAAAGACACAATCCCCAAGGAGTGCGAACTGCCCCAAGGAAGACTAGTGCCTTAGATCAAGGGCCAAATGGAGTCGAATGTCCACCAAAATGTAGATCGGGGTAGTCAAGATGTAATGCAAGGTGGGTTTCAAATATCAAGAGCATCCAATGGCTATATATCAGTAGATCTGAGATTCAAAATGCGACACTCAATGACCCAAGTGGGTCACAACCCTCAAAATGAGGAATGGGGCCCACAAGGAAAAAATCAAAGAATTGAAGCACTAGGAGTAGGTTATCAAATCAGAGGAGTGCAAATCAAGTGGGATCTCACCTACCCATGTGATGTAACTAGCTCAACTCACCTACCCAAGGAGGGCGACCTCACTCAAGGAAGGCTAAGTGCCTTGGGGGAAGGGTCAAATGAAGTCCAAATGCCACCAAACTATAGATCCGAATTGTCGTGGATACTATAGAGGTGGGTTCTTTTTATTATACCCGAAGCCAAGCTAGATCTTAGTAGATCTGAGAAAAAAAAATGAGGGTTTTGATTTTAATGTAGTTTTTGACCAATAGGATGGATAGCAAGCGAAATCAATACGTACCTTGTAGAACTTACCTCAAAATCTTGCGGCCTCTTAGCATATGGAGAAATATTTCCCTAGTTACAATTCCAAGCTTGATCCAAGTGTATTCAACCAAAAACGTCCAAGCCCTAGGAGGAGAGATGTCCCATGAAAACCTGTAAATCAAACTACATCAAGTTAGATTTGATCCACAAATCCATAAGATCTAAGCATGTCATATCATGAAAGAAATCAATGGACAAAGCACAATTGAAAAACTCCCTCGCTATGAAGACGTCTTGCTCATGGGGGATGTGAGCAACCCCTACAATCTTCCCACAAAGCAAATCGTTGAGCTAGCTTCAAGCAATTCGGCCTCCCTGTCTTGATGTCGATTTCACCTGTAGAAGCAAAGAATGTCTAGAAACAAGATGCAAGAACATATACAAGAGTAACCCAATCAAAGCCAAGAAGTAGATCTCCAAAGTATTCTTTTCATTCCAAGTTTTCCAGAGCCCAAAGGTGAGCTATACAATGGGGGTCTCCTCCTTATATAGGATAATAATGACCAAAACCCTAGATCTCAAAACCACTTTACAACAAGATGAGTGGTTGAGATTAAAAGATATCAATACATAATCAATGGCTAAGATGCACCCAACAATATAATCACATGGATCACTCAAAACTAAGGTGATGTCATAGCTAGAAGGTACAAAGTGAGGGTGATGTCATCCTCTAGAGGGGAAAAAAGTACATGGGCCCACCTCATATGACTAGGACATGACACATGAAGCTCATGGTGGGGCTAGGAGGCATCAATCCTTGCTAGCTCATCCCCATGGCACAATAATATAAAATAATATGTCCAAAATAATACAAATGATCAAATCTGTGAGAGACATGCAGTAAAAAGCCTCATGTGGCCTCTATGGACCCCACTGACTGATGAAGACTGGCTGGAAGATGGGGGGTTCACCCTGGAAGACCTCTGTGAAGACCAAGTTGTTGATGTATATGTAACTTCGGAATGTATTTCATCTATGTATTTCATATATATTTATTGTACCCTTATTAGAGATGTGTTATTCCTCTATAAGGAAGTGTCGTCATGTGGATTGACAAGTGTCACAAGTGTGTGTACTTGCCGAAGGGTTATTAGACCACCATGTGTGGGGTCGGTCCTGAAATATATATTATATTGTGGATGTACCTAGCTAGACAAGTCGGCCCCATAAGGTCACTGGGCAAATAGGTTAGTATAAATAGAGATCAGGAGATCTCTATTTAGATCAATTCAAAAATTCATCTTTCTCTCACTCAGAAAGTGGTGCATTAGTGAGGAGGAGGATCATCTACATCTAGGAGACTATCTCAAGTGTATTTTGGTTGTACTTTGGTTGAGCCATTGCTCTATCTCTGAGGAAGTTGTGGGGTTTTTCACCTTAGGGTTTTCCCCACGGAAACTTTGTGTCTCTTGTCTCTCATGCTTTTGATTCATGTGATGCTTGTCATGCTTATTGTGATTGTTATGCATTGATATACTGTATATGTTATTCTCTCAGTGAAGATCCTAGAGTATTATGAATTAATGCTCAAAATTTAACATGGTATCAGAGGTAACCTGAGAAGAAGACATTTTGCAGTGACGGAAACTTGAGTTTCTTGTTTATTGGGTTTCTCTCCAATGTTTTTGGAAAAGCAGTATAGTAGATTGACTCTACACATCAAGGAGAATCTATCTGTCCAATCAGAATTCAATTATGAACATTTTCAGATTTGGCGCTAACAATTAAGGTTTCCACAAAAATAGGAATTTCTGAAATCTGAAGACATAGCTAGAAGCTCCTTGCAAAAATCGAAGTTTAGAGCTTTGGATCGAGATTTTTGGTTGGGTAGATCTCCGGGAAACTCAAACCCAAATTCAGGGCTCTCTCTAGTGAACCCGGGAGGACAAAAAGGAAAATCTGAAGGGTAAAGCTTTGTTGATCTCAAATTCTGAATACACCAGGCTGATCAGCTCATCAAGGCGCATATTTCTATCCTTTCAGAAAATTGAAATTCACATTTTGAATTTTTAGGGTTTTTCCGACAAACCCTAATCTGGGACCAGATCCAGTTTTCAGCATTTCAATTGGTAAGACCTAAATCTTTTCTATTTCCATTTGAAGTACTCTTTAAGATGTCTCACCACACCAAGCTTGAGGATAAGCTTGAAGGAGCTGATAAATTCCGAGCCTGGAAGTATAGGATTGGGTTAATCCTGGAAAAGAATGAGTTGGACTCATATGTAAAAGAAGACATCCCTATCCCAGAGGATAAAGAGGCTAAGGTATTGCATAAGAAAAACTTGGTCAAGGCAAAGAGAATAATTGCTGATTCTATCAAAGACCATCTCATACCCCATGTGTCTTCTCTAAAGACTCCCAAGGAGATGTTTGACTCTTTGACCAAGCTATTTGAAGGGAAGAACATAAATCAGAAGATGACCCTGCGGAACCAATTGAAAGGAGTAAAGTTTCAGAATGGAGAAACCATTCAATCTTATTTTTCAAGGGTCACCCAGATCAAGGAACAACTAGAAGCAGTGGATAAAATGGTGGAGAATGGTGAAGTGGTGATGACCACTCTAAATGGCCTACCCAGGTCATGGGATTCCTTTATTCAAGGAATTTGTGCAAGGAAGAAGTTGATCTCCTTCAACAGATTGTGGGAAGAATGCTCTCAAGAAGAAGCTAGGCTTGTGGCCCGAGAAGAAAAGATGGGAAATGAAGATCAAGCTCTCACAGCACATGCCAGGAAAGGCAAGTCCAAGAAGGAATCATCTCATAACAGAAGATTCTCACACCACCATTATCATAAAGATAAAAAAGATCTCAGATGCTACCGGGCTACCATACATTATTTTTCTGATGCCAGTACACTATTCAGCCAGTTCCCCTACATTTGAGATGCTGAGATGAGCATCTATATTGGATCACTACCAGATTGTGGACAGCAGTTATATTCCCCATGCCATGACTGAGTCTCGGGACACTCAGAGAGATGACCGATGTAGCCATTATACCATTGGTACAGAGCAGTCAGTAGTGCCCAGAGTTGCAGCAGCAGTTTCAGAGGACAGATGATGGAACAGGTTGATGAGCATTCAGGTATATGACTCAGCAACTATATCATGGTGTTATGGTTAGATTGCTTTTATACTTATTCTTATAGCATGTCTTAGCACTTAGTGTCATGATCTGGCGATCATATAGATATTTGGACCTGGTTGATCTATTATATATATTATATTGTCCCTACTCAGACTTAGAAGTTCACTATTCATACTCATTGGTATGTACCCTCCTTAGGTAGAATAGAGGTGATCATTCCACCATACCTTGGCTTGCTAGTGTTGGCTCCATTATTTCATTGTCTTCATCCATCCATGGTCTACCTTTTAGATTATCACCCTGACTTACTACTTGACTAGTGGCATGGAGGACTTTTCCCCACTATAGCCTCTGTACTGGATGAGCTTCCCTGTTTATTGTGTCTCAGCTCTGAGTTGGTGACAAAACTTACCTATGGTGAGTTGGAGTTCCTTGGAATTCCCCCTAGTCACTAAAGTTGTGTTGGCTAAACCTGAAACTTTTAGCGCTGCCATGAATACAAAATCTGGAAAAAATGAAATGCTATATCTTGTATGAAAAGCCCATTCATGCAATGTGTTTATAAACACACATGAATGAGAGGCATGCCAAATGAAAATGGCCATGAAAATAAAATGTTATATCTCTTGGAAAATAAATACCTAGGTAAACAAGCTGTCCATGACACACCTAGAAGTGCTCAGGTAAACAAGTGCCTTACAAACACACCTGCAGCAGAAAGCCTAAAAATAAATGTAAATCTATGCAATGTGTTTATAAACACACATAGATCAAGGCTATGAAAACTTCAGGCCCAAAAAGCAATAGAACTTAAATGCTATATCTAAACAATTGCTGGCCTTATTTGTATTATGGATTGTGCGCATATGTGAAGGTGAATAAACCCTCTTTAAACAACTCATCCATTTGTGAGACATCGCCATTCCCTGTGTTATTGCTCATTCAGTATATACTATGGTGTGTATTCCCTTTCCCTTGCCAAAGTGTCACAAAGTCAAGTCAGTCAAGTCATCCCTTAGCCTAACCAATTATTTCAGCCTTCACCCTTCACTAGCAAATTGATCACAGCTATGAAGTGAGTATGATCCTCAAAGTCTAGTCTAAGTAATAATAATAATTAACGACACTATATATTTGGATTTAGATCACCAATTATGATTACTCTGTGTTATAATTGTTATTTGAATAAGTTGTAGAGCATGTATTAACCTTGACACTTTGCAGCAGCTTTGGAGGATTGTCTGAGTTATATTTGGTTTTGGTTAGACCCAGTTTGACCATGGAGGACCATGGGACATGAGATGTTGGACCTTATGATGATATGGATAGATGATATATGGTCTATGTATACATACATGATGATTCTATGCAGCAGCTACAGGGTTATGATGATGATTCTTGGTTTACAGCAGTGTTTGGTCATTCACAGATTATTATTATTGGCCCTGTTCCGGTATATTGGATATTTATTTTGATCATGCAGAGACTCATATGGTGTATGAGTACACATCTTGGATGGATTTGGACCTTCTGAGTCCAATGGGATAGTTTGTTTTCAGTTACGGGCATTACAGTGATGATTAAGCCTCAGTAGGCTGTCCCAGTGCAGTTTTGGTCTGTCGGAGGCCCTATCGGAGCAGATGACATTTTTATCCGGTTGACCTAGGGCGCTGATGATGGAGGGGGTGGTCCAGCCACTTGTTTTTACCATATTACCCCCCTCCCGGACACACTGGTGCCCTCACCTTGACAGCGCAGGCACTCCAGGAGGCTGTTTTGGGCAGTTTCACGCTTCCCGAGGCATTTCAGGATTGGTAGAAATGGCTATTGAGGAAATCGATTTGGGCTACTGAGGCAATGTTATGGCATGGGATGATTAGTGATGATAGATCGGGGTCTTCCACACCTTCTCCAGCAGTTTCAGCTTCATTGGGGCCTGCATCCATCACTTATGGCACTTTCTGTGGATTTCTGAGGTCTTTTTGAGGCCTACGATTTGACTATGGTGGCACGATTTGGTGCATTGATGATTCTTTATTGATTATTTTGCTATGGGGATTGACCAAGGAGGGATAAAATTACCCCTTGGACCCACCATAAGCCTCCTATGATATTATGTCATCATGATTTGGTGGGATTCCCCTCTTCTAGGGCGATTTTGTCCAGTTACATAATATTTTATTTGTGATCCATGTATTTTATTGTTGACCTCATCTCAACCATTGATTAGACATTTGTATCTTTTAATCTTAGCCACTCATTCAAAAAGTGGTTAGGGTTTTGGTGCCTCTCCTTCCTATTTAAAGGAGAGAGCTTCTCATTGTAAGGGGTCTTTGGCTCTTGGATTATTGGTATAGAAAAATATTCTTGTGGAAATTCTTGTGGTCTCCTTTGCATCTGGTGTTCTTAGATGGTGATTGGAAAGTTTATTGCAACCTAGCATGTGGAATTTGTGGTAAGATCTATCTTTTTTTTGGAAATCATTGTTTGTCTACAGGAGGGCGACTTCAACAAAGGCGATTTTGCAAGGCTTCTTCAAATCGACTTTCTTGGCATTCGCTTGTATCAGGGAGTTATCATTAGCATCATTGTGATCTATGCTTTCTTTCTGTTACTTCTCTTGTGGCATTAGTCTTATCTCTTGATGCATCAAATCTGATCTTGTTGACGTTTGTTGTGCAGGAGAGAGGGCGCATTGGCTTCTTGGATCAAATCGACTTGCATAGAAAACCACCTCAAAGCTTCTCAAATTGATCGGGTTTGCATAGATCATCATCATCAAGGCATCTACAAGGTCACCCAGGTAAGATCCACAGGTTTGTTTCTCTTTCCTTTATCCAATCCATTGACATAGCTCATAAATTGATAAAACCCTAAATATTTCAAAACCCCCATTTTACATTTTCTCAGATCTACTTAGATCTAGTGGGTTGTTGGGCATAATATTGAAAACCCACCTCTATAGTATCCACAGCATCCCGGATCTATAGTTTGGTGGGGATTGGCTACCGTTTGACCCCTCTCCCAAGCCAACTTAGCTTCTCCCAAGCAAAGCGCACTTCCTACTTTGAGCAAGTTGACCTAGATCTAGTACATGGGTGTTTGAGATCCCGCTTGATCCATAATCTACACATCAAATAACATACACCCAGATTGTTACTTTTCTGAAATTCACCTTGTGGGCCCTATTCCACATTTTAAGGGATTTAATCCCCATTTTGGACCATTAGGTGTACTTAAACTCAGATCTAGTAAGATCTAGCCGTCGGATTGCCGTGAAATTATACATCCATACTCCTACTTGACTAACCTACCCGGATCTAAAGTTTGGATGCCATCGGACTTGTCTTGACCCGCCTAACCCACCTTTTCAGCCTCCTTGGGTAAAGTCGCACCACCTTGGAGAAGTGAGTTAACTCACTTCTAGGACGTGGGTACTTGAGATTCTTGCGAATTCGGAACGGGAATAATTCAAAACCTAGGTCTAGTGTGTCACTTTGTCAGATCTTGCCTTGGGGATAGCATTCCTTGTTTTAAGGGATTGTGGTCCACTTGGGTTAAACCTAGATCTAGACCTACTTATCCATCAAGACCTTTATCGCCCACTTGTCTCATGCTATAGGAGTCCTCAACCACAAGTCAACCCTACTTTGACTCCATTATCCCAATTCCCAAGGCACTGGTTACTCTCCAAGTCAAATTCGACTTTCCTAGATTGTTGGATTAACTTGTGGTTTGACCTTAGTGTGGTGAATCAAAACCTTGATGCCATCATGTATCATGGTCAAGCTTGTCACTTGTACTAGTTAGCCCCAATTCAAACCCTTAACTACCCTGCATTGGACACGGTTCCCAAGGCAGTGGATCTTCCAACATTGAACTAGTACACTAATCCTAGATCTCACTTCAAACATTGTAAGTCACTCTCACATCAACTATGAACCAAAGCTATACCTATTGAACCCCTCACTTGGCTTGTGACTTCATCCTAAGGTCTAGGATAAACCATACACCTAACTTCACTTAGAAATATCCTGATTTGGTGTCTTGGTTTTGATCTCTCCTGTCGGGAGTAGATCGGGTCTCCCCCTTTGTTATCTAGGCTAGATAACATAAAGTGAAGGTTGCCTCGACTGGCGTGACAACCATATACTGGAGGTCGAGGTGATCGTGGTTGCACCTTTTGAGTTTCCCTTCCCTATTGCCATCCATGACTGGATCCATCCATAGGGGTAACTACAGTTTAGGTGATAACATTTTGGCGCCGTTGCCGAGGACGCAATAGGCTTACCCTGGTCCGACATACCTTTCTTAAAGCCCTTCCATTCTCTTTGCCCAACATTTTGGCATTGAAAGCATAGGTCTAGTAGTCTTTACTCACTCTCTCCTACATAAACAATGACACATATCTTGGTAGAAGAGTTTAAATCTACCTGGCGACTCCCAATCATGACTCCGCTGAGGAGCGAGCTCATTTACATCCTTACAGCACCTAGAGCTATGTCTTATTCAGAGAACGATATGATTTTAAAAATGATGACCGAAATGAGTGGTGTAATTCGAAACCTGAATGGGGTAGTTCTCAGGAAACAAAGAGAGAATATCAAGCGTTATGAACCTTTCTATAAAACCGCTGAAGGTGTATATACCAATGAATGTCTTCAAACTAGGTCTACAGGCAAAGCCCCTGATGGTTGAGTAGTAACTAGGTCTCAAGCGAAGAGTAACCCAAAAGATATAGATAAAAACAAAAATATTGTAAAAGAAAATTCCCCTGACCAAAGGAATATTACTCGTAGAGTACCCACTCAAGCTCCAAACATTCTTCCTAAAGGAATTTTAAAGAAAAATGATCAACCCAGAAGGTTATCTCCTCAAGTCACCAAGAAGGTAACAAGTCCAAGCCCTACTAAACCCCATACTAGGGATCCAGTGCAAAGAAAACAAGTGAGTACTCCTAGAAAAGAGATGTCTCCTATAACACAAGAAAAGCTAAATTCAAATATATTGGGAAAACTCTCGGGATCCTCTGTTATGGTGTCATTAAAAGATTTGATAGTTATCCCTTCTGTTAGAACACAGGTAATGCATTTATTGGGTCTACGAACAAATACCAAAGATCAAGAAAAGGCTTGCAACTTAAAGATTGACTTGAATAACTTCTTATCCAAACCCAATATCCCTGTGCCCTTGGAGGAACTTTTGAAAATCCCTTCGTACTTTAATCAGGCAACTAAATTCTTAGGAATCGAGCCTAAAGTCAAGAATCCTGGGGAACTAACAGCTGAGGATGATCCCCCCATTATGATTCAAAGTGTAATTGATAAAGGTAGGGGTCACCCCCCTTTTTATATTGCTTTGGAGATCAATCAGTTGATATTGCATAACTGTATGTTAGATTCAGGAGCAGAAGTAAATATTATGCCTCTTAAGGTCATGGAACAATTGGAGCTAAAACCATACAGGGAGTATAGAAATGTGTGTGGGATTGATTCTAGGCCTGTTAAGTCAGAAGGTATGATTGAGAATCTCAAGATGAAGCTGGTCGCTTACCCCGCAATTGAAATAAGTATGAATGTTTTGGTTCTAGATATTCCCGACGCATGGGGGATGTTGTTATCAAGGGAATGGGCTGCCAAATTAGGAGGAAGCATCCAAATGGATTTATCTTACGCAACCATTCCTATTGGGGAAAAAGCTTCTTATAGATTGATGAATGAAAAACCTATGACAGAGCATGTAGAAACACTAGACTATTTGTTTGAAGAGGCTATGCGCCCCACTGAGGAGGTTGGAAATTATATGGTGATGGCTAACTTTTGGGAAGAGCCCCGACAACATCCTTTTCCTCCTAGTCAAGTTTGGAAAATGCATTTTGATGGGGCAAAATCTACGCATGGTGTTGGAGCTGGAATTGTCCTTACATCTCCTGCTGGTGAAGAAAAGTTGTTTGCATATCGTCTTGAATTCGAGTGCACAAACAATGTAGCCGAGTATGAGGCATTGCTTCTAGGGTTAGAAATTTGCCGCGAACAAAAGATTAAAAGCCTAAATGTAACAGGAGACTCTAATTTGATTGTGTCCCAAGTGAAGAACCAATTTGCAGCCAAAAATAATAGGCTTAGGGATTATCGAAATGTTGTTTGGGATACCATAGAAATGTTTGATGCCTTTGCAATACAAGCAGACCCAAGAGATGAAAATACCCTGGCCGATGCATTATCAGTCATAGCATGTACCTTTGAAACTCCAGATCATCTCAGAGATAAAGAATATAAGGTTGAAGTAATATTTAGACCATCGGTTCCTGACAATCAAGATCATTGGCAAGTCTTTGATAATGATGCACAAATCATCGCATTCTTACAAAACAATAAAAATTTCCAGAATTGCAATGTGAACTTAGAAGATAAATCAAACGGTTCTTCCATTCAAGATCTTGATGTTATGAAATTAGCAATACCTCTGGAGAAAAATTTCAATAGGCATGATGAGTACAAAGGTAAAAGGGCTGAACCGGTAGATGAGGTTATAGAGATAAATATCGGAACCTCAGTGTCTCCCAGAATGATTAGAATAGGAAAGAATGCCTCCCTAGAAGAAAGAAAGGCGATTATAAATATGATTAGGAAGTGTTATCACACAACTTGTAGTTGCCCCTAGAGGTATCCCATCCGGGACGGTAGAGGAGATAGGCAACTAAAGAGGTGACCCAAGAGATGCCACGGTTCCTAATGCAATGTGGGAGTCACGTCAACCGAGGCACTCTTCGCTTTAGGTCAAGGTATAACTAGACCAAGGGGGAGACCCTATACCCCAATCACAGTTGATTGGATCCAAACAAAGGTTTCTAAGGATATATAAATGATGAGTTACGGAAACCAATGCAAGGCTAAGTGGACCTAAGGGTTAAGGAATGGTTGAAGGTGGTGTAATGGATAATAAGTGTTTCAACCTATGTATGGTTTAGGCCACATGATGGGGTATGATTACTAGGTGTAGTACCATGTGTTTACACAAGTGGGTCTTGTTGTCTTGGGAAGTGTGAAATGGTTCTAGGTGGACCCACAAGGTGAAGTTAGGTGTGAGGATGGTACTATAGGTTAGATCTAGGCTAGATCTATAAGTTGGAGTTGGTTCTAGGATTACCCATGTACTAGATCTAGAGTTTGACACTAATCCCAAGGAGTGCGCTTTGCTTGGAGAAGGACTAGTGCCTTGTTGGATGGGCTAATGGAGTCAAGAAGGATGTCAAAGTGTAGATCGGGACACTTAGAAGCCAAGTCAAGTGGGTTGAATGAGATCCAATGGTTGGATCTTACTAGATCTAGGTTTTTAAGATATGACCAAAAGTGGACCACAATCCCTTAAAACAAGGAATGCAATCCCCAAGGTGGATCTTGACAAAAGGACAGTATAGACCTAGGTTTCAAGGCATGGGCATTCCAAATCCACGAAAAAACTCAAACACCCACTTCCTAGAAGTGGACCAACTCGGAAAATCAAGGGGGTGCGACTTGCTCAAGGAGGGTCAAAAATTGGGTTTTGGTGGACCTAATCAAGTCCAATGGCCACCAAAATGTAGATCCGGGATGTTAGTACCCCGATCTATGTTCCTTCAAAGTTTCAAGTGAATCAAGTGACTAGATCTTAGTAGATCTAAGTTTTAAGATACCAAGAGGATCAAAAGGGGGTTTCAACCCCTTAAAACATGGAGAGATGTCCACAAGGTAGTTTTCACCAAAGTAAGGATATGGGTATATGTTATCAAATGTCTAGATGTCAAATCAAGTGGGATCTCATATACCCATGTGCTAGATCATGCCCAACAAGCTTCTCTTAGGAAAATCGATTTAGGTTCAAGAAGGCTTTTTACATTGAAAAGTGTGTCAATTTTTAGCCAATCACCACCAAACTTATAGATCCAACTAGGGGTGGATGCTATAGAGGTGGGTTTTCAATATCTTTTCAAAAAGAGGGCTAGATCTAAGTAGATCTAAGAAATACCAAAAACAAGGGTTTTAATTTGATTAGGGTTTTTGTGATCTAGAAATTATGGAAGATTCAAGGAAGAGAAGATCATACCTCTTGGGACATACCTGGATGAAGAGATGAATGCTAGTTGAGACGAGGATTACTTTGCCAAAGATCAAATGGAGAATTGTTGAAGCCCTCTTGCCAAATCGATTTTTCCAAGCCACATGAGATTCCTTCTAACATGTCAAGCCAAGGAGCAAAGCATCAATTAGTTTAACAAATTGAAGGTAGATGCAAACAAGAGAGAGAAAAACATAGAATAGTTGACACAAAGGCAAAACCACTCCCTGTCAAACCCAAAACGACTTCTTCCAAGCTTGAAGGGCAAGCCTTCCCACCAATTCGCACTTGTCAAAGTCGCCCTCTCAACCTGCAAATAAAGTATGGCAAATACGCAAGATAGCTACAAAAGATCCTCCAGTGCAATGGACAATAGCATTTACAATCGAAACAACCAACATCCACTCCAATCCAAGCATGTACTCCAAAAGATAGAAATTTTATTCCAAGAGCCAAGAGCCAAAAATCTCTAGATGAATTTTACAATGAGAGGCTCCCTCCTTAAATAGGATGGGGAGAGAGTACAATCCTAACCACTTTTTACATGAGTGGCTAAGATTAAAAGATCTCAAGATCTAATCAATGGCTAACAATAAATCATAACAATATATCACATGGATCACCCACATAATGATAGCGCCCCCACTAAAAAGGTACAATGAGGGGTGACGTCATCCACAAGAGAAAATATAAGCATCAAAATCCACCTCATGGTGACTAGGACATAACAATATAAGCTCATGGTGGGGCTAGGAGGTTTTAATCCTTACTAGCTCATCCCCAAGGCACAATAAAAATAATAAAATATGTCCAATATAATAAAAATGACCAAAACTGTCCTCAGAATCCATGACAGTCAAGCAGTAAATGTCCTCCTGTGATCAATCTGGGCATACCCACATGGTGAAAACTGACTGGAAGGTAGTGATGCCGCCCTGGAAGACCTCTGTGAAAACCAAATGCCAAAACCTTGCCTCAATTGCCCAAATCGATTTCCTCAGTGACCACCTTTTCCCATTTTTTAACTGCCTCGGGAACTGTGAAAGTGCCAAAACTGCCTCCTAGGGTGCTAGCGCTGTCAATCTGAGCCCACGAGGCTCTCCGGAAGGGGGGATAAATGGTAATAACAAGTGGCTGGACCACCCCCTCCATCATCAGCGCCCTAGGTGAACTGGCCTCTCGGGGCCCCTGCTGCTCAGGATGGGAAATCAGCCCCAAATCTGGTCAACAAGTGTAAAACTGCATCAATCACTGTCAGAAGTGCCCGGAACTGAAAGATAAGCGTCTCAATGGATCCAGAAGACCCAAATCCACTAGGAATGAGTACTCATACATCATGGGTTGCCCTAATGGGCCAGCTGTAGGGTCCACCATATATGGACAATGTATGATCTGCTGATCTGAAATAATAATAAACCTGCTGAACCGGATCAAACATCATCTGCATCATATGTCCATCATATGATATCATCATCAAACATGTGGGACCATAAATCATCATCAATAATCATCCATACATGGCCCACATCATCACGGATCCCAAGAATATATAATCAAGGATAAATCACATCAGTAGACTAAGACAATGTTTCTCTAATCATTCCCACAGCTAAGCTCAAAGTATAAATTCCATTCAGTGGCATTAATCAAGTTAAAATATTCCGTGATTATATAAAATTACTTGCACAATAGTTCAAATGACAAACTCACCCATTGGACATGGTCAAACTGCTAGTGAAGGATGAAGGCTAGGAGCAAGGTTGGGCCAAGGGTTTGACTTGTCTAACTTAACTCAAAAATACTTTGGACTGGGAGAAGGGGGAAACTACAAACTCTATGCTGGACAAAAGAACACGGGGGATGGCTGTGCCTCACAAATGGATAAGTTGTTTAGAGAGTGCTTATTCAACTTAGGCATCATGTCTACATCAAGTTGATCCAGGTTCATTAGGATCATTCAATTTTATTTCCATGGCCTTTTTGGCCTACATAACCCTTCGGATTTCAGATGTGCTGAGAAGCACAACTAGTTGCAGCTTGCATCCGGGGCATGTTTTTCACATATTTATAAGGTCAGCAATTGTTTAGATATAACTTTTAAGAACCATTGCTTTTTGGACCTTTCTTATACTCTTCGAGGAGTATTTTTAGCTTTTCATTGCTCTTGCCCTTTTTTTTTGTTTCCATGGGCGAATTTTTTAGTTTCCATAGGTAGAACATGAGCTTTCAGTTTTAGCCAACAACATCTCAAGTGACTAGGGGGAGTTCGAGCCAATGCCAAACATCGGGACAACCGACCAGAATGATTTAGGCCTACAATCCAACTCACCAAAGGCAAGTTCTGTCACCAACTCAGAGCCGAGACACTGAATAACAGGGATGCGGTCCAAACACAGAGGTAGAAAAATGGGGAAGTCCTCAGTACCAGAAAGTCAAATGAGACAAGTCAGGGTTTAAAGTCAAACAGGAAGGTCATGTATGGATGGAGACAAGTGAATATGGACCCTACACTAGCAGACAACTGGTGTCGGGGAAAGACCATGTCTATGTAAGGTGAAATACCAGTAAGTTTTGTTAAATGACCTAAAAGTGCAAGCAATTGTCCAATTTATGATTTACAGTTCATTTTAAAATAGTTTGCCACATCAGGAATAATATACCAAGCACATGCCATGATCATGACTAAATCAACAAGATAATAATCCACAGTCAGTGAGAACATATCCATAGATCATACAACATCATCATAATAATCATCATCATGCATCATCTGAAACACTGCTGCAATATATCTCTAGGCACTGAACTGAAACTGTAATGGGATAAGTGGTCACATCAGTCATCAAATCTGAACTCTCAAGGCTCAGCCTTGACACAAGGTCATAAAATCTGAAAAATGTACTGCTCTGATCATGGGTGATCCAAAATATATAGTCATGCTCTGGAATAAAGGAAGCTCTGGAATGTGCAGATATCTGCTGTACAAGAATAGTATCCCTGCTACTATGGTGTGATAACATCTGGCTCCAGCTGGGACAAGTGCTCTAAGGGAGAGAGCGCTTGAAAACCTCAGAATCTCTGGTCTCGAACTGCTCTGCATCAATCTTCAATCCAGCACTGCACCATCCTTGCTTTCAGCTTTTATCTTGCACCTGTTCCTGCTCTCACAAAAACTAGAATACCATCATGGAGCATGTATGGGATAAAAATAAAATAAAACTGAAAGCATAAACTGAAAATGCGTCAAAATATAAATATAAACTAACATGGCATATATTATTCTCATTTTTATTTACTGTGCAGGAGGAAAAGGATACTTCTTAAATCAGGCAAATCTCAACTTGCACAGGCAGCCAATAATGTAAATGCTAACTATAATTTCTTAAAGATGTATGCAGGAGAAAAGACAAGCTTAGGAAGGAGCAAGACTCAACTCAGGCAGAAACAAGAAAACGGGACAATACTCGGCACACAGAAAAAGAAAAATCACACAAATCCTACTGCTCAAGTGAGCTTATTCAGGAGCTACCTACTCTAAACAGGCAAGGCAAGGTAAGGAAGGTCAGGGATGATAATCCCTTAGCTCCCTTTGATTGATAGGGAGTAAGATGCGTTGGCCAGTCCCAGTGGTGAGAAAACACATCTCATCAATGCAGCGCTCAACAGTAAGTGGTCCAACCCAAAAGTCACCTGATCCCCTAGATCGTATGTAAAATAAATCATTAGGTACTACAACCTTATCACCAATTTCAAACCTTTGGTGATTTACGGATTGAGGGATGACTTCAATAACATGTTCAGGAAAAGGTTGGATATCGGAAGTACACTGAGGCTGAGGTGTAACTATACTTGAATTCCTATTAGGAGGAAATTCATTAAATCTGGGAGGTCCAGCGTCTAAAGGTACAACTATGCTACCAATCAAGACTTCTCCTATGGTTCCCCTAAGAGGACTTTCTTCTAGTGGGTGAATGATATTCTTTGGTGTTTCCCTTATGGTCAACAAGTCAGTATCAACATCCTCATTTACTTCAGCTTGGGTTAAGGGTGGAGGGCTTTGATTTTCACTACTTCTGCTACTACCCTCTCCTGATGGGATAGGAATGGTCATGTTCTCTAAAAATGCCAAATGGTCATCAGAAATGGGACTATGAATTGTGCTAGGTGCGCTTTGACTCCTCATATCCAACGGTGTTGGTGAAGAATAAAGTGTGTCTGTGGAATCAATATCCTCTTCACCACTAAGTAACTCGCTAGGTAGAAGGAAACTAGGGTAATAAGGAGGTAAATGTGAGTCAGTGGGTTCTTCTTGAAAAATGGCTAGATTATTCAAAGAAAAGTCTTCCCCGGGGGCATCATGGATCAAGGCATGTTCTTGCCAACTCATAGAGTTGTCATTCACCTGCCTTAAAACCCCATCCTCTGAGGACAAATGGGACAAGTGATCAGGCACATCCGAAAAGTGATAATCAACTAGCTCTTCATCATTCCCCTCAGGTGAGGGAAGGTGTGTTCCTTCATTGTTATTTGTCCAAGGAGTGATGTGAGGTAAGCCTTGTCTTCCTCTTTCTGTGTTAAGGTCAACTAGGAAAAGCCACTCATGTACTGTCCTAGGTATATACTCACCCCTTCTAATTTGATCAAAGTTATCTTCCGAAGTGTTTAGCTGAGTAGGATGTGTAGGTTGGTCAATGTTTGGCCCTACACTACTGGGTTGGTTCGAGGTCCTAAGGTTTTCTGATACTACACCCCGAATGGACTGAGGGTCAACCTCAATAATTCTTTCTTCTTCCATGCTAGGATCATCATCATGACCACCCATGACCATAAAGATACCATCAGGTAATAACTCACCCTCACCAAAAGTGTTTCTCACACCATCCTCATAATTCTCAAGATGTCCATCATAAAATGGCTCCCGATACACCCTAACCAAAGACCCATCAGAGTTGGGGATGGTAGCATATGATAAGTCCATCTGAAGATGTCCCCCTAGCCCAGCGGACCACTTCCTACAAAGGAGCATGCCATAGGCTGGAGGGAGATCTATAACTACTATATCCATAAGCATAGATATGTCGGGGCATGAAAACAGGTCAGCTCTCAGGTTTTTTATCAAGCCAAAGACTTTAACTGGTTTAGAGTCAATCCCACAAACGTTCCCATAAGGTCTAGTTATTTTTAGTCCCATAGCTTCCATGACTTGTAAAGGCATCACATTCATGGAGGCACCAGAATCCAACATACAGTTATGAAGAAGGATATCACCTATGCGTAGTGTAAGGTAAAATGGTTGATGACCCCCATTCTTCCTCTCATATAGGGCAGTTTGGATGTTAATGGGAGGGTCATCCTCTTCATCAACCACATCACAAGGTGCTGGGTTTTGAGAAGATGAATCCTCACCACTAGTCGTGGCTGTCTCAGGGATACTCTCGAAAAACTCTACTACTTGCTCCTTTATTGAAGGGATTTTTATTAACTCAGTGAGTGGAATGTTATGCATAACTTTGTCTAACTCTCTTTCGATGTTGATATCGAAGTCATACTCAGGCAAAGGGACTGGCTCACTCACTGGATTAGGCAACTCTTTGTTTTTCTTTTCACTAAAAGGGATAGGATTTGGGCCATCCTTTCTTCGTTGATAAGTTTTATAAGGAGCTTGGTCATTGTTAACTTGTTCAGCAGCATAGATGGGACCACTAGGGTTGGTTTCTTCTATGGTGTTTTCTTCATGATCAATCAGGATTCTTCCGAAGTCTTTGTCAAACTTTAAGTCATCAACCCAATTAATGTTCTTTGGAGAATCTGGAGTATCATCACCATGGGTGGTATACTCAGGATCTTCCAAATTTTGCTCTTCAGACCAGTTTATGATGGGAGGTTCTTGGTTCATAGGGTTTCTTCTATCACCTTCATTAGGTTTCTTTTGTTGATTCCAATAAGGTTTAGGACCATAGGGCTGCCTATATCTATCCCCCTCTCTATTCTTGGCTAGGTCCCTAGTTAGGAGGGTTAAGTTTTTCATCATGTCATGCATACTCTCCATCATTTCATTGGGATCTTTGCTAGGTTCCTTACTTTTCTTAAACTTAGGCTCAGATCTGGAGGAAGAAGGTCCACTAATTAGGTCAAAGAAGTTTTGTTTTCCCATGGAGGCAGCATTTGCCTCAGCTTTCTTGGCATTGTCTTGTGCTTCCTTCAAACTATTAGGGTCTTTGTCTTTTAGGTGGTAACCCAGGTAACCTTCATAAGCATTAAGGTAATGGATCAAGATGGCTTGGTCAAGGGGCCTTATGTTACTTGGGATGTTAGCAACAGTCCTATCAAAGCATTGGTTAAACTCATGGACAGACTCATTCTCCTTCTTTTTGATGTCAAAAAGTTGGTGTAAAAGGAAACGCCCATCTAACTTGACTGACCATTCTTGCTTGAGTTTATCGGTGAATACATCATACCCATTGATTGATGATGCAGGCAAGCGGTCGAACCATTTGCGAGCATCACCCTCTAAGGATGCAAAGAGACCCCTAATAAACACATCTTCCTCCTCAGCCCCATAAGCTTCCATGTGAGCCCAAACATTGTCTATGTGGTCCTCAATAGAGGTGGCACAGTTGCCATTGAATTTTGGGATCTTTTCAAAGTACTTGTCTGGCATACTATGGGGAGCACCCAAGATCTGAGAGAAGTCTAAGGGAGAATCTCTAGCCTTATAACCAAAAGCACGAGCAACAGGAGGGTTGTTTTGGTTGTTGATACCGGAGTTTGATTGACCTTGTCCAGCCATTGGGTTGACTGGGATTGAACTAGAGTTATGATTAGGAGACAAAGGAGGAACCGGATTGAACACAGGGGATCCTAAGACACGGTTTGGAGAACCTGAGTTAACAAGTTTCCACAAAAAATTAGTTGATTGGGTTTTAGGATCTCTTTTGTGATATGTGAGTGGGGTTCCTTCTAATTGATTTGGATTTGATTTACTTCGAGTGTTGTAAGGATGACTATGAGCTCGCTCCTCAGCAGAGTCACGATTAGGAGTCGCCAGGTAGATTTTTAGGCTATACTACCAAGAGATATGTCGTTTAGAGTGCAGAGAGATAGTGAGACACAAAGGTGTGTTGAACCAAGGTAGGCCCCTACCTCCCCGGCAACGGCGCCAAAAATGTTATCACACAACTTGTAGTTGCCCCTAGAGGTATCCCATCCGGGACGGTAGAGGAGATAGGCAACTAAAGAGGTGACCCAAGAGATGCCACGGTTCCTAATGCAATGTGGGAGTCACGTCAACCGAGGCACTCTTCGCTTTAGGTCAAGGTATAACTAGACCAAGGGGGAGACCCTATACCCCAATCACAGTTGATTGGATCCAAACAAAGGTTTCTAAGGATATATAAATGATGAGTTACGGAAACCAATGCAAGGCTAAGTGGACCTAAGGGTTAAGGAATGGTTGAAGGTGGTGTAATGGATAATAAGTGTTTCAACCTATGTATGGTTTAGGCCACATGATGGGGTATGATTACTAGGTGTAGTACCATGTGTTTACACAAGTGGGTCTTGTTGTCTTGGGAAGTGTGAAATGGTTCTAGGTGGACCCACAAGGTGAAGTTAGGTGTGAGGATGGTACTATAGGTTAGATCTAGGCTAGATCTATAAGTTGGAGTTGGTTCTAGGATTACCCATGTACTAGATCTAGAGTTTGACACTAATCCCAAGGAGTGCGCTTTGCTTGGAGAAGGACTAGTGCCTTGTTGGATGGGCTAATGGAGTCAAGAAGGATGTCAAAGTGTAGATCGGGACACTTAGAAGCCAAGTCAAGTGGGTTGAATGAGATCCAATGGTTGGATCTTACTAGATCTAGGTTTTTAAGATATGACCAAAAGTGGACCACAATCCCTTAAAACAAGGAATGCAATCCCCAAGGCGGATCTTGACAAAAGGACAGTATAGACCTAGGTTTCAAGGCATGGGCATTCCAAATCCACGAAAAAACTCAAACACCCACTTCCTAGAAGTGGACCAACTCAGAAAATCAAGGGGGTGCGACTTGCTCAAGGAGGGTCAAAAATTGGGTTTTGGTGGACCTAATCAAGTCCAATGGCCACCAAAATGTAGATCCGGGATGTTAGTACCCCGATCTATGTTCCTTCAAAGTTTCAAGTGAATCAAGTGACTAGATCTTAGTAGATCTAAGTTTTAAGATACCAAGAGGATCAAAAGGGGGTTTCAACCCCTTAAAACATGGAGAGATGTCCACAAGGTAGTTTTCACCAAAGTAAGGATATGGGTATATGTTATCAAATGTCTAGATGTCAAATCAAGTGGGATCTCATATACCCATGTGCTAGATCATGCCCAACAAGCTTCTCTTAGGAAAATCGATTTAGGTTCAAGAAGGCTTTTTACATTGAAAAGTGTGTCAATTTTTAGCCAATCACCACCAAACTTATAGATCCGACTAGGGGTGGATGCTATAGAGGTGGGTTTTCAATATCTTTTCAAAAAGAGGGCTAGATCTAAGTAGATCTAAGAAATACCAAAAACAAGGGTTTTAATTTGATTAGGGTTTTTGTGATCTAGAAATTATGGAAGATTCAAGGAAGAGAAGATCATACCTCTTGGGACATACCTGGATGAAGAGATGAATGCTAGTTGAGACGAGGATTACTTTGCCAAAGATCAAATGGAGAATTGTTGAAGCCCTCTTGCCAAATCGATTTTTCCAAGCCACATGAGATTCCTTCTAACCTGTCAAGCCAAGGAGCAAAGCATCAATTAGTTTAACAAATTGAAGGTAGATGCAAACAAGAGAGAGAAAAACATAGAATAGTTGACACAAAGGCAAAACCACTCCCTGTCAAACCCAAAACGACTTCTTCCAAGCTTGAAGGGCAAGCCTTCCCACCAATTCGCACTTGTCAAAGTCGCCCTCTCAACCTGCAAATAAAGTATGGCAAATACGCAAGATAGCTACAAAAGATCCTCCAGTGCAATGGACAATAGCATTTACAATCGAAACAACCAACATCCACTCCAATCCAAGCATGTACTCCAAAAGATAGAAATTTTATTCCAAGAGCCAAGAGCCAAAAATCTCTAGATGAATTTTACAATGAGAGGCTCCCTCCTTAAATAGGATGGGGAGAGAGTACAATCCTAACCACTTTTTACATGAGTGGCTAAGATTAAAAGATCTCAAGATCTAATCAATGGCTAACAATAAATCATAACAATATATCACATGGATCACCCACATAATGATAGCGCCCCCACTAAAAAGGTACAATGAGGGGTGACGTCATCCACAAGAGAAAATATAAGCATCAAAATCCACCTCATGGTGACTAGGACATAACAATATAAGCTCATGGTGGGGCTAGGAGGTTTTAATCCTTACTAGCTCATCCCCAAGGCACAATAAAAATAATAAAATATGTCCAATATAATAAAAATGACCAAAACTGTCCTCAGAATCCATGACAGTCAAGCAGTAAATGTCCTCCTGTGATCAATCTGGGCATACCCACATGGTGAAAACTGACTGGAAGGTAGTGATGCTGCCCTGGAAGACCTCTGTGAAAACCAAATGCCAAAACCTTGCCTCAATTGCCCAAATCGATTTCCTCAGTGACCACCTTTTCCCATTTTTTAACTGCCTCGGGAACTGTGAAAGTGCCAAAACTGCCTCCTAGGGTGCTAGCGCTGTCAATCTGAGCCCACGAGGCTCTCCGGAAGGGGGGATAAATGGTAATAACAAGTGGCTGGACCACCCCCTCCATCATCAGCGCCCTAGGTGAACTGGCCTCTCGGGGCCCCTGCTGCTCAGGCTGGGAAATCAGCCCCAAATCTGGTCAACAAGTGTAAAACTGCATCAATCACTGTCAGAAGTGCCCGGAACTGAAAGATAAGCGTCTCAATGGATCCAGAAGACCCAAATCCACTAGGAATGAGTACTCATACATCATGGGTTTCCCTAATGGGCCAGCTGTAGGGTCCACCATATATGGACAATGTATGATCTGCTGATCTGAAATAATAATAAACCTGCTGAACCGGATCAAACATCATCTGCATCATATGTCCATCATATGATATCATCATCAAACATGTGGGACCATAAATCATCATCAATAATCATCCATGCATGGCCCACATCATCACGGATCCCAAGAATATATAATCAAGGATAAATCACATCAGTAGACTAAGACAATGTTTCTCTAATCATTCCCACAGCTAAGCTCAAAGTATAAATTCCATTCAGTGGCATTAATCAAGTTAAAATATTCCGTGATTATATAAAATTACTTGCACAATAGTTCAAATGACAAACTCACCCATTGGACATGGTCAAACTGCTAGTGAAGGATGAAGGCTAGGAGCAAGGTTGGGCCAAGGGTTTGACTTGTCTAACTTAACTCAAAAATACTTTGGACTGGGAGAAGGGGGAAACTACAAACTCTGTGCTGGACAAAAGAACACGGGGGATGGTTGTGCCTCACAAATGGATAAGTTGTTTAGAGAGTGCTTATTCAACTTAGGCATCATGTCTACATCAAGTTGATCCAGGTTCATTAGGATCATTCAATTTTATTTCCATGGCCTTTTTGGCCTACATAACCCTTCGGATTTCAGATGTGCTGAGAAGCACAACTAGTTGCAGCTTGCATCCGGGGCATGTTTTTCACATATTTATAAGGTCAGCAATTGTTTAGATATAACTTTTAAGAACCATTGCTTTTTGGACCTTTCTTATACTCTTCGAGGAGTATTTTTAGCTTTTCATTGCTCTTGCCCTTTTTTTTTGTTTCCATGGGCGAATTTTTTAGTTTCCATAGGTAGAACATGAGCTTTCAGTTTTAGCCAACAACATCTCAAGTGACTAGGGGGAGTTCGAGCCAATGCCAAACATCGGGACAACCGACCAGAATGATTTAGGCCTACAATCCAACTCACCAAAGGCAAGTTCTGTCACCAACTCAGAGCCGAGACACTGAATAACAGGGATGCGGTCCAAACACAGAGGTAGAAAAATGGGGAAGTCCTCAGTACCAGAAAGTCAAATGAGACAAGTCAAGGTTTAAAGTCAAACAGGAAGGTCATGTATGGATGGAGACAAGTGAATATGGACCCTACACTAGCAGACAACTGGTGTCGGGGAAAGACCATGTCTATGTAAGGTGAAATACCAGTAAGTTTTGTTAAATGACCTAAAAGTGCAAGCAATTGTCCAATTTATGATTTACAGTTCATTTTAAAATAGTTTGCCACATCAGGAATAATATACCAAGCACATGCCATGATCATGACTAAATCAACAAGATAATAATCCACAGTCAGTGAGAACATATCCATAGATCATACAACATCATCATAATAATCATCATCATGCATCATCTGAAACACTGCTGCAATATATCTCTAGGCACTGAACTGAAACTGTAATGGGATAAGTGGTCACATCAGTCATCAAATCTGAACTCTCAAGGCTCAGCCTTGACACAAGGTCATAAAATCTGAAAAATGTACTGCTCTGATCATGGGTGATCCAAAATATATAGTCATGCCCTGTTCCGGTATATTGGATATTTATTTTGATCATGCAGAGACTCATATGGTGTATGAGTACACATCTTGGATGGATTTGGACCTTCTGAGTCCAATGGGATAGTTTGTTTTCAGTTACGGGCATTACAGTGATGATTAAGCCTCAGTAGGCTGTCCCAGTGCAGTTTTGGTCTGTCGGAGGCCCTATCGGAGCAGATGACATTTTTATCCGGTTGACCTAGGGCGCTGATGATGGAGGGGGTGGTCCAACCACTTTTTTTTACCATATTACCCCCCTCCCAGACACACTGGTGCCCTCACCTTGACAGCGCAGGCACTCCAGGAGGCTGTTTTGGGCAGTTTCACGCTTCCCGAGGCATTTCAGGATTGATAGAAATGGCTATTGAGGAAATCGATTTGGGATACTAAGGCAATGTTATGGCATGGGATGATCAGTGATGATAGATCGGGGTCTTCCACACCTTCTCCAGCAGTTTCAGCTTCATCGGGGCCCGCATCCATCACTTATGGCACTTTCTGTGGATTTCTGAGGTCTTTTTGAGGCCTACGATTTGACTATGGTGGCACGATTTGGTACATTGATGATTATTTATTGATTATTGTGCTATGGGGATTGACCAAGGAGGGATAAAATTACCCCTTGGACCCACCATAATCCTCCTATGATATTATGTCATCATGATTTGGTGGGATTCCCCTCTTCTAGGGCGATTTTGTCCACTTACATAATATTTTAATTGTGATCCATGTATTTTATTGTTGAGCTCATCTCAACCATTGTTTAGACATT
The DNA here is from genome assembly GCA_027924585.1 of Larix kaempferi. Classification (NCBI taxonomy): domain Eukaryota; kingdom Viridiplantae; phylum Streptophyta; class Pinopsida; order Pinales; family Pinaceae; genus Larix; species Larix kaempferi. The sequence goes on along the minus strand of BSBM01000068.1, from coordinate 1,069,521 downwards.
TGTATCTTTTAATCTTAGCCACTCATTCAAAAAGTGGTTAGGGTTTTGGTGCCTCTCCTTCCTATTTAAAGGAGAGAGCTTCTCATTGTAAGGGGTCTTTGGCTCTTGGATTATTGGTATAGAAAAATATTCTTGTGGAAATTCTTGTGGTCTCCTTTGCATCTGGTGTTCTCAGATGGTGATTGGAAAGTCTATTGCAACCTAGCATTTGGAATTTGTGGTAAGATCTATCTTTTTTTTGGAAATCATTGTTTGTCTACAGGAGGGCGACTTCAACAAGGGCGATTTTGCAAGGCTTCTTCAAATCGACTTTCTTGGCATTCGCTTGTATCAGGGAGTTATCATTAGCATCATTGTGATCTATGCTTTCTTTCTGTTACTTCTCTTGTGGCATTAGTCTTATCTCTTGATGCATCAAATCTGATATTGTTGACGTTTGTTGTGCAGGAGAGAGGGCGCATTGGCTTCTTGGATCAAATCGACTTGCATAGAAAACCACCTCAAAGCTTCTCAAATTGATCGGGTTTGCATAGATCATCATCATCAAGGAATATACAAGGTTACCCAGGTAAGATCCACAGGTTTGTTTCTCTTTCCTTTATCCAATCCATTGACATAGCTCATAAATTGATAAAACCCTAAATATTTCAAAACCCCCATTTTACATTTTCTCAGATCTACTTAGATCTAGTGGGTTGTTGGGCATAATATTGAAAACCCACCTCTATAGTATCCACGGCATTCCGGATCTATAGTTTGGTGAGGATTGGCTACCGTTTGATCCCTCTCCCAAGCCAACTTAGCTTCTCCCAAGCAAAGCGCACTTCCTAGTTTGAGCAAGTTGACCTAGATCTAGTACATGGGTGTTTGAGATCCCGCTTGATCCATAATCTACACATCAAATAACATACACCCAGATTGTTACTTTTCTGAAATTCACCTTGTGGGCCCTATTCCACATTTTAAGGGATTTAATCCCCATTTTGGACCATTAGGTGTACTTAAACTCAGATCTAGTAAGATCTAGCCGTCGGATTGCCGTGAAATTATACATCCATACTCCTACTTGACTAACCTACCCGGATCTAAAGTTTGGATGCCATCGGACTTGTCTTGACCTGCCTAACCCACCTTTTCAGCCTCCTTGGGTAAAGTCGCACCACCTTGGAGAAGTGAGTTAACTCACTTCTAGGACGTGGGTACTTGAGATTCTTGCAAATTCGGAACGGGAATAATTCAAAACCTAGGTCTAGTGTGTCACTTTGTCAGATCTTGCCTTGGGGATAGCATTCCTTGTTTTAAGGGATTGTGGTCCACTTGGTTTAAACCTAGATCTAGACCTACTTATCCATCAAGACCTTTATCGCCCACTTGTCTCATGCTATAGGAGTCCTCAACCACAAGTCAACCCTACTTTGACTCCATTATCCCAATTCCCAAGGCACTGGTTACTCTCCAAGTCAAATTCGACTTTCCTAGATTGTTGGATTAACTTGTGGTTTGACCTTAGTGTGGTGAATCAAACCCTTGATGCCATCATGTATCATGGTCAAGCTTGTCACTTGTACTAGTTAGCCCCAATTCAAACCCTTAACTACCCTGCATTGGACACGGTTCCCAAGGCAGTGCATCTTCCAACATTGAACTAGTACACTAATCCTAGATCTCACTTCAAACATTGTAAGTCACTCTCACATCAACTATGAACCAAAGCTATACCTATTGAACCCCTCACTTGGCTTGTGACTTCATCCTAAGGTCTAGGATAAACCATACACCTAACTTCACTTAGAAATATCCTGATTTGGTGTCTTGGTTTTGATCTCTCCTGTCGGGAGTAGATCGGGTCTCCCCCTTTGTTTTCTGGGCTAGATAACATAAAGCGAAGGTTGCCTCGACTGGCGTGACAACCATATATTGGAGGTCTAGGTGATCGTGGTTGCACCTTTTGAGTTTCCCTTCCCTATTGCCATCCATGACTGGATCCATCCATAGGGGTAACTACAGTTTAGGTGATAACAGTACCTAGCTAGACAAGTCGGCCCCATAAGGTCACTGGGAAAATAGGTTAGTATAAATAGAGATCAGGAGATCTCTATTTAGATCAATTCAGAAAGTCATCTTTCTCTCACTCAGAAAGTGGTGCACTAGTGAGGAGGAGGATCATCTACATCTAGGAGACTATCTCAAGTGTATTTTGGTTGTACTTTGGTTGATCCATTGCTCTCTCTATCTCTGAGGAAGTTGTGGGGTTTTTCACCTTAGGGTTTTCCCCATGGAAACTCTGTGTCTCTTGTCTCTCACGCTTTTGATTCTTGTGATACTTGTCATGCTTATTGTGATCGTTATGCATTGATATACTATATATATTATTCTCTCAGTGAAGATCCTAGAGTATTGTGAATTAATGCTCAAAATTTAACACAAGTGCCAGAAAATTTCCTCAATTTCCCAAATCGAATTCCTCAGTGACCCTTTTATTCCATTTTTAACCTACATCGGTAACTGTGAAGCTACTGAAACTACCTCCTAGGGCACATGCACTGCCAAACTGAGCCCACCAGGCTCTCTAGAAGCAGGGTTAAATGGTAATATCAAGTGGTTGGACCACCCCCTCCTCATACAGGGCCCTAGGTGAACTGGCCTCTCATGGCCCCTGCTGGTCAGGCTGGGAAATCAGCCCCAAATTTGGTCAACAAGTGGAAAACTGCATCTATCACTATCAGAAGTGCCCGGAACTGAATGATAAGTGTCTCATTGGATCTAGAAGACCCAAATCTACTAAGAATATGTACTCACACACCATGGGTTTCCATGATGGGCTAACTGTAGGGTCCAGCATATATGGACAGTGCGTAATCTGATGATCTATAGTAATAATAAAAACTGTTGAACTGCACCAATCACCATGTGAATCATATTTCCATCATATAGTATCATCATCAAGAGTATGTGGACCCATCAATCATCATCAATAAGCATATATGGCCTATATCATCACGGATCCCAAGAAATGACCATAGTCAAACTGCGTTTGACTAGGTCAATATACAACCAAGGATAAATCATATCAATAGACTAAGACATGTTCCTCTAATCATACTTACAGCTTAACTTAAAGTATAACATCATTTAGTGGCATTAATCATGTTTGCATATTCCATTGTTATTTATAATTACTTGCATAACAGCTTAAATGACAAACTCACCCATTGGACATGGTCTAACTGCTAGCTAAGGATGAAGCCTAGGAACAAGGCTGGGCAAAGGGGTGACTTTTCTAGTAATCAACTAAAAGACACTTTGGACTGGGAGAATAGGGGAAGCTACACTCTGTGCTGGACAAATAACATGGGGAAGGCCTATGCCTCACAAATGGGTAAGTTGTTTAGAGAGTTCTTATTCAACTTAGGCATCATGTCTACTTTCATAAAAGATGATCCAGTTTCATTAGGATCCATTGATTTCATTTCATGGCCTTTTTGGCCTACATAACCCTTTGGATCTCAAGTGTATTGATAAGCACAACTAATTGCAACTTGCATCCAGGGCATATATATATATATATATATATATATATATATATATATATATATATATATAAGGTCGGCAATCGTTTAGATATAGAGTTTAAGAACCATTGCTTTTTGGACCTTTCTTATAGTCTTCGAGGAGTATTTTTAGCAATTCATCACTCTTTCCCTTTACTCACGTGTGTTCAAAAACACATTCTAGAGTTTATAGTTTCCATGGGCAAATTTACATAAGTTTCCATGAGTAGTACATGAGCTTTCAGTTTTAGCCAACAACATCTCAAGTGACTAGGGGGAGTTCGTGCCAGTGCCAAACATTGGGACAACAAACCAGAATGATTTATGCCTACAATCCAACTTACCATAGGCAATTTTTGTCACCAACTCAGATCCGAGACACAAAACAAACATGGATGCGATCCAAACACAAAGGTAGTAGAATTGGAAGTCCTCAATATCAGAAAGTCAAGCAAGACAAGTCAAGGGTGGTGAGCTCTTAGAATGGATTCCTAATGAGGGCAACTAGACTAGGATCCTACTTTAATTATCAACCCGGGGGACGTACAAACTTCAGAGGTCCAGGAACTATATGTTCTCTTATAGGATAGTCTTTGTCGTGGTTGGGTGTTGGTATCAATGGTTAAGGTTTTCCTAAAGGAAATCAAACAAGATGGAAAAGGATTGCCTAATCTATGGTTGAAAGATACCCATGCTAAGAAGTTCAAGTATTGAGGACGGTAAATCTATATTAAAGAATTTAAATGCTGAAAACAATAAATATGTTCCTAAGAATTGACTTGCTGAAAAGAATAGAGAATTTAGACTATGGAAGTGAATACTGAAAACATAGCAGATCTATTCTAAAAACTGGATCTTTAATCTAAGAAATAATTACTGTAAATCAAATGCATAAAACTGGAAGTCTAGTCTAACCTATTCAATTGCCAAAACCAAGTTCATAATACTATTATCTAATGCTATGAAGTAATCAGAATTTCAAGAAGTGAATATCATTAATTTACCACAATATTGAAAGTAGCGATCTCTATGAGCAACCTTAATAATGAGAGAGTGCCTAAGCTTTAAGATCTGGATCGTTTTTCAAAAGCAATGTAAGTACAGAAGGAATTAGATGCTTAGTATATGCTTTGGAAGAATGTTGTTACAGGACTATTGAAACAGTGTTACCGAACTATAGAATGCGTGATAAACTACTACGGAATCAAACTAGTTGCATTATTACAGAAATCAAATCATACTAGTTGGCGCCATTCAAATGCGTTCATGTGTAATATAGATTTCAGTCAATGGAAAACACATAATGAAAAAAATACCTGAATAGTAAGATCTCTTGACTTACGTGTTGGAGGGGCCCTCTCCAACCTGTACTTAGGAGTGAAAGAAACTTATAGACGCCGAATTGAAAGCAACATCAAATCTTTAATTAACATAACAGCTTCATAGTTTTGACAAAAAGTCTGTAACTCAGAGTATATCGACAGTATAAAAACGTAACCAATGATTCTCAAAAATGGAAACAGGATCATCTCACTAGCCGAGAGGCCCGTATATATATGCCTCTAATGCTTAACCTAACTTCTATGTCTAATTGTCGATTCTGTTTGAATAGGTGTTCTCCCTAGAAATCAGGAAAAAGGCGTTGAGTTTTGCATGAGCTTTCCAGTCCATTGCGTGATCTGTGTGGGTGTCCTTTAGTGTACCTAAACCTACTCAATCATACTCGATTTTCACATAATTAGTTAATTGAACACGCATTTAAACATATAAGAATATTCTTTAAAACAACTTCATTAAATAATCAAGGTAAATCATTTCTCCCACAAAACAAGTGTATTTCTTCACCCTTTCTTATGTTTTTGCTGTGGGGAAGAGCTATCAGATACCTGTATCTTGGACTCATCATTCTCCCCCATACTTGAAGGATTAACCCATCCTTGGGTGACATATTCAGCTCGTCGATGACCTCTTTGATGTCCCATGCTACTACCCTGGGGGTCCCTGCCTTCCTGTGATAGCCCAAGGTTTGATCCTCCTAGACCCATGCTCTCTTCTCTTCTTCTTCATTGATATGTTCCTTAATAACCAGGGGAAGGAAGAATGGGGGATTCATCCTCATTCCAATCCATCTAAGTTGGTTCTTTATTAGGGATTCCCTATAGAGCTTGGATTTGAAAAGAGCATCTTCAAGTCTGAGAGGGGAGTGGAGCTCTCTTCTTTTTAGGTCATTTGCTACTCTGCTCCATATTTCCTTAATGGACTCATGAACCTCGTTGTGTTTTCCTTGGAGAGTAACATCAAAATGAGCCACGGCCTCCTGCTGCTTTGCAAGGAGAATGGGGATCAGCTCCTCATCCCGGGTGAGGATCCTATGGTTGTAAATTATTCTTTCAGGGTGAGTTTCCTCTACCCTGACCATTAATGGGGTTTGCCATTTTTCTGCAACGTAAATATGGTATTCCTGAGCTCACTCAATTTCGTGATTCATCCATGAACATAGTGCCCTCAATTGGAAATCGCCCATGTAGGGGTTTGGCGACCAGTTGGGCGAGCTAGGGACTACAAAATTGTGCAAGAAAAATTCGCTTAACTGGTCCTTCTCCAACTCTGTGGCATTTAGAGATGCATCCATAAGATCTTTGGGGTTGTTGATCTCTATCAGGAGTCTTTGTTTTAACCTTTGGAGCTAGAATTTGCCCCACTTCTCCTGTAGATAAACTGCATAAATTGTTGATGGCAGCCTAAGGTCCAATAGTGTATCATATATTTTAGTGGTAGTAGCCAAAATGTCCCTCAGTTGAACAATTTCCTGGTCCTTTTTGGATAGCTCCCCTTATGCCTCAGCCAATTTCTCTTTAAGTGTTGAATTTCTCTGTTCAGCCAGTCTTAGCTCCCCTGCATGATGCATTTTCAGAATTTGTGTCTTTTCAAATGAAAACGGGGCTGATGTGGGTTGGCTTCCTAATTCAATTCTCAAAGTTGCCAGCTCCTTTCTACGATTTTCTAATTCCACCAGTGCCTCGGCGAGTTGGTTGACGACCCCAGGATTTTCATTGTGCTCAAGAGGGTCCCCCTGGAGGTTGCCTTGCTCTTCTTGTTCATTCTGTCCTTCTTCTGCCTCTCGTTCTTCTTGTTCATCCTACATTTCTTATTCATCTTGCATTTCTTGTTCATCCTGCTCCTCGTCTGTATCCTGCTCTTCTTGTGTAGTGGGATCCTCCTGATCTACCCAAAGATCATCGTCCTCATCAGACACATTTTGAATTATGGGACTAGGTTCCCTTCTCTTTTCCTTGGTAATTCGGATTCTGTATGCTTGTGTGAATATTTTACTTCGTCTCTTCGGCCCTTGATTACTGGCAGGAATCCCTGGGTTCGTTTTGGGGGAGTCATCTCGTGAATGCTTTATCTTCACCAGGGTATCAGCCACATTGTCCAGGTCAATTTTCCTCTTCGTCCCTGATGTAGAGGCGGTTTTGTTCATTAATCCTGGTGGTAGGGGTATGCCAGCTGTGGGTGTACCCTTCATTCTTTGAACATCTTCAGCAGATACCAACACGAATTCTTCCCAACAAAGCTCTGGGATCTGCGCTTTTAATTCCACACAAATGATTAATTTGATCATCCCATGATGGGCTAAGGCATCCTCCTTTTCTTTAATCACTTTCTTGCTCATTTCTGCTAGAGATTGGAGCAGGTAGTATGGAATACTAATGTTGTTATTTGGTGGATGATGGGCCCTATGCCTCAATAGTTCTAGAATTCGAAAATGAAAAATGGGGACATAACTTAACCTACCAGTGCATGTAATATACTTATGGACGATTGCATCCATTTCCTTCCATGGTGCCGACATGGAGAGTCTTTTGACTCCGTTTTTGTCTTCGTCGTAGACCTCTCCTCGCTCAAAAAATGCTACCTTTGCTTCATGGTTTGCCTCCCGGTCATCCCTGCTCCAATGCAGGCCCATTGGTAGACCCGTGAATTTGGCAATCACTTCATCAACCAACTTTATACGTAACCCCTTCACTCGGGGGACAAACTGTTCATCCTTGATATGTTTTAAATTTCTTGCAAACTCCATAGCCACCCCTGCATTGTATCCTCTCAATCCTAAGATGAAAGGCATCCAACCCATGTTGCGGATGATTGCTAGGATTCGCGGGTTCTGATAAATAGCACTGTGTTCCTCTGGTTCACTTTTCTTGAAACCTTTTTTCTTCATGAAATTATTTACTGTAACAGTAAATCAGTGCTTGGAGCGCAGCTATCCTCCCTCAGATGGTCAAGGCTGATTACCGGTTCGATGGCTGGATTGGCGTCTGTGTGACCACACTAGCTTCCAGTTTCTTGCTTCTGGAGAGTTCTGAGAGGTTTCATATATGCAAAACTAGCCTTTCCAGAATATCATGCAGCCTTACTTAATTGTCTTTCCGCACTTGTCCTTATTAACATTTGTTGTACCCTCTACTTCATCGAGCCCTGCTTTTCGTTTCATGATTTCATCTTGCCTCATTTGCTCTGATTATTTGGAAGTATGGCAGCTAGATGTGGGTTTAGTATTTGCTAACATGACAGAGGTAGTAATCATGATTCATTGGGGCTGATATGACTTAGGTATCACTCATGATTTATTGAGGCCTTCTGAACTGAACTGTGTTGCTGAATGAAGATTGAAGCTGTCCTCGGCTTCAGAAAACAAATGTCTTGCGGAATAATGATTTGGCCTTAAAAATAAAACAAATATGTTTAGAGATTACCTTGTAATGTTTTAGCATACCTGATTTGATGATCTGGCCCGATTTTTATGCGTGGCGGATTCTGTAGTAGATTTGGCAATGTCTGTAGTAAATTTTGGCATGTCAGTAGTTACGTGCGCTTGCTGCTTTTTCCTTGCCTTCATTTGAATATTATGTATTGGCTGCTTTTGAATTTTGTGCCCTCTTCTGATTCGACTTTGTGATGATGCTTTTGCATTAGGTTTCGAATTGTTCATTGTATTGTTGTAATCTATGCTGGCTCTCTTGAATTGATGGCAGGCTCCCGTGAAATAATAGATGCGATTGGATATTATGTTTGCTGGAAATAAATTATGTAGTTTAGTTGATACCTTTGCACTCTTCATTTGTAGACGTGGATGGCTCGCTTGATTGCTTTAATGGTTGAAAATAATCGGGGCTCACTTGATTAGATTTCTGGCTCGCTTGAATTTTGATGACAAGCTCGCTTGAATAGTAGCAGGTTTTGAATAATAGCAGGCTCGCTTAATTGAATTATGTAGTATGATATATTTGTTGCTGACTGTAATATAAGACTGGCTTGCTTGATTGTTGATTGTCTACATTTTGCATGATGTGCCTTCATGGGGATGTATGATGCCCTGCAGTTTACCTTATCATTTCTGTAGTGTGTTATTTGGCATTTTGCCCATCCCCCTTTCTCATGTTTGTTTTCTTGTTCTTTTTCTTGTTTTTTTTTCCTTTTCTTTTTTTCATTCCTTTTTTCTATTCTGCTTCCCTTTTTAGCAAATATTTTTTTCTCTTTTTTCTTTTTTCTTTTTTCATTTTTTCTATGTTTTTTTTTTACATATATATATATATATATATATATATATATATATATATATATATATATACAAACTGAATTTCACTTATTTTTTATGCTCTCTATCAGCTTCAACTGTTGCTAGTAGAGTACTTGTGTAAACTCCTTCTTTGACTGTGGCTTCTTGTAAAATTTGAGTCGATGTCCATTACTATCATAGGAAACTCTTCTTCATCAATTGTGATGACCCTTACAGCTCCATTGTCATAGATATTTTGAATTATGTAAGGTCCCAGCCATCTTGTTGTTATTTTTCCCTTGAATGTGTGAAACTTGGAGTCATAGAGTAGTGCCCAGTCACTTTTCTTGAACTTTTTATCCTTTAGGTGTTTTTCATGCCACTTCTTTCTTTGTTGATGGATGATTTCAGTGTGGGCAAGTGCTTGTTGGCGTTGCTCATCCAGTTGATTCAATTGTAGCATGTGTTCTTGTTGTATTTCTGATAGTTCCATATTCAACTCTGCTGCAATTCTTAATGTTTTTATTTCAAATTCAATTGGCAGCATGACTTTCTTTCCATATACTAGTTCATAAGGTGTGAATCCTGTTGTTGTCTTCCATGTGGTATTATAGGCCCAAACTGCCTCACTCAGTCTGTTAGCCCAATCTCTTTTGTGGAGTTGGACTGTCTATGTCAGAATCCTCTCTAATTCTCTATTGGTGACCTCAACTTGACCATTTGCTTGAGGGTGATAGGAGGAGGATTGTCTGTGCTTGACATTGTTTCTTTTAAGCAAGTCTTCTATTAAATTTGATGTAAATTGTGGGCCTTGATCAGAAACTAGTTCTCTTAGTACTCCAAACCTGTTAAATATCTGCTCAGTGAAGAATTTTGCCACGTTGTTCTCATTGGTTGCAGCAAGTGCTGCTACCTCAGTCCACTTTGTGAGGTAGTCAATGCATACTAGGATGTAGCTCTTCTGATTTGACTATGGGTTGATTGGACCAACGAAATCAAATCCCCATTTTTCGAATGCCTCCAAGGAGATCTGTGGATGGAGTGGCATTTCTTCCTTTTGTGTTGGTTTTCCCATCCTTTGGAAGTCATCACAGTGTGGAACATATTCATAAGCATCTTTGTGGAGTGTTGGCCAATAGTATCATGTTTGTAAAATCTTATAGGCTGTCCTCTTTACATCATAGTGTCCTCCACATGGTTAATTGTGAGTGGCATGCATTATGTCATGCACTTCATCTTCTCTGATGCACCTTCTGAGTATTTCATTAGGTCCTTGTTTGAAGAGCATGCCTTCTATCCACGTGTATGTGGCACTTTGCCTTATTACTTTTGTCTTTTCTTTATAACTGTAATGTTCTGGAAACTTCCCAGACACTAAATAGTTTTCTATGTCAACAAACCATGGGCTTCTTGCGGATATGGCAAAAAGGTGCTCATCTGGAAAACTGTCATTGATTACTTCACTGTCTTGTCCATGTGTCAGCCTAGATAGAAATTCAGCCACTACATTGTGTTTACCTGGCTTGTCTAAAATCGTGATGTCAAACTCTTGGAGTAGTAGCAGCCATCTAATTACTCGAGCACTTGTGTTGGGTTTGTTCATTAGATATCTTATGGCTGAATGGTCTGTATGAACAAAGACTTGGTAGCCAGTGATATAGTGCCTGAATTTATTAATGGCATTTATGACAGCCAAAAATTCGTTCTCGGTGACAGTATAATTTAATTCTGCCCCTGCTAAATTCGTTCTCGGTGACAGTATAATTTAATTCTGCCCCTGCTAAATTTTTACTTATATAATATATTGTATAGGGATTCTTCTCTTTTTCTTGTCCAAGGACAGACCCGATTGCCTTATCTAATGCATCAGAGTGGATGTGAAATGGAAGTTCCCAGTCTGGTCCTTGGATTACTGGGGTTGTAATTGTTTTCTCCTTAAGGTTATTAAATGTTGTCATGCAATTGTTTGTCCATATGAACTCAGTGTCTTTTGTAAGAAGTGCAAACATTGGGGCAGCAATCCGGCTATAATTTTCAATAAACCTCCTGTAGTACCCTGTTTTCCCAAGGAAACTTCTCACATCCCTTTGTTTAACAGGTGGTGGCATCATTTTGATTACTGAGACTTTTTCTTGATCAACCTCTATCCCCCTCTGTGATATATGATGTCCTAGAACAATGCCTTCTTCCATTAACATTGTGCATTTGTCATTGCTAAGGCATAGGCTCATCTCAATACATTTTTTTAATACCAATTCAAGATGGCTCAATGCTTGATCAAAGTTTTGTCCATAGGGTGTAAAGTCATCCATGAAGACTTCCATTTGATCATTTATGAAATCAGAGAATATACTTAGTATGGCCCTTTGGAATGTTGTTGGAGAATTACATAACCCAAAGGGTAGTACTCTGTATGTGTAAGTACCCCAGGGGCATGTAAATGTTGTCTTATCTTGATCAGTTGGGTGTATTAAAATTTGGTTGTACCCACTGAAGCCATCCAAAAATGAAAAATACTTGTTCCCAGCTAATGTGTCCAGCACCTGATCTATAAATGGCAGTGGAAAGTGATCTTTCTTGGTTGCTTTATTTAGCTCTCTGTAGTCCACACAAATTCTCCATTTGTCTCCTTTTTTTGGGACTATAACCAGTGGTGAGACCCATTCACTGTCAGAGATGGGATATATGAACCCAGCATCCAATAACTTCTGTAATTCTACTTTGACAATGTCCTTTAATGTTGGGTTCAACCTCCTATGCGGTTTCCTGATAGGGATAGAACCTTCTTTGATGTAAATATAATGTTTGCATATATCAGGATGTATACCTTTCATGTCTGCATATGTCCATGAAAAAGCTTTATTTTGTTTTGATAATACTTTCATTAACTGTGTTTCTTGCTCTGGCTTGAGATTGGAATTAATGTTGATGGTCTTTCCAAGCATAATTTCCACTGTCTTTGCTTTTCTGATTGTTCTTGTAGAGATAGCAGTTTTGTCCACATTTTATTTAAGTTTTGGTTTGAACTTTTGCCTTCTTGTTGCTGCTCTGTGTCAAAAAATATTTCAAGACCAACATTGTTAGAATATGTATTTTGTATGAACTTATCTATATGACCATCTTCATCTATTGCTTTTAACGATAGTGCAGCATCAATTGTTACGACAGGTCGTAGGTTTTGATTTGGTGTGTCATTATAATCATCGATTCAATTTTGGTATTCTAAGTCTGAAGATTTCCTTGCAAGTGGGTAAATCGTGATTTTCTTCCTGGCATGTCCACTGGTGATAGTCATGTTTCCTGATCGGCAACCTATGTAAGTGTCTGCAGTTGCCAACCATGCTCTACCTAGTATTATTGGATAACCACTAAGTTTACTTTTGACTTCAATTACTATGTGTTAGCACTTAGATTTTATTCCGGTTGTAAGAAAATAAGACCTAAGGTAACCTATTTCAAACCAAGCTTTAGGTAGAAGAACTAGCCATTTTCTCTACCAGAGAGGGCTCTCTCAGGATATATATATGAAGGCTAAAATATATAAAGGTTTCCTTAAAATTTCTCAAAAGATATTTTCTGGTCGAAAAGGGTAAACAAGAAACATTGGGCATGGAGTCAAAGCTTTCAGAAGGTATAATAAACCAGCAAGAGATTTCACCATATAGATTTTCACAGAGGCAAGATAGTAATCATGTTACAGTCAATTTGATTTTTCAGGCGACATAGAAAGAAGTAAAGACATTCCATCAACAACAGGTATCTATCCAGGATAAATCTATTGTCAACTTTGGAGAATAAAATGGATATTTAAATGCAGATAAAATGAGGCATAACCAGTATGAATCTCAAATTATTTCAAATGTTCATTTAAATATAGAAGAAAAACACCATGGGAGATATAACGAAGAAGATAAACATGCACATATAAGGATAAGGAAAATAACAGACTGCAAGACTGATTAACTCATGAATCTCTGTATCGAAAGATAGGTATCATCACTGTACTGCCTTTATTTCAAAAATAAACTTCAAAACATACTTGTTTCTCAAAAATTTTCCAACCCCTTCAACAATGACCTCCATTGTCTTTTATACAAAATTTTTAGAAGAAGCTCCACATAACTGCTTCTTCTAACTAATAATTAAAAATATTTAACTAAAGATAACTGTCTTCGAGTAACCCATAACTGTCTTTCAAATAATATTACAAATTTAAAATAAAAAGTCTTTTTGCCACATGGCAAGAATTTCAAATGCATTTAAGTATGAACAGAATATCTGGTCTTTCCGTACTTCTCTACATAATTCCACTGGTCAGCCGTGGGTAGGTCATAACTGGTCATTTCTTTCACCAAGACTCGCATCTCGATATGACCTGCATAAGAAATAGGAAGAAGGTTTGCGCAAGTTGAAATCAGCATATTTAAAATTTCAAATTCCCCTGACATTTTCTCCATTAGGATTTTTCCTGTGAGCATGTGATCTATCTGCTGGAATTTTCGGTGATCCATCCTGATATCAAACAATAATATTTTATAATCATTCTGAGGAATTAATTCATTATCTTCGTTCCAGAAAGATGGGAATCCTTTGTTCACTAACTTGTCAAATTGCTTTTTGAACTGGATTACTTCCTTCCTTATTTCTCCTGCTTTGGTCTCGATGTTTTCGATATGGGAGTATTTGCCCAAGATCCTTCTGGCCCAAGTGATGACAGAAATTCTGTTTGTTATATTCATGGCCGTCAGGTCTGCCTCGGATAAACTGTTTAAAAATGTAATTGCTCTCTGGGCTATTTCTTTCGGCTTTCTGTTTAAGCTTTCCCTGACTGCCTGGCAACTGTTGAAGGCATCTTTGGCTACTTTTTCCTTAACTCTTATATAATCCAGATACGGCCTAAGTTTTTCAACTTCTTTAATGATCTGGTCCCATACCATATGTTTACATCCCTGCATAGCAGCTTGTCCTGTTGCATGAGCAGCCAATCCTTTATTATTACTGCTCAATTCCTGATTATTTGCCTGCAAGGTTTTTATTTCTTTTTCTTTTGCTTCATTTTCTTCTTTTAATTTCTGTATTTCTGCCTTCAATAATTTGATTTCATTATCCTTTAAACTTATTTGTGACATTGCTTGTAAAATCCCATCTACACCATTTTTATCTTCTTCTGGGCCTGCCTGTACTTGCTGCTGACTGTTCTCTGCTAGTTGTTTTCTCACTGTTGCCAACTGTTCTTCCAAAATGAACCTTTCTTTTTCCCAATAGTCCTTTTCGTCAGACAGCTTTAACAATTTAGCTGTGACATCATTGACTTCGTTAGATAACTCTTCTTTCTCTTTTTCTAATATAGTCAATTCTGCACCTTGAATGAGTACAGCATCTGGGATTTTTAACTTTCGTCTCAATGTTAAAATCATTTCTTCCTTCTCCTGGAGCAGTTTGGTAGCTGCAGCTCCATCTTTATTAGTTAGGTCCATTTGCAGCTTCTTAATTTGATGTTGTCGAGACTTATTCTCTGCCTTTTCTTGCCTCAACTGATTATTTAATTTTTCTACTGAATTCTTTAGTTTGTTTGCTCTCAATGTGGCCCCCAAATAGTCTGAGTATATAACCTCTCCGGCCTGTCTATGTAACAAAATTTTATCAGGGGCATTTATCTTCGACAAATCTACACTCATCTCCGAGATCTTGTATTTGGTCACAACTGAAAATTTTAAAGAATTTTCTTTGATGTTCCTGCTGGTGAATAAGCTCACTTCATTGTTTGATATATTTCTGACCTTTGGAAACAATAGACTTGTTTGTTTCGCAGATTCCTGTTTGTTTTTACTATGTTCATTAAATACATCCATGAAATTTTGAGGTCTATTTACATCATCTCCTATAGAGGTCTCTTCAATATTGTATTCCCTCACTGTAACCTCGGGTATTTCATTTTCTGTAGCTTTTGCTTCTTCTGAAATGGTTGCCAATTCCTGTGACTCATCAGTTTTCAATCGTTTTCCCTTTTCTGTCTCTTCATCATCAATAATCATAACGTCCTGTATAGGTCTTTTGGACCCTACTAATGCAGTATTGATTTCGCTTTCTGTTTCTGCCATTGCTTCTTCCAATGACCTTTCTATGTCGGACTTGTCTGGGATAATTTCTTCTTTGTATTCGAGCCAGTTGGCTCTGTCTGCCATCCCTTCAACAGTTTGATGATTCAGAGGCTTAATACGATGTTCAATTCTTCTTTTGGATATGATATTTAATGGGTCATATTCCAATGCTGCATCTGTCTCGAAATTCATATCTTTTAACAATTTCTCTATATATACAGCAGCGTTCTTATTCTTTATTGTAAACGGACCTAATGTGAAAGGGTACTTAATGTCCGTTGCTTGTCTGTGGACTAAAAAATTGTTATCTTCTACAATCAATTTCTGTCTTAAAAACTCCAAGGCAAAAATCCTCAAGGTGAGGAATGCTGGTAGCACATAGGGTTTATGCTTGAACCCATACAATCTGACCACTGTACTATCTTTTGATAAAAACCAGTCTCCTGTAGCATACTCTGTATTCAGTTGCATTGATACCTGCATTTCTGGCAATACCCTAGGCAGACTTTTTCCGAAAATCATCTTAAAGATCGTCGAGAGCATGTAATTGATGAAATTGAAAATATTGTTTTCCAGTGGAGTTGCAAAAACAATCTCTGGGAACTGTAATTCTTCCTGGCTGGATACCATAATCATTTTCATTAAAAATGCTTGAAACCTGAAATGTCTGTGTGTGGAAAAATTGACCATCTGGTCATGTATCCTTTCGGCTATGAAAGCTTCAAAATTTAGTCGGGGAATTTGACTTTCGTCAATTCCCGACTGGACTATACTTATTCTGTACAATAAACTCAATTGAAACTCAGTTATATACAAATCCGAATCTAACCCTAAAACTACGGCCAACAGTGTCAAGACCAACTGAGTATTCACATTAAACAGGTTGATATCTAAAGGATAAGGGAGTTCAGAAAGGCTAGTTTCTGGTCTGAGACACGTCGATAGAAACACTTCTCTATCACTCTGAGAGGCATGGTGAAAATTTTCAATAATTGATACCTCAGAAAAAACTTCAGGGTCGAGGGTTCGGGGCAAATCTATTTCTAGGGCTCTAAACACTTCGGCTGGCTCAATTTTGCAGATGGCTCTAGTTTTCTGACTGTTTAAAACAACTTTTTCTTCCCGTGAATAGTTTTCAGCACACCAGGAGACGAATTCTGGAAGAACAGGAAATTGGTCAGGGCAAAAAGCTATCAGAGACGACTGGTGAACTCTATGCGGGTCTATACCCTCTTTTAACAGCTCAGATAACTTCACTTTTACATCGGAGACTGGGAACCTAAGAAGGGTATCGAAAACGTCTTCATCTCGGTCTTCTAGGGCATCTTTCGACCTAAAAACGTCTATATCTTGTACAGTCTCCATCTAGATGCTTCTTTTAAACAAATTTCCGTTTAAAGAGAGTGACAGGTCACCAGACCCTACCTGTAAGTGCTTGCTTTTCGCCTTCTGTCGCAATCGCCGGCTTCCACCAGTCTTCGGAGCTCTCCAGGATAACGACACATATAAAATGCCGTTATGTGGAGCCCTTTCTTTTTATATAAGCCTTTTAGACTTAACCTTCTTGCACTTTTACGAACGTGGGTCATTTTCAACCATTGATCTTTGAACCATCATTTTGAACCGTCAGATCTTGTCCATCTTTATTGCACCGGCGGTATCCGCGATCGAAAAGGTGGTTTCCTTCTCCGGTTTGTTACCCGCGCGGATGTACCATCTGCTGACACCTGTCAAGGTGGTTTATTCTCCGCGACCGCTCTCCTTTATATTCCGTGCGCATGTTCCTGGCCGCGGATGAAAGGTTGGCCTTTGATTTGATTGAAACATGTATTGGCCTTCCGATCCATGCAAAGTATAGTGCCACGTGCCACGGTCTTATCAATCCATTCCTTGTTCGCCACCTGTTAGGTCCCACCTTGCCACGTAAGAGATCTTTCCCATCTTTCTGTAATGGGTGGTTCCGCGTGGTGTTATGGTGGTTTCCGATACCACTCTCTCCAAGCGCGGATGAATGAATGTGGGACACGTGCCTTGGTGGTATTATGTCCGCTACCACCCTCCACCGTTTGTTGACGATCACTTTGGCGACGCGGGGTTAATATAGACCGTTGATTTGGATCTATGCTATCTCCGCCGACGAAACCTGACCGGGGCTTAACCTATCCATAAATTTGTTGGCGGACTTTATAAACATGGGTTTTTATAATGTATTTTTATATAAAAATCTTTATTTCAACCCTTTTAGAGATGATTCTTTTTCTTAGGACCTTTTATCAAAAATGTCAATTTTCTTTAGACCTGGTGTCAACAACTGGCTCCAACTGGGGATGCTATCCTCCTTGCGAGGTAGCAAAGAACATCGTAGACCAAGTGCCTGATCCATTGGGCCAATTTTTTTTTTTTTTTTTTTTTTTTTTAAATATTTACACTGTACAGGAACTTTCCTTCACTTCCATTTTTTAGGACAAATAATGTTTGAGGTGCCTCCCATTTACTGGCCCTCCAGGATAAAATTCTCCATTGCAATTTTTTAAGATAAAAGCATTTTCTCCTTGGCATCCTGCAATAATATATGGACCTTTCCATAAATGTTCAAACTTTCCATGGTGCTCTTCTTTCCTGGAATCCCATTTCAAAACCAAATCATTTATTTGAAAATCCCTTTCCTTAACTTTTCTGTCAAAAGTCTTTTTCATTTTTTCTTGATGTATTTGGGTCTTGTTATATGCCTTCTCTCTGACTTCATGTAATTCTATCATTTGATTTATTCTTCTTTGCATATGATTTGGTTCTTCATCAACTTCTTGTAACAATTTCATGACTGGCAATCCTAAAGAAACAGGAAAAACTACTTCTGTACCATATACCAACTGGAAAGGGGAAGTGCCTATTGCTCTTTTTGTACTGATTCTGTCTGCCCATAGAGCATATTTAAGTTTGGTGTGCCAAGCCCTCTTATTATCTTCTAACAACTTCTTTATGATTCTCACCAAACTTTTATTTGAAGATTCGGCTAATCCATTTCCTTGTGGATAATAAGCTGTTGAATGATTCAGATGTATGTGATATTTATGACAGAAATTTATCATCTTGTTTGACTTGAATGCTGGGGCATTATCTGTCACTATCCTTTTAGGGCAACCAAACCTGGACAAAATATTTTCTTCCAAAAAGTTCATAATCACCGTCTCTGTAGCATTTCTGGTTGGTATGGCCTCAATCCATTTTGTGAAGTAATCAGTAGCAGTCAAAATCCACCTGTGTTGTCCTGAAGAATTCGGGTTAATTTCACCAATAAAATCTAACCCCCACTGTTGGAACGGTGCTTCAACTGAAATGGGTTTCAATGGAAATGGTAATAATTCTCTTTTTCCATCAAAAATTTGACATTCATGACATTTTGTTATTTCTTTATACACATCAGAATACATGCTAGGCCAGTAAAAACCAGCTCTAAGAATTTTGTTCACTGTAGCCTTCCATGAATGATGTCCTCCACACATACCTTTATGAAATTCCATCATAATATGCTGTGCCTCATTCTCTAAAAGACAATTTAACAATATTCCTCCTGGATCTTTCCAAAACAAATTCCCATCTAATATGCAAAACTTTGCAGCTTTCAGTTTTACTGACCTGGCCCTTGTTTTTTCCATGTCTACAGGTGCTTGGAGATTCTGTAAGACATATACAATATCTGAGTACCAGGGAGATAAAGAAAAATCTTCAATTATTGGTGACTTCGGAACATTCTCGGATGAAGTTTCAGCCATAAAATTTATACTGAGGGAATCCAAATTCGTTTCTGTCATCAGCTTAGCTAAACCTTGACCTTTTATTAATTTGGTGGGTTTAATGTCCAGGTCATATTCTAGCAATACTGCTATCCATTTTGCTCTTTTCCCTTCAGGATCTGGTTGTGTAAGAATGTCTTTTACTGCTGATGATGGAACATGCGCTATTGTATGAGAATGCAAAATATATATTCTGAAATCCTTCAATGCTTTCACCAAAGCATAAGCTTGTTTTTCCATGATATTATATTTTAATTCTGCATCTCTCAGAATTTTACTAAAAAAATGCAATAGGCTGTTCTATACCTTCTTGATTTTTCTGCAACAATACTCCAGCCACTGTGTGTTCCGATGCATATGTGAACATAATGAAATCCCTTGTATAATCTGGACTAATTAATACCGGTGCTTCGGTCAATGCTTTCTTGATGTTGTCAAAGGATTTTCTTGCTTCTTCATTCCATTTAATTTCTCTATCTTTTCTCAACATTTCAGTTATATTTCTTAAAATTTCAGCAAAACTAGGAATGAACCTCCTCAACCAATTTACCCTTCCTATGAATGATTGAATCTCTTTCTTACTTCTAGGAATTCCCACCTTTTGTATTGCAGATACTCTCTCTGGATCAATCTTAATTCCTTCTTTGGATATGATGTGTCCCAATAACCTTCCTTCTTCCATGCAGAAATGCGATTTCTTTGGATTTAATGAAATTCCAAACCTTCTACATTTTATGAAGACTCTTTCCAAATGTTTCCAGTGATCAGCAGCGTTCTTCGAATAAACAGTGATATCATCCATGTATACCACCACAATTTTGTCCCTTTCGTCTGCAAATGCAATATCCATAGCTCTCTGAAATGTTGCTCCTGCATTCATTAGACCAAATGGCATTTTGGCGTATGTTAGCACTCGGATTTTCCTTGGGCTGTGTCAAAGAAACCCGAGGTAACCTATTTCAAACCAATCTTTAGACTGAAAGTTGGCCTCCTTCAGCCAGAGAGGGCTCTCTCGGCAAATCTGCCATCCAATGTCACCACGACAGCAGTTTGACAATGAAACTCAAGGGCCAATTTGTAAAATGAATAAAAACTTAAGGATTTTTAATGAGGTGGCTAGATCAACATGAACAGGATACCATTGGGCAATGGAGTCGAGAAAAACAGAAAAATATGGACCAGCAGTTAAACAAATATTTTCATACAAAGGCAAGATAACTGTCTTATTACAGTCAATAAGATTTTTGCAGGTGATAGGAAAGAAATAATGACAGTCCACTAACAGCAGGCATCAATTTTCAGATGAATCTACCGCTAATTTTAGAGAAATAAATGGATGCTCAGAAGCGAATAAATCGAGGCATAGAAACATGAATCTCGATCTATTATGAACGTTCATCTAAGCATAGAAGAAAACGACATAATGAAAGGAATGACGCAGAAAATAAACTTGCACAGGTAGAGAAAGGAAATGGTACAGACTGCAATTTTAAACAACACATGAATCTTTGAAGAAAAATCTGTTCAATTCTGAGATCTTTATTAACTTCTGAAGCCCTTCAAAACACCCAGAATGGGTTTCTCCTTACCGAAAATCCAACCCTTTTTACATTGTAAAATGCATACTTTATACAAAAAATTTGCTCTCTAAGCAAACCCTAACTGTATAAAAAATAAACCACCGATACTAAAATAACAATCAAATAACTAATCGTTACTTTACAAGAATTAATTTTTAAACAGTAAATGACGGAAAATCTGGAATGTTGTTCTCGAAAACTAAAAGATGGCTGCCAGCTATCTCTATTTATTCACTTCTTCCACCGTTATTTAATATTCTGCCACTTGTTGACATTCTGCCTGGAATTTTGGGCTTTCGGAGGTGCTCCATTTCATTGCCACTATTCCATGAATCTCGCAATTCATTTCAGAAAATAATGTTGTTTCAAAGATGTTTCAATGCCTTCTCATGTCATAAATATCACATTGTGTTGTCACCCAATTTGGTTTAGGAATTATTGCATAATTAAATAAAAAACGCTGTACAGTGGATTGTATTTCACATATGCGTTGAACCATTCATATGGTGTACATATATCCTATCACCTCCACGACCTCTGGGATCTTTGAAACCTTCTTTGTCTTATCAAGCTGCAGAGAAAACCTTGAGATTGTTGCATGTTGACAGTAGATGATCATAGAAGTTTGTGAAATGAGCTTTCAGAATGTGGACGATGAGTCTTAGTCTGAGGGATAATGAACCCCTTCCCCGATTGCAGCTTCTGCATCTACAGATGTGAATTCATGTCTTTTCAGATTTGTGCACGTTCTATCACAAGATACACAGAACAATATTGAACAGTCCCCACCTAATGTAGGTCCCATGAGAGAATCAGTAACTTGACTTCTATTCCAGCTCCTAAAAATGAAAAAGCATGATGCCAATCAACCTTTCCTGCTAGATCTTTAAGAAACATGATTGCCGCATCCTTCTCTGATGATAAATCCTCAAAATGTGTAACAAACGCATATATGTTATCCACAGATCGTAACTTTGTTAACTTTTGTGGAGGACATGTTATTCGAAAAAGAATGCCTCCGCCGAATAAGGAATCCGAGACAACACTTGTCTCCTCTAACCCTTCCAACTGGCTTTCAGTGATGTCTCCACTAGCTCTTTCCTATACAACCGTTTAGCATAAAGCTGAGAGTCTATGTGGCTGGACCGTAGCCTTAATTTTGTTTCTCCTTGTTCCAATTAGGAAGGAGAGCAATCGCCAGAAGAACCTCAGCATCTCAGATCCATGAAACAACCTCCAAATCATACGAGCGTATGCCAGCTGTCCATCCAAAGCGAATGAACCACTCACACTTCGATTCTTCACGCGTTTGGGGTTACAGTAGGGTATCTTGTTTCAGTTTATTCACTTTCTTCATCCTGCACATCGACCAGAACCATGTAATCTGTGACCAAAACTCATAGTTTATCTGCCAGTTGTAGTGCTTCTCCATTGCGCCCTTTCTTTTCTGTCACGCATGCTTGCATATATTAGCAGTCTATCCATATTTCTACAGTGACCAAATAGCAAAGAGAATCCACAACGCAGTAAGAGACAACAACTTTCTCCACTTTGGATGACATACAACCCTCCAAACGATTAATCTAACCTTATACATCTTCGGTCTTCTTCTTTTGGGCGAAACGAAATTAGGGTTTAGAAAGCTTCGACTTTCCGAAAAAAAGAAGAAACAAATGCTGAAATGGGACCACCTCTTTTTTATAACATTCTCAATGGATGGTATCCGCGCGGGCTTGGAGTGGTTTGCAATACAACTTTTCACGTATCCGGACGCATCAGAAATGGACACGTTGCATGTTGGTTTTTGTTCCGCGACCGCCTCATCTACTATCTCCCGAGCAACTTGGTGATGCGATGACCGTCGATTTTATTTGCCACTAGATCGTGCCGCACTTGTGATTTGCATGGAGCCACTTCATTTGCCTTACTAATTCCAACGTGTCACCATAATGCAGCTCGATATTGACTTGTCCTTCAGCATTTAAAAATGTTAGTTTGGAATATTATTTACATTTCCCATATGCAAACGAAAAACTAATACTCCCACTCCTTATATATAGTTTTGATTATCTCGTAACTCAAGAAATAAACAATGGAGAGTCCTTCGGCATTGGTGTTTGGATGATAAAGGGTGCATGGAGCTCCTTTGCTTTGGCTCTCGGTCACTTGATAAGCTAGGCAAGCCCTCGGTGCTGGGTGCTTCACCTTTTGTTTTAAAAAACATTAAATCCCTTCTTCATAAAAACTTAATTAATACTCATACTTTGGCTTTATTAAAAATCCCTTTATTCCATAAACTTTCACCCATTGGCTTTATTATGAATTTGACCCTTCACTTAGGCTATTAAAAAGCCTTTTCCTCATACAATTCTGGAATTTTGACATAAAACCTCAAACCCTTTTCTTCATTTTGGTTTAGCCCTTTTATAAAACCCCCATAAAGTTTTGTTTTGGCCAAAATCATAAAAAACCAAAACTTTTGTAAAAAATAAAAAAGTCTTAGTGCTCTTTTTTTTTAAAAAAATTAAAAAGCTTCTATTCTAGCTTTCACAAAATTAGAAGAGATGGGCTGTAAGACCAACACTTGCCAACTTTTGAAGCTTTCTTAAACCATTTTCCTTTTGCAACTTTGGTGACCGCAACTGAGGACAAATGTTCTTTCTTGACCCAGTTTGAAAGTCTCCCGTCATGAAAAGTGTTCTATTTTGCACTGCTAGTGTTGCCGGAAGATGATTAACGCCGTCAGAAAACATTTAAGCACAAAATTTTATGGAGTGCCAACAACTGGCTCCTACTGGGGATGCTGTCCTCCCAGCGAGGCAGCAAAGAACACCGTAGACCATGTGCCTGTCCATTGGGCGGCTCCCAATCCTGAAAAATGCAACCTGTAACCTGTATCCTGTATCCTGTAATCAATCTTTCATCCAAAAACTGTAGCTGAAAACCACTTTAACTGTAGAAAACTGAAAACTCTCATGCTGAAACTGAGCTAAAAACAACACTGTACATACTGAAGACTGCTTCCGTGCAAACTTATTTCTCCTACCTACCCTACCTTTAGACTGTCAAAGACTTTCCATCAATCAAGTAATTCGGAAACACCAATAAAGCCAATCCATTAGGTGTTCAAACAAGCTAACTCCTTTGCCGTGTTCGAAATAAGCCAATAACAGAAAATATGACAGTATAGGCAACCACTGATAATCTTTATTCTCAAAATAAAAACCCAGCTGCAAATCGAAACTGAGAAATTTCTTCATATACTCAAGTATAGGATCAAAAAAGATACATTTTATTTGAAGTACCTTTGGATTTTTTGCAACTTGACGGGAGAGCTGGAATATTCTTTCTTCTTCAACATATTCTTCCAGTAATGAATGATTAACCTCATACTCAATGTTAAAACATTCTTTTTCTTTGACAATTAAAGGTCGTCGAGAATGATCCTCAAAAGATAAATTTTGATAATGAACATCCTGGGATTGAATTTCATCTTCTAAGACTTCCAGACCATTAGACATGACAGCTCTATGTTCTTGATGAAAGAAATTGGTGCCTAATAACTGATTTTCTTGTGGAGAATTATTATCACAAATGGGTTCCTTCGAAATATCATCATGATTGTCATCATTCAAATTCAGATTTACATGCCCAAAAATGGAAGAGGATGGACTTACATATCCCGGAATATGTGAACACTGCAAATCTGTATAAGCAGGGGTCGTAGCATGACTCTGCAGGAGCCGATCTATTTCTTCTTCTGTTAAAAGAGGAGGTGTTTTGTGCATTTTCTGAATCAAACAACTATCATTTTCCTTATCTTCTGCAGATTGATCATGATGCTGAAAGCATTCTTCATTTGTATATAAAGAAGTAGATGAATCATCATTTGTTTCTGAATAGAGCTCATGGGAATCTACTTTTATTTCTTCATTGATTTTATCTACAGCTAGCTTCTCTTGATCATCATGGCTATGGACTTGCGAAGAAAAATGATAAAATGTTTCAGACATGTCTTCATCATTCATACCTTCCAGATCTTCGTCAATATTTTCAAGATATTGTATGAAACCCTCAAACTGATCACAACAATTTTCCACTAAAGATAAAGCTGGAAAATCTACTGTATAATGCTCATAAAATGCTATGTGAAAATCTTTTAAAGAAAACAAGCTACCAGGTCTTAAACTTTCATACCAATCCCTTGCTTTTCCTTCTAAAGAAGCCATGAACATCTTCATCAGACAGTCCTCATGAAACCTAATCTTCAGCTTGTGTATATGCGCATGAAATTTGATTAAATGTAAAGCAGCATTATCACTGTTTTCATCTCTGAATTTAGGCAAATAAGACTGCCAATCTATTTTAGGAATTTGATTCGGAAAACCGGGAATATGAGACCTGCTCATAGGAGCATACCTTCTTAATAACGAGGCCATCTCGAAATGCTGGAACTGTAGATTCTGATTTGAAAACTGAGGAGACTTAGCCTGTGAACCAATGCAAAACTGGATTTCTTTAATGTGGAGTCGCCATGAAATTTCTGAAAACTGGATTCTTTGAAGATGGAGTCGCCAGGTGAAAGATGCACAGCCTGCTTGATATCTGACCGTTGTTCACCATCAACAATCAAATCTGCAACTTTGTCGTTCATACCCAGGGAAAATGAAACCTTCGGTCCCCGGCAACGGCGCCAAAATGTTAGCACTAGGATTTTCCTTGGGCTGTGTCAAAGAAACCCGAGGTAACCTATTTCAAACCAATCTTTAGACTGAAAGTTGGCCTCCTTCAGCCAGAGAGGGCTCTCTCGGCAAATCTGCCATCCAATGTCACCACGACAGCAGTTTGACAATGAAACTCAAGGGCCAATTTGTAAAATGAATAAAAACTTAAGGATTTTTAATGAGGTGGCTAGATCAACATGAACAGGATACCATTGGGCAATGGAGTCGAGAAAAACAGAAAAATATGGACCAGCAGTTAAACAAATATTTTCATACAAAGGCAAGATAACTGTCTTATTACAGTCAATAAGATTTTTGCAGGTGATAGGAAAGAAATAATGACAGTCCACTAACAGCAGGCATCAATTTTCAGATGAATCTACCGCTAATTTTAGAGAAATAAATGGATGCTCAGAAGCGAATAAATCGAGGCATAGAAACATGAATCTCGATCTATTATGAACGTTCATCTAAGCATAGAAGAAAACGACATAATGAAAGGAATGACGCAGAAAATAAACTTGCACAGGTAGAGAAAGGAAATGGTACAGACTGCAATTTTAAACAACACATGAATCTTTGAAGAAAAATCTGTTCAATTCTGAGATCTTTATTAACTTCTGAAGCCCTTCAAAACACCCAGAATGGGTTTCTCCTTACCGAAAATCCAACCCTTTTTACATTGTAAAATGCATACTTTATACAAAAAATTTGCTCTCTAAGCAAACCCTAACTGTATAAAAAATAAACCACCGATACTAAAATAACAATCAAATAACTAATCGTTACTTTACAAGAATTAATTTTTAAACAGTAAATGACGGAAAATCTGGAATGTTGTTCTCGAAAACTAAAAGATGGCTGCCAGCTATCTCTATTTATTCACTTCTTCCACCGTTATTTAATATTCTGCCACTTGTTGACATTCTGCCTGGAATTTTGGGCTTTCGGAGGTGCTCCATTTCATTGCCACTATTCCATGAATCTCGCAATTCATTTCAGAAAATAATGTTGTTTCAAAGATGTTTCAATGCCTTCTCATGTCATAAATATCACATTGTGT
Organism: Larix kaempferi; assembly: GCA_027924585.1. Taxonomy (NCBI): domain Eukaryota; kingdom Viridiplantae; phylum Streptophyta; class Pinopsida; order Pinales; family Pinaceae; genus Larix; species Larix kaempferi. The sequence continues at coordinate 1,043,145 of BSBM01000068.1, read as the reverse complement.
TGTCACCCAATTTGGTTTAGGAATTATTGCATAATTAAATAAAAAATGATGTACAGTGGATTGTATTTCACATATGCGTTGAACCATTCATATGGTGTACATATATCCTATCACCTCCACGACCTCTGGGATCTTTGAAACCTTCTTTGTCTTATCAAGCTGCAGAGAAAACCTTGAGATTGTTGCATGTTGACAGTAGATGATCATAGAAGTTTGTGAAATGAGCTTTCAGAATGTGGACGATGAGTCTTAGTCTGAGGGATAATGAACCCCTTCCCCGATTGCAGCTTCTGCATCTACAGATGTGAATTCATGTCTTTTCAGATTTGTGCACGTTCTATCACAAGATACACAGAACAATATTGAACAGTCCCCACCTAATGTAGGTCCCATGAGAGAATCAGTAACTTGACTTCTATTCCAGCTCCTAAAAATGAAAAAGCATGATGCCAATCAACCTTTCCTGCTAGATCTTTAAGAAACATGATTGCCGCATCCTTCTCTGATGATAAATCCTCAAAATGTGTAACAAACGCATATATGTTATCCACAGATCGTAACTTTGTTAACTTTTGTGGAGGACATGTTATTCGAAAAAGAATGCCTCCGCCGAATAAGGAATCCGAGACAACACTTGTCTCCTCTAACCCTTCCAACTGGCTTTCAGTGATGTCTCCACTAGCTCTTTCCTATACAACCATTTAGCATAAAGCTGAGAGTCTATGTGGCTGGACCGTAGCCTTAATTTTGTTTCTCCTTGTTCCAATTAGGAAGGAGAGCAATCGCCAGAAGAACCTCAGCATCTCAGATCCATGAAACAACCTCCAAATCATACGAGCGTATGCCAGCTGTCCATCCAAAGCGAATGAACCACTCACACTTCGATTCTTCACGCGTTTGGGGTTACAGTAGGGTATCTTGTTTCAGTTTATTCACTTTCTTCATCCTGCACATCGACCAGAACCATGTAATCTGTGACCAAAACTCATATTTTATCTGCCAGTTGTAGTGCTTCTCCATTGCGCCCTTTCTTTTCTGTCGCGCATGCTTGCATATATTAGCAGTCTATCCATATTTCTACAGTGACCAAATAGCAAAGAGAATCCACAACGCAGTAAGAGACAACAACTTTCTCCACTTTGGCTGACATACAACCCTCCAAACGATTAATCTAACCTTATACATCTTCGGTCTTCTTCTTTTGGGCGAAACGAAATTAGGGTTTAGAAAGCTTCGACTTTCCGAAAAAAAGAAGAAACAAATGCTGAAATGGGACCACCTCTTTTTTATAACATTCTCAATGGATGGTATCCGCGCGGGCTTGGAGTGGTTTGCAATACAACTTTTCACGTATCCGGACGCATCAGAAATGGACACGTTGCATGTTGGTTTTTGTTCCGCGACTGCCTCATCTACTATCTCCCGAGCAACTTGGTGATGCGATGACCGTCGATTTTATTTGCCACTAGATCGTGCCGCACTTGTGATTTGCATGGAGCCACTTCATTTGCCTTACTAATTCCAACGTGTCACCATAATGCAGCTCGATATTGACTTGTCCTTCAGCATTTAAAAATGTTAGTTTGGAATATTATTTACATTTCCCATATGCAAACGAAAAACTAATACTCCCACTCCTTATATATAGTTTTGATTATCTCGTAACTCAAGAAATAAACAATGGAGAGTCCTTCGGCATTGGTGTTTGGATGATAAAGGGTGCATGGAGCTCCTTTGCTTTGGCTCTCGGTCACTTGATAAGCTAGGCAAGCCCTCGGTGCTGGGTGCTTCACCTTTTGTTTTAAAAAACATTAAATCCCTTCTTCATAAAAACTTAATTAATACTCATACTTTGGCTTTATTAAAAATCCCTTTATTCCATAAACTTTCACCCATTGGCTTTATTATGAATTTGACCCTTCACTTAGGCTATTAAAAAGCCTTTTCCTCATACAATTCTGGAATTTTGACATAAAACCTCAAACCCTTTTCTTCATTTTGGTTTAGCCCTTTTATAAAACCCCCATAAAGTTTTGTTTTGGCCAAAATCATAAAAAACCAAAACTTTTGTAAAAAATAAAAAAGTCTTAGTGCTCTTTTTTTTTTTTTAAATTAAAAAGCTTCTATTCTAGCTTTCACAAAATTAGAAGAGATGGGCTGTAAGACCAACACTTGCCAACTTTTGAAGCTTTCTTAAACCATTTTCCTTTTGCAACTTTGGTGACCGCAACTGAGGACAAATGTTCTTTCTTGACCCAGTTTGAAAGTCTCCCGTCATGAAAAGTGTTCTATTTTGCACTGCTAGTGTTGCCGGAAGATGATTAACGCCGTCAGAAAACATTTAAGCACAAAATTTTATGGAGTGCCAACACTATGAAATCAGCTGGGTATTCCCAGGATTCAATATTGATAATAATGTCTTCGAGCATCCCTTCGGGTTTCACATTGGATGTGTCAGCTAGCTGGAGTACTGTAGTTGTTGGTCTGACCATTGATTGGAGTCCTAGGTGTATCATGGTTTCTCTAGTCATGACGTTGATAGCAACTCCCAAATCGATTAAGCTTCTATTTATTTGTTTGTTATTGATGGTGACGTTTACTATAGGACTACCTGGATCAAGGTACTTAGGGTTAATAATAATACCCAGCATTAAATCAGCCAATTGTCCTACTATATTTAGGGTTGGTGGGTCACGCTTCCTCCTCCCAGGTTTCTTCAGACAATTTACTCTAATAAATTTGTTACAGATGGGAACATCCATTATGGCTTGCAAAATTGGGATTTGGATGTTTAAGTGCTTTAATTCATTTAAAATTGCATTTTCTTCTTCCTCTTTTGTACTTCGTATAAGTTTCTCTGGAAATGGAGGGTTTCTGTTTCGTGGGAGGGGTTGGGTTTCTTCCTCTGGAGGATTTGGTTCATCCGAATGCTGAACATAGGGTTCTGTTGTTTGTTCTTGAGCTTCAGGTTGTTGGATATTCTGTGTGGATGTATTTTGCAACGTTTTTCCAGATCGGAGGTTTATTTCGTTTATTTCCATGGTGTCTACGACATAGGTAGGGAATTGTGTGATATCAACGTTATAGGTAGGTTGTTGATGTTGTGGAGGTCTGTTATTATTAGGGTTTGGGATGGGTTGGGATGGAATTGGTGGGGGTCTGGGGGGTGGTTGAGTCTGTGGGGGCGGCATAATAAGTGGTTGTTGTAATGGGGCCCTCCAATTTGATGGATGGGGGTATTGATTTGCATAATTCATGGTTGATGGGGGAAAAGGTGGGGGGTATGGAGGGTAAGACGGTGGGTAATAAGATTGTTGATAGGGTGATTGATAAGTTTATTGATTTTGCTGATAAGTCTACTGATTTTGCTGCCATTGATTTGGATTTGGCTATGCTTTCCATGGAGTTGGTGCAGAGATCCAATTTGGCTGGCCTTGATTATAGTAGGCTTGATTGCTAGGTTGATATGGTCTGACAAAATTACTCCTCCTTTGATTTATAAAACAGAGTTGTTCTATTGCTCCTTCAGCTGCAGGATCTTGAATAGTAGCCTTACATGAGGGTAAGAGGGGACATTTATCAGTGGAGTGGTCGTCAGTACAGAGACCACATATTTCTATGGTGTTTAAAGTGCACTACCCCTTCTCATGTTTCTTTCTACAACAAGTACAGAATACTGCCAAGGCTTGGTTAATTTCATCCTGCTTCTTTTTTATCTCAAGTGCATCAAGTTGCATGGCCAGAGATTGTAAGATGTCGGTCTTCAGGTCATCTAATAGGTTTCCTAAATCATATTTTGTAAGATTGGGTCCTGAAGATGATGAGGATCCTATGGGTATATGTGTATCTCTTGTCCCATTCTTGCTTTTCCTAGACCTAGAATGGTTCTTGAAGATCTGGAGTATCTGATCATAAGTCTTCTGAAATATATCTCCATTTCCTAAGAGGTTTAAGATCTCAAAATTCTCTTCTTTGATCCCTCTAAGAAGGACAAGTTTCAGCGATTCAGGTTCTAGGGTGCAATGGTTAGCTCGTTTGTAGCTGAGCTGAAAACGCTAGGCATAGTCTTCTAAGGATTCACGGTCTCCCTGCTGCATCCTAAATATTTCATCCCCCGTATCCTTTACTTTGCAGTAGTCCCTATATTTTTATAGGAATGCATGTTTCATATGATCCCAACTAAAATTACTATTTCCTTCTAAACTCATGAACCACCTAAGTGATAAATCTTTCAGTGTGGAGGGAAAAAGTCTCATCTGTGCATCTGTAGTGTAATCAAAAGATCTGCAAACTACCTAAAATTCTAACAGGAATGTGTCAGGATCTTCTGAAGTCAATCCATGGAAGTTTGGCAAATTGTTAGGGTTGATATTGTTCATCCTAGCATCTGCAAGAGGTATGCTAATGGGGAAGGTGAACAGTTCCCTAGGTTCCTCTTCTTCATTTTCCATAGTGGTGTTTGAGTTGGAACTAGTAGAGAAGTTGTCTCTGTTTGGATCGTATGTGGAGTCAGTTTCGTTTTCAGAGTTTAGAAATTCAAACTGAGAATGGTCAGAACTGTTGTTACCGTTGTTGCTCATGGGACGCTTAGGCAGAAAGCGTCCAAACCTATCCCTTTACCGACGAGACATTCATTGGTAAAATATTTATGTTGCTTTTGTTTTTGTTATTTATGTGATTTTTTCTTTTTGTTATGTTTAGTGAAGATGTCTCCTAAAAGATTTAGCACCTCCCCGGCAACAGTGCCAAAAAGTGGTGAGCTCTGAGAATGGATGCCTAATGAGGGTAGCTAGACTAGGAGCCTACTTTAATTATCAATCCGGGGAACGTACAAACTTCAGAGGTGCAAGCACTATATGTGCTCTTATAGGATAGTCTTTGTCGTGGTTGGGTGTTAGTATCAGTGGTTAAGGTTTGCCTAAAAGAAATCAAATAAGCTGGAAAAGGATTGCCTAATCTATGGTTGAAAGATACCCATGCTAAGAAGTTCAAGTAGCGAGGACAATGAATCTATATTAAAGAATTTAAATGCTGAAAACAATACATATGTTCCTAAGAATTGACTTGCTGAAAAGAATTGAGAATTTAGACTATGGAAGTGAATACTGAAAACATAACAGATCTATTCTAAAAATTGGATCTTTAATCTAATAAATAATTATTGTAAATCAAACGCATAAAACTGGAATTCTGGTCTAACCTATTCAATTTCCAAAACCAAGTTCAGAATACTATTATCTAATGCTACGAAGTAATCAGAATTTCAAGAAGTGAATATCATTAATTAACCACAATATTGAAAGTAGTGATCTCTATGAGCAACCATAATAATGAGAGAGTTCCTAAGCTTTAATATCTGGATCGTTGTTCAAAAGCAATGTAAGTACAGAAGGAATTAGATGCTTAGTATATGCTTTGGAAGAATGTTGTTACAAGACTACTGAAACAGTGTTCCTGAACTACAGAATGTGTGATAAACTACTACGGAATCAGACTAGTTGCATTATTACAGAAATCAAATCATACTAGTTGGCGCCATTCAAATGAGTTCATGTGTAATATAGATTTCAGTCAATGTAAAACACATAATGAAAAAATACCTGAACAGTAAGATCTCTTGACTTACGTGTTGGAGGGGCCCTCTCCAACCCGTACTCAGGAGTGAAAGAAACTTATAGATGTCGAATTGAAAGCAACATCAAATCTTTAATTAACATAGCAACTTCATAGTTTTGACAAAAAGTCTGTAACTCAAAGTATCTCGACAGTATAAAAACGTAACCAATGATTCTCAAAAATGGAAACAGGATCCTCTCGCTAGCCAAGAGGTCCGTATATATATGCCTCTAATGCTTAACCTAAATTCTATGTCTAATTGTTGATTCTGTTTGAACAGGTGTTCTCCCTAGAAATCAGGAAAAAGGTGTTGAGTTTTGCATGAGCTTTCCAGTCCACTGCTTGATCTGCGTGGGTGTCCTTTAGTGTACCTAGACCTGCTCAATCATACCCTATTTTCACATAATTAGTTCATTGAACATGCATTTAAACATACAAGAATAAACTTTAAAACAACTTCATTAAATAATCAAGGTAAATCATTTCTCCCACAAAACAAGTGTATTTCTTCACCCTTTCTTGTGTTTTTGCTATGGGGAAGGGCTATCAGATACCTGTATCTTGGACTCATCAAAGGGTAAAATCCAAATAAGGAAGGTCAAGGATGGATGGAATCAAGTGAAAGTGGAGCCTAAGCTATCAGACAAATGGTGTCAAGAAAGACCATATCTATGCAAGGCAGTAAACCAGTGAGTTTTTTCAAACAACCTAAATGTGCAAGTAAAATGTCCATTTTATAATTCATCATCAAGGTAGTCCATTTTAAGTTTACAAATTTTTCCACATCATGAATCATATACCAAGCTAATGTTGTGAACATGACTAAAACAACAAGATAATAATCCATAGTCAATGGTCAGAAATCCATAGGTCATACAACATCATCATAAGAATAATCATCATAAACCATCTGAAACACTGCTGCAATAACATCTCTAGGCATTGAACTAAAACTATATGGAATAAAGGGTCACATCGGTCATCAAATCTGAACTCTCAAGGCTCAACCTTAACACAAGGTATAACATAAGTCTAAATAATATACTGCTCTGATCATGAGTGATCGCAAAATATAAACTCATCATAGCCAAGCTTTGAATAATCCAAGCTCTGAAATGTGCAGATATCTGCTAAGCAAGAATAGTAGCCCTGCTACTATGGTGTGATAACAGTTCCTTCCAAGGGGAACTCTCCTACCACCTCTCATCTTCGAATATGGATTCTGAGATCCAAAAGCCAAATATTTCACACCATGTCCATAATTCACTAATTGTTGATGCGTAACCCTGTGATGTCTTGGACGATTGCCCAGTTAGATAAAGTTTCATATGTGTTTATCACTCACTACACTTGGTCTCATGCATCCTAGAAACTCCTATTTGGTTCCTGGCATCAATTCTCAAAGCCTCCTATTATCACCTAAGATGTAGTTATCCCTATGGATGTATCCACTCATGGATGGCAATAGGGAAGGGCAACTCAAAGGTGCAACCACGATCACCTCGACCTCCAATGGATTGGTTGTCACGCCAGTCGAGGCAACCTTCACTTTATGTTGTCTAGCCCAGACAACAAAGGGGGAGACCCGGTCTACTCCCGACAGGAGAGATCAAAACCAAGACACCAAATCAAGTTAATTCTAAATGAAGTAAGGTGTATGGTTCATCCTAGACCTTAGGGTGAAGTCACAAGACAAGTGAGGGATTTAAAGAGTGTAGCTTTGGTTCATAGTTGATGTGAGAGTGACTTATAATAATTGAAGACAACATCTGGGATTATAGTACTAGTCAATGTGAGAAAATCCACTGCCTTGGGAAGCGTGTCCAATGTAGGGTAGTTAGGGGTTGAATTCGGGCTAACTAGTACAAGTGACAAGCTTGATCATGATACATGATGGCATCAAGGGTTAGTTCACCACACTAAGGTCAAACCACAAGTTAATCCAACAATCTAGGAAAGTCGAATTGACTTGGAGAGAGACCAGTGCCTTGGGAATTGGGATAATGGAGTCAAAGTAGGGTTGACTTGCGGTTGAAGACTCTTATGGCATGAAACAAGTGGGCGATTAAGGTCTTGATGGATGAATAGGTCTAGATCTAGGTGGTGACACACTAGACCTAGGTTTTGAATTATTCCTGTTCCAAATCCACTGAAATCTCAAGTACCCACATCCTAGAAGTGAGTCAACTCACTTCTCCAAGGTGGTGCGACTTTACTCAAGGAGGCCTAAAAGTGGGGTAAGTGGGGTCAAGACAAGTCCGATGACATCCAAACTTTAGATCCGGGTAGGTTAGTCAAGTAGGAGTGTGGATCTATAATTTCACGGCAATCCAACGGCTAGATCTTACTAGATCTGAGTTTAAATATACCAAGTGGTCCAAAATGGGGATTAAATCCCTTAAAATGTGGAATAGAGCCCACAAGGTAGAAATCAAAAAAGTGACAATCTGGGGGTAGGTTATTTAATGTGTAGATTATGAATCAAGCGGGATCTCAACTACCCACCACCTAGATCTAGGTCAACTCACCCTCACCAAGAAGTGCACCCTTGCTTGGAGGAGCTAGTTTGGCATAGGAAGAGGATCAAATGGAAGCCAATCCTCACTAAACTATAGATCCGGGATGCCGTGGATACTATAGGGGTGGGTTTTCAATATTATACCCAACAACCCACAAGATCTAAGTAGATCTGAAAAAATGTAAAATGAGGGTTTTGAAGTAATTAGGGTTTTATCAATTTATGAGTTAGGTCAATGGATTGGATCAAGATAAGAGAAACAAACATGTGGATCTTACCTGGGTAACCTTGTAGATGCCTTGATGATGATGATCTATGCAAACCCGATCAATTTGAGAATCTTTGAGGTAGTTTTCTATGCAATCGATTTAGTCCAAGAAGCCAATGCGCCCTCTCTCCTGCACAACAAACGTCAACAATATCAGATTTGATGTAATCAAGAGATAAGACTAATGCCACAAGAGAAGTAACAAAAAGATAGCATAGATCACAATGATGCTAATGATAACCCCCTGATACAAGCGAATGCCAAGAAAGTCGATTTGAAGAAGCCTTGCAAAATCACCCTTGTTGAAGTCGCCCTCCTGTAGACAAGACAATGATTTCCAAAAAAAGATAGATCTTACCACAAATTCCAAATGCTAGGTTGCAATAGACTTTCCAATCACCATCTAAGAACACCAGATGCAAAGGAGACCACAAGAATTTCCACAAGAAAGTTTTTCTATACCAATAATCCAAGAGCCAAAGACCCCTTACAATGAGAAGCTCTCTCCTTTAAATAGGAAGGAGAGGCATCAAAATCCTAACCACTTTTTGAATGAGTGGCTAAGATTAAAAGATACAAATGTCTAATCAATGGTTGAGATGAGCTCAACAATAAAATACATGGATCACTAATAAAATATTATATGAGTGGACAAAATCGCCCTAGAAGAGGGGAATCCCACCAAATCATGATGACAAAATATAATAGGGGGCTTATGCTGGGTCCAAGGGGTAATTTTATCCCTCCTTGGTCAATCCCCATAGCACAATAATCATAAAATAATCATCAATATACCAAATCGTGCCTCCATGGTCAAATCGTAGGCCTCAAAAAGACCTCAGAAATCATCAGAAAGTGCCATAAGTGATGGATGCGGGCCCCAATGAAGCTGAAACTGCTGGAGGAGGTGTGGAAGACCCCGATCTATCATCACTGATCATCCCATGCCATAACATTGCCTCAGTAGCCCAAATCTATTTCCTCAATAGCCATTTCTACCAATCCTGAAATGCCTTGGGAAGCGTGAAACTACCCCAAACTGCCTCCTGGAGTGCCTACGCTGTCAAGGTGAGGGCACCAGTGTGTCCGGGAGGGGGGTAATATGGTAAAAACAAGTGGCTGGACTACCCCCTCCAAGCACAGCGCCCTAGGTCAACCGGATAAAAATCACATCTGCTCTGACAGGGCCTCCGACAGACCAAAACTGCACTAGGATAGCCTACTGAGGCTCAATCATCACTGTAAGTGCCCGGAACTTAAAACAAACTGTCTCATCGGACTCAAAAGGTCCAAATCCATCCAAAATGTGTACTCATACACCATATGAGTCTCTGCATGATCAAAATATATATCCAATATACCGGAACAGGGCCAGTAATAATAATTTGTAAATGATCAAATACTGCTGTAAACCAAGAATCATCATCATAACCCTGTAGCTGCTGCATAGAATCATCATGTATGTATACATAGACCATATATCATCTGTCCATATCATCATAAGGTCCAACCATCTCATGTCCTATGTTTGACCTTGGTCAAACTAGGCCTAACCAAGTCAACATGACCAAATATAACTCAGATCATCATCAGAAGCTGCTGCAAAGTGTGAAAGGTTAATGCATGCTCTATAACTTATTCAAATAACAATTATAACACAAAGTAATCATTACTGGCGATCTAAATCCAAATATATAGTGTCATTAATTATTACTATTACTCAAACCAGACTTTCAAGATCATACTCACTTCATAGTTGTGATCAATTTGCTAGTGAAGGGTGAAGGGTGAAGGCTAAAATAACTGGCTAGGCTAAGGGATGACTTGACTGACTTAACTTTGTGACACTTTGGAAAAGGGAAATGGAATACACACCATAGTATATACTGAATGAGAAATCAACACAGGGAATGGTGGTGTCTCACAAATGGATGAGTTGTTCAAAGAGGGTTTATTCACCTTTAACAGATGCGCACAATCCATAATACAAATAAGGCCAGCAATTGTTTTGATATAGAATTTAAGTTCCATTGATTTTTGGGCCTGAAGTTTCCATAGCCTTGGTCTATGTGTGTTTATAAACACATTGCATAGATTTACATTTATTTTAGGCTTTCTGCTGCAGGTGTGTTTTTAAGGCACTTGTTTACCTGAGCACTTCTAGGTGTGTCATGGACAGCTTGTTTACCTAGGTATTTATTTTTCCAAAAGATATAACATTTTATTTTCATGGCCATTTTCATTTGGCATGCCTTTCATTCATGTGTGTTTAGAAACACATTGCATGAATGGGCTTTTTATATAAGATATAGCATTTCATTTTCCAGATTTTGTATTCAAGGCAGCACTAAAAGTTTCAGGTTTAGCCAACACAACTTTAGTGACTAGGGGGAATTCCAAGGAACTCCAACTCACCATAGGTAAGTTTTGTCACCAACTTAGAGCCGAGACACAATAAACAGGGAAGCTCATCCAATACAGAGGCTACAGTGGGGAAAAGTCCTCCATGCCACTAGTCAAGTAGTAAGTCAGGGTGATAAACTAAAAGGTAGGCAATGGATGGATGAAGACAATGAATAATGGAGCCAACACTAGCAAGCCAAGGTATGGTGGAATGATCACCTCTATTCTCCCTAAGGAGGTAAAACCAATGAGTATGAATAGTGAACTTCTAAGTCTGAGTAGGGACAAATATAATATATATATAATAAAATCAACTAGGTCCACATATCTATATGATCGCCAGATCATGATACTAAGTGCTAAGACATGCTATAAGAATAAGTATAAAAGCAATATAACCATAACACAATGATATACCTGCTGAGTCATATACCTGAATGCTCATCAACCTGTATTATCATATGTCCTCTGAAACTGCTGCTGTAACTCTGGGCACTACTGACTGCTCTGTACCAATGGTATAATGGCTATATCGGTCATCTCTCTGAGTGTCTTGAGACTCAGTCAAGGCATGGGGAATATATACTGTTGTCCACAATCTGATAGTTATCCAATATAGATGCTCATCTCAGCATCTCAAATGTAAGAGAACTGGCTGAATAGTGTACTGGTATCAGAAAAATAATGTATGGTAGCCCGGCTACTATATATGTGATAACACCTCCATGAAGATCCTGAACAATTGTTCTCATATCATTCTTCATATTTTGATCTTGAGGGTGACAAGCTAGTTATTGATGATCTTGTGCATACTTCACAATCTCATGGTGCACAATATGTTGATCAAATGGATGATTTGAAGGTTATATCATATTTCAAGAGTGCTCCATTTGCACTCACTAATTGTGATCTCATACCTTCTATCTATTCCTACAAGATGATTGGCACACTTACTCAGTGTTGCACTAAAGATGGAGGACACCACCACTTGCTTGGGATTGATTCTCAAGCTCATCAAGTCTCTTTTGGACCTGATCTTCACTCACATGGTTCAATGTTCAAGTCTGAAGAGCATTTACTGATACTTGGGTTCAAGTCTCAAGCATATCATGGTACAATTGGTTCAATAGAGCTTCCAGATTCGCTTGCATCCATTGGTGGAGAATTCAAGCACATGTTCTGGGAGCATGATCCTCTTCTGTTGTTGACACAGTTCTGTCGAAGGGGGTTCACTCTGCACTATTGTCAAGAAACACCAACCAAACACCCTTAAGCACCGGCCCAAAAAGGTGTTACTGTTTCCAGCAACACCCGTGAAGTTAGTGAAGTCTCACCCGAGATGATTAAGGGGGCTGCAGGAACTAGGTTTCCACAGTGGGGGGAGGACATGCATCTATTCTTAATCTATCGCTACAGAAACTAGAGATTCATCCTCGCATCATTCATATCAAATTAAACACACATTTGTCATTTGCATATTCAATATGTATTCGACATTCACATCAACAGGATAAAAATGGCGATTGCATCAACGAAAATAACAACACTTAAGCATATCACAGTATTCATCATTCAACCCAAACAGAAACACAAAAGAGACATAGTCAAACGTCTTCATGCATTAACTCATCAAAAACCTGCAATACAACCTTCGCATGGACAGTTCAAACACTTATTGCGGATCCATACAAAACTTGCCGAAGGCAAAGCAAAACATTACACAAATCATCTGCTTGTCTATTGTTCAACTGATGCTATCATGCATTCCCTTAGGATTATAATCGTACTCCTAATTATAGCCAACTATGGCGGTTACAAAATGGTCCAAATGACCCTTTCTAACTAACTAAACCAAACTTGTGCTTTCATCGGCTCCTTGTTCTCCGTGAATGGCCCTTTCTTTCGCCGATGGTCCTTCTTCATTGTTGTCGGCTTCTGCACTTTATGCAGTCTAACCCTGTGCCAACAGGCCCCCAACACAAACTTGTGGCTGGCTCTCGCCCTCGAGCCACCTCAGCTGGACACCTCTAGAACTGTTCTCGTCCTTCGTTGTTCTATACTTCTGAAGCTGATCCTTCCATCTTGTGCTCGTTGTCATGTACTTCTCAAACTCATACTCCAGTCTCTTGTTTGTTGTCATGTACTTCTCAAATCATCCTCCAGTCTCTTGTTCGTTTACATGTACTTCTCAAACTCATCCTCCAGTCTCTTGGAACCTTCATCATCTATTACTTCTTGGTCATATGTTACCCTTGACCTTGACTTGTGACTGGGAAGAAGTTCATCGATAGCACCAACTTGTGGAGAGGACGTAGTGGTCCGGCACATCTGTTTCGCACATTTGATCATCCTTTGTTGGTGTCGGCGTGCCTTTGCTCTTGGTACATCTACGGTCAAAGAGACCACTTCTCTTCTAACACTCAAAACTTGCTTAGACATCTCGGGTAAGAATTCATCTGTGTTCTTTCTGATACATGGTGCCTCTGCATTTTTCGGTTGCTCATGAACACTTGTCGTTCTTTCCCTTAGCGCACCTTGGGTGCTTCCGCTGGAAACAAAATTCACCATTGCAACTCTCTCACTTCCTTTTTCCACAGCTTCCTTGGACTCGCTGGTTCGACTTACTAGCTCTCCTCATACTTTGCATAAGCCTTAATCTTCCAATATCTTCCCTTGTATTTATGCTCGTTCCTCATGTCCTTGACGCATAATTGCTAAATATTTTATGTATTCCTCAGATTTTGTCCTCAAGTGTGTCATCATAACCTTCCATCATCTTTCGCTAATGCTTAGCCGCAGTAATCATGCTCTGACTTGACTCCCGCATGCTAAATGTCGACAAGTGACTGTCTTGCCATGTCGCCCACTTTTTGTCATTATTGCTTCTTCTTCTTTTTTTCAACAACTTTCTCAGTTGTTCTGTGCCTGGTTATGGCGATATGGTTTCATCTGATTCCCATTCAATAGATTTGTCAACATTGTCCCATCTAGCCTTTGTAACTGTGTCGCACCTCCATTAGTAACAAAATTGATTATGTATGGACTCAACCAATGCATCTACAGCTTACCTGGATTCTTTGCAAACTTATTATCGCATAATAAGACCATATCTCCTCGCTAGAAGTGCTTCGCTTTAACGTGGTGATCATGTCAAGCCTTCTGTCGATCCTTTTCTACCTTCTGATGGAAGCCTATGATATACCGATCCTCATCAAGTTGTACTAACTGCACCAATCATTCTTCAATCGCTCCATCGTCGCTCATTCTTGTGGTTGTTGCGATGCGCAGACTAGGGACGATATACTCCATTGGCATTACTGCTTCATGTCAGTAGACTAGCTTGAACGGGGTCTGTCCTGTCAGTCGTTTGCAAGCTGTTATGTACGCCCGGAGTATTGCTGGAATCTTCAAATACCAATCGTCGCAATTTGTGTTGCACAGCTTTGTGAGTGCATGCTCCAATATTTTATTAAACGCCTCAACTGTTCTGTTAGCTTGCGGGTGATATGGGGTACTCTTCCTGTGTTGAATATGAAACTCTTCTGTCATTGTTGCGATAGTTTGATTGAAAAAATGAGTACCCTGGTCGCTCATCAATATCTTCGGACACCCAAACCTGGTGACCACATTGTCAAAGAGGAACCTTGCTGCAATCGCAACCGTGCAGTCTTTTACCGGTGCAGCCTCCGCCCATCGCGTCAAATAATCCGTCGTGGTAATTATGTAGCACGAACCTGTTCTTTTCCCTGGTGGGTTGATAGGTCCCACAAAGTCAACTGCCCACTTGTCAAAATCCTGTAGTGTCAATTGAGGTACTAATGGCATTTCATCCCTTCGTGACGGTTTCCCTGTTCTCTGACATATGTTGCAGCTTTTTGAAATATGTATCATCTCCATGCATCGTCGGCCACCATAATCCAGCTCGAAGTATCTTTATAGCAATGGCACGTCCTCCATAGTGTCCTCCTGCGATCCCATTGTGAGATTCCGCTAAAATCCTTTCTTGTTCATGCGGAAGGACATATCGTCAAAGTATCTCGTCGGGTCCCATCTTATATAGTTGCCCTGCAATTAGTTGGAAATCTGCAGCTCTGACAACTAACTGTTTCTTCTGGTTGGTAGTGAATTCCTCCGGTGCCTTCCCTGTCGTCAGAAATTGAATAATTTGCTCGTAATGATTGTCGACCATTCCGACCCTGAATAACTGAGCATTGGGCAGTCCGTCGTCAATGTTCCTTGGTTCTTCTTCGAATTCTATCCGTGACAGATGGTCTGGTCCTACATTCAGTCGCCCAGGCTTGACAATTATCTCGAAATCAAATTCTTGGAAGAGTAATAGCCATCGACAGATTTTCCCCCCCAACACAGGCTTGTTCACTAGGTATTTGAGTGTTGAATGATCAGTGAAAATTTTAAAATGGCCTCCTAATAGATAATGTCGAAACTTCTGTAAGGCATAGACCATCGCCAAACCTTCCCTTTCTGTTGTCGTGTAGTTCTTCGCCGCGGTAGAGAGCTTCCTACTTGCGAATGCAATCGGGTGGTCGATCACCCCTTCTCCTGGCTAGGTCAATACTACTCCTAGTACGACTCAGGACACGTCGACATGAACATGGAATTCCTTCGTCCAATCCAGAAACACTAGTATGGGTGTTGCGATCATCTTTGCTTTTAGTGTATCCAGGCTCTTTTGGCATGCTTCGTTCCACTCGAACTTGGCATCCTTCTTCAGAATTTTTTCATTGGTGTCGTGATCGCTACAAAACCTCTGATAAACTTCCTATAGTAACCCGTGTGTCCCAACGTCGCTCTAAATTGCTTTACTGTTGTTGGTGGTGGTAGGTCGACGATAATCGCAATCTTCATAGGTTCAACGAACATTCCTTCCCTGCAGACAATGTGTCCCAACAAAATCCCAAACGGAGCGCAGAAAATGCACTTCTTCAGGTTTAGTGAAATCTGGTGTTGTCGACATATTTCTAGCATTAACCTCAGATTCACGACGTGATCCTTGACCAACCCGTACACTATCCAATCATCCATGTATACTGCAAGAAATTTATGGATGTAATCCTTGAATGTAGTATTGAGTCCTCGAGGGTGGAGGTTGTTGGAATGTTGTCCAAGGCTCACAACAGAGGGTGAAAACCCAGACCGAAAGGATTCAAAAGGTTCTACGCAAGAACAATTCTATCCCCAACCTGTTTGGAATAGTAATCTCCCACGGATACAAAGGCCTTCACTGGCACTTATGGTTTTTTATCCAAAAGGATTTGTCTTCCTGTGAGGGAAGAACAAAGTATTCTAACTCTAGACAAGGATCTACCTAGAAAGAGATCTAAGCTAACTAGGAAGAAATCTAAGCTAAGTCAAATCTAATCTAAAGAAGAGTGTCTTGTTTGTATGCAGGATAACTTGTTTTGAATGTTTAACAAGCCTTATCACCAGTCTTGACAGAAATGTGAAGATGGATCAACACTTATTAACTCAAAGCATAATCAGGTAATTAAAATTAACTAACAACAATTTGAGTATTAAGCACATACAAATTTACCTTGTAGCTTAAATGTCAATTGAAAAATTAACATATATTGATTAATTTTTGTTAATCATTTGCAGAAATAGATAAATGTTTTAATTAAATAAATTCATTTAAAACATGTACTACACAAACCTGTTGAGGCCTCGGATGTGTAGGGTATGCAAAGTGTTGGAATGGGTTCCTAAGCTCTCAACAGAGGGGGAAAACCCAGACTGAAAGGCTTCGAAAGGACCTACGCATGACAGGTCTATCCCCATCCTGTTTGGTGTAGTGATCTCCCACGGATATTCGGCCTCCGCTAGCACTCTAAGAGTTGATAGATTTTGATCCAAAAGATCTATTTTCTGAAAGGAAAACTAAGTGCTAAAGTCTGCAAACACGAATCTACTAAAGGAAACTAAGCTAGGTTAGTTCTATCCTAAGAAAGTGTTTCGGAATAGGTGCATATCAGCTTGATTTATGAATGAATAAGATCACTTATCATTTAAACAGAAATGCATAAAAGATCAATGACTTATCTTACTCAAGTTGTAATTAATTAATGAAAATCAACCAATAGCAAATTGAGGTTTGCAATGCATTCAAGACTTAATTTGTAATTGATATGTTAATTGAAAAATTAACACCATTTGTTTCTTACTAAAAGAATCATTTGCAGAAATCGATAAAAGATTTTAATAGAATAAACTCTTTTAAAACCTTCTAAAACACATAAACCCTAAGCAATGATAAACCAAAATTGTAGGTCAAAATGTTTAATGAATTGCAAAGATTAAAACAGTGTTAGAAAAGAAACTTGGAGGAAAATCACATACATCAGAGGAATCAATGATCATGATCAAGCCTGGAGAAACGCGAGATCGAGTTGAAAACCGAAATTAATTTGAAAATTTCCCGAAATCCGCAATCCAAAATTCCGGGTTGCGGGTTTCAGGTTTTACAAACTGCGCAAAATGAACAATCCTGTTTCCAAAATCCGCAACCTGAAATTCTGGGTTTCGGGTTTCGAAAACGAAAACAAAAATGAAAATGAAATAAATTTTTCCGCAATCCACAATTTGCAGGTTGCAGGTTTCGGGAACACACAACGCAATTTATTGGTGCAACGAATTCTCGCAATCTGAAATCCGAAATTTTGGGTTTCAGGTTTCGGAATCCAGAATTCATAAAATATTTACACGTTCATCCCACAACCCGCAATTTCGGGTTGCGGGTTTCAGGTTGACGAAATTCCAAAAGTCGTATAAACGATTTCTGAAATCCGCAATTGTGGGATTCCAGGTTTCGGGATTTTGGGATTCGCAGCAAGAAAATGATTTTTGGGAAAAATCTAAGGTTTTTCTGCAAATCAAGAAAACAACCAAAAACTTAGAAAATCTCAAAGGAAATAATAATGATGACTAAGCAAAACAAACGAAGGGTATGAAGGCATAGCAAACCAAAATTTAAAACTTACCTAAATACCTTTATATTTACATGATGGGGCTCCCATGATCAGAATGAAGCATGGGATCTGTTGTGCCTACAACAAGACCATAAGTTAAGAGAAATCTAACTAGTGATCAATGTATAAATAATGATTGCAAAATCAAATAGTATCAGTCCAATGATCAAGGTGGGAAAATCAAATATCATCAAACAAATTTAACAACATAAACAAAGAAGATACCAAAAGAAACTAACAAACAAAGAAGATACCAAAAGAAACTAACTTTGATTCATCAAGTCTGCAAGAAATTACAAGATCTTATGTGAGACAGTGTTTCTCCAGTCCTTCTCTGGCTATTTTCTCCCCCAAAATACATCATCCCTCCTACGAGACATCTACCCCTTTAAATAATAATTACAATATTGTTACAAAGGATAGCCATCCCATGAAAATAGGGTTTACAAAATTAGCTAATCTAAGGACAATCTTCACGAGTGATTTTCTCTAGGCCTTTGGCAAAATCTCCAAAAGAGTTTCATCACACAGTTTCGGGAAGCATCCCATAACAAACTGTGGTAATTAACAACAACCCACTAGTTGTTTATAACAGACGATAAGGGACCTGAAAAATCCTTCTTAGAAGCAGCTTCATGACGAGTGACGATGTCTTCAAAAACCAAAAAGTCAGTCGTCGGACCTTCCTTCAAGGGAACAAGTGGAGTTATGGGTGCTTCAATGATTATAAAGTCTCAGATAATTGTATCATCTCGATTAGCATGTTCTCCAGTGATCTTCCTCTTCTCCCTGTGAGGGAACCGTACATATATGGATTGAATCTCAAAGTCTTCATTTTAACTACCAATGTTGTCATCTATGACATCTACTTTAAAAGGTGGTGACAGGGGTTCATGGTATCGAAGAGGCTACAGTTCTTTCCCATCACAAAGCTTGACTGAAGATTTGTGATTCTTCTACATCTCACTCATAACATGTAATCATTAGAAGGAAACCTCTAGAAATTAAAATACAAAACCTCTCTATGGAATTTTTACGATGAATGGATTTCCCATATCGTTCTTTGTATTTAAAAGAACAATGATACCATAATGATTGATTGTAATGAATAACCATGATCAAAATCTTACGGTCTGAGAACTGCAATTATCGCATCTGTAATGAAATAAATTATAGCATGCGTTAACCAAATTTGGATTAAGATGAAGTGTGATTTTAATTATGTCATGTATGCTTTGAAGTTGAATCTACAAGCTTATCATTTTGGATCAGTCAAATCAATAATTATGACTTTGAATTTGGCTGAAGGCGAAAACCACAGTCATAAAACTGATCGTAATTCAGCAAATTGATGAAGAATGAGAGAATTTAAATGTTGATTTAAATCATGCAGCGTGATCCCATTCGTAGGATCAAGAGAAATTGACGTCCGAGATATGACCCTACGGGATGTGGAAGGATGAGTTGCGGGGTTTTATTTTAGCAATATATACATTCATCCCACAATCCGCAATTCACAATTGCGGGTTGTGGGATGCAGGATCGCAACTCATAGTAACAAATAAACCAATATTTCCGCAATCCGCAATCTGCATTGTGGGTTGCGGATTGCAGAAACGCAAACGACACAACTTTAAAAAAAGAACTTTCTGCAATCCACAATCCGCAATTGCGGGTTGCAGAAACGCAAAGTGCAAAATCATTTGTGAACTCTTCCCACAATCCGCAATTGCGGGTTGCAGGTTTTCACACATCAATGACCGCAATTATTGAAAAACTATTTCCGCATCCGCAGTCCGCAATTGTGGGTTGCGGAATTGCGGGTTGCTGAAAGACCTAATTTTCAGGGGAAAATCGGTGCTTCTGCAACTCATAAAAATACTCTGAAAAAGCAAGAAATTCTCAAAGGAAAATTATTACTAATTATATCAAAAGCATAGAAGCATGACAAGCATGGTGAACAACCCCAAAAATGACTAAGGAATTCGAGCATTACCTTGGCATATAAACAATTGGGGCTCCCATGTTTTGATAAAACATGGGATCTATTGTACCTACAACATGCAGCAACTACTAGTCTTGAAACAATTATTGGTGCATTCTTCAGGCCAAATGGCATCACTGTATAAGGAAAACATCCCCATTTGGTGACGAACATTATTTTGTGCCGATCCTCCTTCGCAATTTTTATCAGGTGGTAGCCTGAGAATCCGTCTGTGAAGGAGTATATTTCTTGACCTCCCACTCCTTCTAACACTTCATCCATGAACAGTGTAGGAAATGGATCGTGTAAGCATCCGTCGTTCAGCGTTCTTAAATCGACACAAATCCTGAATTCATCAGTTTTCTTATCTTGGACCACCATTGGGTTGATCCACTTTGATTCCTCCACTGGTTCTACAATTCTTGCTTCCAACATTCTCTCAATTTCAGCCTTCACCCGCTCCTTATACCTCGGATTCAACCTGTAAGGTCGCTGCTTTACTGGCTTCGCATCAGGTTTCAGTGGGATTTTCATCTCTCCTAGGTCTCCAGAAATCCATTTCATCTCCGAAAATTTGGTCGGAAACAAGTCCTGAAACTCGTGCAATAGGTCAGTCATCTTCGCAATGGTCGAGTTGTCCCAATAATATCCAATGCTTGCAAACTTGGGATTCTCTTCCGAGCCAATGTTCACTTTCTTGATTCGTAATGGCTGCTGAAACTTGTCGGAAGGAATATATGGTGCTTCAACACTGCGACTTCCTTCTGACTCTAGTATATACATGGCCCTCGGATCATCCTCATCGTCTGGTTCTCCTATTATGTTGTAGCATTCCATCATCATTTGGGGTGTCGCAGTCCACTGAAGTCCCATAGGTTTCTCTGTCGGAACTGTGTCAAACACTTTCTCATGGACCTCCTGTAACGCGTTGTGGATGAAAGGGTTTTCGTCGGAGAAACTAAACGTTTGGCTAAATCCAATAGTTATCTGTTCCCATGAGGTTGTTCCACGTCGCAGTTCTGTTGCGATATACCAAATTCGCGGTACTTCATCCAATGTGTGAATAAATGCATGGACCCATTCCTGTTTCTCTCGTGGTCCCCATTTACTTTCACATTCATTCAAATGCTCCTTTGGATCTCCTCTTCCATCGTACTTCCTTCCGCAGTATCCTTCAATGTCGCTGAACCTAACCGTCATTAGGTGTCGACATTGTGGCCATTTATTTATAGTTGACTTGTGCATCGCCCACCATCGCACTGGTGTAGCCTTCAGGGCTGCCTCCAAGGCTAGTAGTCGTTGTGGTTCTGCCACTTTTTCTTCAAATTCAGTGATAAATGCAACCAAGTTGGGAAATCCCTCATACGTTGGTAGTTCGCACTCTTCTGTAGCTACCCATCGCAGCAACTGGGTGATCAGTGCACACCTCCTAAACGATACTTCATGCAGCCGATTCTACCAATTTTCAAGTGCTTCATCTGAATCTGACGACTCCGAACTGCTACTGTGCCATCCTAAATCTCCATCTAAAGTAGGATTGATGTAGTCTTCTAATATGTTATAGAGATTGTCCCATCCCTCAGTGAATTCATCCCTTGTTGGCTCAACATATCTCTGCCCTTCTGCTGGATCAAGAGGTGCAGCTACCCTTATCTCGTAGTTCTCAAATGACATGGTTCATTTCTTGAAATTGATGATGGCCCGATTCTCCATCACCCAGTCTATCCCTAGCAGCATTGGATAGGGGCTTGTGTTGTCGACAATCTCTATCACATCAAAATATGCGTATGTTTTGAGTTCCTCTATCTAAACTAGGACCTGGCATAGTCAACCGATCAGGGTGACCTTACTTTGGTTTGCTAGTCGCAGTTGCACTGGGGACCAAGCCAACTGTGGTTTCCCCATCATTTCCCATGTCTGTTTTGTCAGGATGTTTACGTCCGATCCCAAGTCTAAGATAATGGAATCGACATCGAATGCTCTAACTTGCGCAGACATCCGCATTTCTCTTCCTGTCTTTCTCTTATGTATTCGATTAACCATTTGATCCTGTCGTGCACCCTCCTGTCAATGCAACAGGATGGATATTTCTGCCAATGCATCCTGATCTTTTTCCAAATCCAGGCAACTCTCTAGCAAGGCTCTTAAGGTGCTAGCCTTTTTCTACGAATTCATGGTGTCGAATGTCGGTGGCATGTCATAAGTAACTTCTTTATGGTGAAGAGGTGGCTGCCTCATCTGTCTCATTGCCTCATGTGCTTTCAAGAAAATATCCCTTTCTGCTTCCACATTAAATGTGACTTGTTTTCTTGTTGTCGGTTGGGCACTAGTCTGTGACCTGTCAGCCCCTGTCACAGCTCCTCCTCGAGTCACTATTCCAACAATCACATTTTGACTTCTGGCCTCTACTGATATCTTCTGTACCGCTGGTGGCGGATTCTCGTTCTGATTTTGATTTGGCGGAGGTGGGGGTAGGTTCTTAGTTTGCCACTTCGTGGTGAGCTAAGGACAGTCTTCAACACCATGGTCCACAACACTGCAGTAAGTGCACTGTGGGGTCGGATATGGGAAATCCCTCTGGTAATGCCCATGCTGACCACAATTGTAACATATTATTGGTCCTTGACCTCGTCCAGCAGCTCCTCCTCGGCTGGAAATGGTACCTCGGCCTCCGCGGAACACCCCACTGAAACCTCCCCCCAGTGACCCGTATGGCGAGTACTGCAATTGACCATACTGCGATTGTGGATATTGCGGTTGACCATATTGCAGTTGTTGATATTACGGTAGTGGATATTACAGTTGACCATATTGCGATTGACCATACTGCGATTGACCATACTGCGATTGATCATACTCCAGTTGCAGATGATAGTGAGGTTGTTGTTGACTTTACTTTTGTTGTTGTTGTACCAGCGGTTGTTCTTCTCCCTTCATGAAAAATGTATCCGCAATCCTTTCTTGGAGTAGGTAGTAAGCCCTGCAATATTTTTTCGTCATGGCCAACTGATCGACAGAATTTGCAATACAAATTCACTGGCTTTGACACCATCTTCTGCAGGTACACGCATTCTTCTGGTCGATGTCCTCTCGTCTAACAAACGCGACACCAAGGCATCCCTCCCTAACTGAGGGGATTTGGGGCACCTGACTGTAAATATTTTCGAAATTCTGGGCACTGATCATTGTGATGTCCTTATGTTTTGCATCTACTGCACCATATGTCTTCGCGGACTTCTTTTCCCTTCTTCATATCTTGTAGCTGGATCGTCAAGTTTGCCAACTACGCTTGTATCCGATCCATGCCTATGCCTATTTCGCCAATCGGTTAAGCCTCCAACTTCATTGCAATTTCCAGCGCTTATGCTTGAGTCACTACCTTATGCTACATCAGCGGCCCTCTAATGTGTGGCATCAACCCTGTGATAAACCACTCTTTATGCTGCATGTCGCTCATCCTGAAATTGAGATTCACCTTTGCCATTAACATTTTATACCATTGGTCAAATTCCCATACTAGCTCGTTTGGAAACTGCTTGATTTCCTTGAGCTCTGTGATGTACTGCGACTCAGATTTGGGTTTTCTAAATTCAACAATCATTCCTGCCTTAATCTGTGGCAGTGTTTTATCTAGCGTCCTTGTCGATACCTTAGTAAATTTCATAAACCAGTCTAGCACACGGCCCCTATGGGTCGTCGCTAGCTGTCCCTTTTTTATATTCTCGTCTTGGACCTATTTCACGGTCCATACTGCCTCACACAAAAACCAGTACTGTTCGGGATCCTCAGTCTCGTTACCATGGAAAGTTGGCATTTTTGCGTCGTCACTTGCCATTCTTGCACTCCTATTGTTATTATTTATTGATCCGCTACTCTTACCGCTTTTCTGACACATAGGACAGCTCTGCGAATAACTGGTATTTCTTCCTCCAAAGTTATGCGTAGTGCACGAGGTTGAAGTTACGTTGTAGCTTAGGGTTCGTCTCTCTTCGACTTCTCGGGTAGCCTGGTCACCTTCTACGTCACAATAAGGTCGCTCCGTTCCTTGTGGTCCTACTTCGCAGTCTTCCGTTCTGGTCCCCTCAAGAGACTCTCTCTCATTCCTCCTCTTCTTCTCTGGTCACCAGAATATCACCCCACTCCTCAATATACCACAATCTTCTTCAGCCTCCCTTAGAAATTTGTCGTCGCTCATGTCCATCTACCCCGCATCTTTCTATCAGACCCGCATTCACGCGGTACCCATACCCTTCGCATACTGATCTTCTACTCGTCGGAATTAATCCTCAGTATACCCTTTTCGCAAACGAGCATCTTAATCCACAACTTCAGCAATAACAGGAATCTCCCTCTAGGTCCTTTGAAAATTTTCCTTTCTACGCCACTGTATGATTTGATTGTATCAACAGAAAACTCAGTGATATATCCCTCTAGGATACTATCTACCCAAAAGTCGACGACCCTCGAGACCCTATTGTCGACCCGTTTTAACTGTCAAATCAATTCTGGAGTCCAGTGGTCAAGTTCACCTCCTTGGCAATTGTTCTTCTGAAATGTCAGCTACGCCAACCACTCGTGCAACAATACTGGGAATTCACAGAAAAACGCCTTGTGGATATCCGAATACATATGCTTTTGCAACCAGCTGCTTGTCATTTGCCCAGGGTTGCGATTTTCTCCTTCCGCGAATTCTTATGTCTTCTTGTCAAACCAATCTTGAATCTCCAATTTCATCGAGTGCCACAGCATGTCCTCGTCTTTCTTCTTAAGGGTCCCAGCAACGGAACCATTTGTTGACACAGTTCCATAGAGATTCCAGATTCGCTTACATCCATTGGTGGAGAATTCAAGCACATGTTTTGGGAGCATGATCCTCTTCTGTTGTTGACATAGTTCTGTCGACAGGGGTTCACTTCGCACTACTGTCAACAAACACCAACCAAACACCCTTAAGCACCGTTCCAGAAAGGTGTTACCATTTCCAGCAACACCCGCGAAGCGAGTGAAGTCTCACCCAAGATAATTAAGGGGGTTGCAGGAACTAGGTTTCTGCAGTGGGGGGAGGACATGCATCTATTCTTACTCTATCCCTACATGAACCAAAGCTTCATCTTCACATCATTCATATCAAATTAAACACACATTCGTCATTCGCATATTCAATATGTATTCGACATTCGCATCAACAGGACAAAACTGGCGATTGCATCAACGGAAATAACAGCACTTAAGCATATCACAATATTCATCATTCAACACAAACAGAAATACAAAAGAGACATAGTCGAACATCTTCATGCATTAACTCATCAAAAACCTACGGTACAACCTTCGCAGGGACAGTTCAAACACTTATCACGGATCCATACAAAACTTGCCGAAGGCAAAGCAAAACATTACACAAATCATCCGCTTGTCTATTGCTCAAATGATGCTATCATGCTAAGATTCCCTTAGGCTTACAATCGTACTCCTATTTATAGCCAACTATGGCGGTTACAAAATGGTCCAAATGACCCTTTCTAACTAACTAAACCAAACTTGCGCTTTTGTCGGCTCCTTGTTCTCCGCGAATGGCCCTTTCTTCCGCAGATGGCCCTTCTTCATTGTTGTCGGCTTCTGCACTTTATGCAATCTAACCCCATTCCAACATCTGTCAAAGAGGAAGATACCTCCATACATCAAATCAAGCATCACACCTACTTGAGTTTGGAGAAGCAATATTTTGTGTTTCATGTCCATTATTGAGGGAGGGTTTTGTTCCCATGAGGTTTTCCCTGTTTCCTCATTTTACGTGGACAGATAATAATTGTAATGGGATGACCATAAGCTTTTGTTGCTTGGGCCCTAATCTAATTTTACTCACTCTAAGTCGGGCTTAAAGGGGGGTGTTAGAATATTAAAACCCCATCTAGACTTAGGATATAAGTTATTATTCATTTTCTATACTTTCCTAGGTGTTTGACTAGGTTGTTGGCCCCATGTTGTCTTTTTAGGCTCACAACTTGTCATCATTATCCACATGAGCACCCTCAAATAGATTTTTCCTACTTTTATGATAGTCCAAAATGGTAATAGCACATTTCCTGTTTTTACACATCTTTTTATGCTTTTCAGTGGATAAGGATAAAACATGGTGCCTTTATGGACTTGGTAAGCTATCTACTTTTTGGCCAACACATCCTCCGTCTTTTTTCTATCCAAAAGCCATCATCTTACTTCTTTTTCATCACTCATTAGCTGCCATATCTGATTTAGCTAATTCGTGAGATCCTTGACTGAGTTGGAAAGTTGATGTTGCCACTATTGGGGGTTTTTTGCTTTTTAGTAAGCCTGCTTTTGTGAGCTACTTGAATTGACTTTAGTGCATTCAAATTATCTATCAGAGATGTATTATTTAATGTAATATCATTGTTCATTAATATAATAGAGCTTTATCCTATTGAGTTTCTTCTCTTAAGTTAATTATACTTAAATTTTCTTCTTCTCTGCATTCTTGCAAAACTAATTGTGAGGTTTCTTCAGTGAACTAGGTTCGGGTTGTGACAAATTCTCACAAACCCATGGGAAGTTGTGTGAATACTTAGAATCATTACTCTAGCAAATTTCTTGTGTAGATTCACACCATACATTTACATAAGGATTACTTGATCCATGGATGGGATAAGATTCACATGTAGAATTTTAGCCACAAGATGTTCAAGCTAGATGATGCCAAGATGATGTAGAGTAGAACAAACGAAAAGAGAAAGAGTGACCAAAAACAAGAAATGGGGATAAAGAGATAAGTGAGAGACCTATATGAACTCATCTTACTCTAAGCTAAGACTAACAAACCAAGGTACAAATAAATAGCGTGAAGGATGAAATTAAGTCTCGTCATGATTATCAAAGAAATGTAATGGATCTAGGTTCCTTTTGATGAGTTTGGATTTGAAATTGCTATTACAAACGAATTTTGTGTTGTATTTATGGTCGGGAATTATTATCGATGGCATCTTAGGTCTAAAACAAATAATTAAAAGGTTTCTATTGATTTGTAATCACTCAACCTATGGTAAGTCAAATCCCCAACACAGAGCTTGATTAATTTTGTGGAATCAAATTGTTTTTTTATGCGTTTACTATTTCATTATACATTAAATTTGATTGTGTATATTGCTTAAATATTTTAATTTAAATGCAAAAAATAGTGTTGAAGAAATCAATCACATACACAATGATAACACAGATTTTACCCTAGAAACCCATATGGGAAATCAACAAATAATGACCTTTGTCAGTGCTTCATTAATCGAGGAATTGCATGCCAAGGGCCACACTCTCACTGAGTATTCTTCTTCTCCTTCTACATTCTTGGAGACCTCTAGTGTCGCTCTAGGATTGTGTTCATGACTATGGACAAGTTGTGTTTTTCCTTTCACCCATTCAACCTGTAGAACCGTATCCTTTGATGCAACCATTAACTTTGTATTGCTATGAATCGACGACCATTGTGTCTTGTGCTTCGAGATCATACTCTCACTGAGATTGTTGCATACCCGATCCACTCATGGACATTATTGCTCTAGACATATATAGACTTGATGTTTGAGTCTTCTCACCATCTTCGAAACTGTACAATGCTTGTGGAGACAAGTGCATTGAGTTCTAGAACTCTCAACCTTGGTCCTCTTTCTTACATTCTATGTTGAAGGCCAAGAAACCAAAGAAACAACTCATATTGACTTTTGATTGTCTTTAGATTGTATTGTGCTCTCTTTCTCATCTTCCCCTTATTATTGTCTCAACATGCCTCTTTATTACCTTTCTCCCCATGATTCCTCTTCCTAATGGAAAGCCAAGAGTCTCCATCAATAATTGTAGCCACTGCCCAATCACCTTTCTAGTAGGAAGTGGTTGTAACTACCATGGTTGCAACATGGTCGAATACAAATAACGAAACCCCATGATCATAAATGTCTCCTCTGAATTCCTAGAAAAGGATGCTATGGATATTTTCCTTAAGGGTTATTGTGTGCCCACATAGATGTCCTGTGGCATTATTTGATTCATCAAACAACCATGTTGGTCGCAAGGTACACATTTCATAATTTATATGGCCCCATCCCTGCCAAGTAGGCCTTGATCTTTTTCATCTTGGGGTCCCTTGTCCTTTGTTCCATAAGCCGTAGTGCATGCTTGTATTTTCTAGTGTAGAGTGCAGGATTAAATTTCCCTCCAACTCCCTCCAGTACCTCCTCATTGCTTCATCCTCTGCATGGCTTAGCACTTGGTTGTGGAGTGTGGAGTGCAAAGTGTGGGGTTAAACTTCCCTTTGAATTGTATCTGATACATCAACATGGCTTACGACTTGGGTGTGGAGTGCAAAGTGCAAAGTTCAAATCCCCTATGATTCCTCTTATCTCCTTCACATTATAGCAACCTTCACATGGATGAAGCTCTGCATGCCCCTTTTACCTTAGCCTTTTCTACGTCCGTTATTGTAGCACATAGTGTGCAGATGTAGCCTCCTCGCCAATCCTCCAATCCTTTGCATCACAACAACCTCCATATTGATCAAGCTCTACTTGTTCCTTTTTCCTTATCCTTTTTCACATCCTTTGTTATGGCATGAAGTGTAGAGGTAACCTTCCCTCTGACTCCTCCAATCCTCTACATCATAGCAACTTTTGCATGTTAAAACTCAACCCAATATTCAAGTGAAACTAGATTAAATATATAGATCCATTTCAATGCATACCTCCCTATTTATAGGCTTTTGAGTCTTGCAAAAGCTCTGAGACTGGTAGATCCTCCAAGTGTTCTTTAACTTGGGTTCCCCAATTCCAAAGGTCTTTCCCAATATGCTCAAACTTGGCTATGATACCAATATGATACATAATTGGTCAATGTATGGCCGAATCGATTCATCATCACAACCTTAATTAATTTTGCAAAATCAAATTGTTTACCTTTGTTTGTTATTTTGGGGTCTTAAATTTGATTGTGTAATTTATTTGCATATTGTAATTTAAATGAAAAAAATAGTGTTGATGAGATCAACATAACAATAATAACACAAATATTTTACCCTAGAAACCCATAGGGAAAAACCATCAAATAATGACATTTGTCAACGGTTCATTGATCGAGGAATCACATGCAAGTCACCACACTCTTACTAAGTGTTCTTCCTCTCCTCTTGCATTTTTGGAGACATTTAATATCACTCTAATATTGCCTTCATGACCATGGACAAGTTGTTTTATGCCTTTCACTTGTTCAGCCTGCAAAACAATCCTCTAACATTGTTTCTATCTCTTTATTCCTCTAAACTGACAACCATTTTGTTTTGTGCTTCAAGGCATACTCTTAATGAAATTATTGCATGCCCAATCTACTCATGGACATTCAAACCATTTTGTTTTGTGCTTCAAGGCATACTCTTAATGAAATTATTGCATGCCCAATCTACTCATGGGCATTCTTGTTCTAGACGTGGGCATAATCGATGTTTAACTCTTCTTCTCACTATTTTGGGAATTTTAACTCTTCTTCTCACTATTTTTGGAATTTTAACTCTTCTTCTCACTATTTTTGGAACTGTCCTCTACTTGTGGAGATGGGGGTGATAAGTTCTAGAACTCTTCGCCTCAACCCTCGTTCATACCTCCTATGAAGGCCAAGAGATCATCCAAACAAACAATACTACCTTCTCATTGTCTTCAAGTTGTCTTTGGCTCTCTTTCTCAACCCTATTTTTGCCTTTCTCCTCCTCCTCCTCCTTGGCTTTGACCTACCCTTTTTATTACATTTCTCCTCATAATTCCTCTCGCTCGTGGTAGGCTAAGAGTCTCTAGCAACAGTTGTCACTGGTCATCTGATCACCTTCCCAGTGGTCATCACATGCTACTCACTAAACTCTTGCACAATCATAACTATCTCTAAATTCCTAGCAGAGGACATTATGAATATTTTCCTCAAGTGTCATATGCACCCACATGGATGTCACGTGGTATTATTTGATTCCTCGAACAACCATGTTGACTACAAGGTATACATGTCACCAGTCGGTGTGGCCACATCCCTAAGGGGTAGGCCTTTACCTTTTGTCTTGGGGTTCTTTATCCTGTATTCCACAAGTCCTAGCTTGTGCTTTTGTTTTCCAATGCAGCGTGAATTTAAATTCCCCCCAATACTTCCACATTGCTTAGGACTCGGCTACATAGTGTGGAGTGCAAGGTTAAAATCCCCTCCAACTCCCACTAATACTTTCACTCCACGTGTCCATTTTGCCTTAACCTTTTCTCTGTCCTTTCTTGCATAGTGCGGAGTGTGGAGGTAACATTCCCTCCAACTCCTCCAATCCTCCACATTGCAATGACCATTGGATGTATCAAGCTCCACAGGTGGCTCACATCCTTCTTTGTGGCATGCAAAGTACAAAGATACTTACCCTCCAACCCCAATCCTACACATGCCAAAGCTTTGCTTGACTAAAGATTTCTAAAGCATTACTTGCCTTAGCCATTTTTTAAGGCCAACAAGTTGTTGCTAAGGTTTTGAAGAAGGCTATAAATCCATTAAACCTATAAATATGGTGAGTTTTTCATGTTAACTAAACGCAATCATTAGTGTGACACTAGATTCAAAACCTAAACCCATTTAAGATTATTTGTGTTATTTAATTATTACATAAAATGAATTTAAAATTTAAAATTCTTAGAAAATGAGCTGAAATACAACACCAAATAACATGAAATACCCAATATGTTTCAAATCAAACCGATATGAATGCAAGAAAATGAAGAATAGATGAAAAAGAAGATTTTGGACTAACATCACAATATCACTCATGGCGTTTAATAATAGTGGACCTCGGGGATCTGTACCAATTAAGAGTTGAATTGAGTATACCAACACACAATGGAAGCCGATATTGTGGACAAAGTTGAAGATATGATGTTAAAAGTCGTTGAGTGTGTACCATTTTAGTAAAAGAGCTCCACTTGCATGGATTTGTCAAGTATGGACCTTCATGTTCCTAAGAATGTTGTGTGGCCCCATTGTGTCCGCTTGTTTGATTTTGACCTGGAACTGGAACCACACAAATATGATAGAATTTTATGCCCTTTTTCTTTCTTGTATTTTCATTCAGTCACCTTTTTTAAAGTGAGGAGGGGTGTTTTTGTCAGTCGCGGAGGAGCCATGAACTTTGTATGCTTTAACACACCGTAAATAAATGTGGAAACTCCGTTGAACTTTAGACAATATATTTTGAACAAGGCTGTAAGCCCGTGGAAGTTTGAAACTGAATCTTCTAAATAGCAACAACAAAATCTCCACCACTGACCACAGCGTTGTCGACCATAGTCACCTCCTCTTTGAACGCGAAACAGTTTTATATTATAAGCTTTTTCGTTGCAACGCATTAAAGCTCAGGGGTATCACACTTGGGCGCCAAATTTGACTTTCGTTATCACAAGTCCATTGCCAAGTTCACATAACTATGATGTTATCACATGATTCAAACCACACGGATTCGATTGAGCTGGCTTGGATACAGAGGGAGCCAACTTCGAGAAATATTGACTTTAGTCCCGAAGTGTTCAAGCCAAATTTAGATAATTTAAGTGAAATTAGATAATATATGTGAAAGAGGGATGTAATGTAAGGCAAAAATATTGACCACCACTGTATGAAGACATGTTTTAAAGAATGCTTTTCATTCTTTAAATATATCTAGGGCAACAAATCCCATTTGTTGAGCCCAAATGTAGAGAAGCACCAGCACACCTTGCCCGGTAACATAGCCGCAAAAATAGTAGAGAGTTTGACATGGTGAATTCTTTTTAGATACTTGCACCAGCACCAACATACCTTGCCCGGTAACATAGCCGCAAAAAATGGTGAGTTTGACATTGTGAATTCTCTTTAGATACCACGTAAACCCAAGTAGTTAACCAAGCAAGGTGCATTTTCTTGCACTGAACAAGAAACGCCAGGTTATTGATATAAATTCATTGAAACAGAACAACAATTTTCCAATAAATTGGCAAAATCTCAGGTCACAGCTTCGTATCAAAATGGAGTAATAAGTTTTTTCATCGGAAAATAAGTAAATAATGTACAAAAAAGATGCAAAATACACTGACGCATACCAGCCTCTCCGATTCAAAATTCAGCGACAGTATTTGGGAATGGGAACATTTCCGACATTTGGAATGTCGAGAGACATGTTCAATGGTCTTACAAAGCAGTGCTGATAGAATGCTATATTATGATCTCTGGCTTGCATCCGAGTTATTCACAGCCTTTATTGTGCCGTAGATGCCCAACAGTCACACGGAAAAATTGAAAGATCAAAGGGCAGGCATGCAAGCCCAATCAGAGGCTGTTACTCAGATGGAGGAGAATTGATCAAGAAGAGTTCTGTTCACTAACGGGTTCCAATAAGTTCCCCTAGTATGCTACCAAAATAAATAGATTTAAAACAAGGTCAAGAGATGAGCATATCCCCCAACCACAGCTCTATGATCCTATAATATCTCCTTCAAAGTTCTTGTATTTTTCAGCCTACTGATACTCAAAGACTTTTGAGCTCCCTGAGCGAGTATGCTGGCCTTCCAAACGGGCCTCCAATAGTTTTGCCTTCAAAGTGTTTTCCTGTGATCCCTTGGCCCAATCTGAACCACCTTTCGATCTTCCAAGCCTTGCACTTCCAGGATCTGGAGGTGGCCAGTGAACACCCCATTGACGTGTTGGGCTGGCAGAGCCATGTTCAGCTGCTAAGGCAGAACCAATGAGGTAGTCTCTGCCACTACCAACAGACCTGAACCTCCTTGCCTTGTAATCTGGATCCTGCTTTGAACTATTGAATTCAGACTGAAACAGAATCTCACCTCTGGCAAGACTCTCAGTAGCAGTCTCTGAGGATCGTCCATGATCTCGCCCATCATCCCATGATCCGATATTTCTCTCAATCCACTGAGAACTACTAGTAAAATCCCACTCATTTCCCTCTGCCATCCTCTCTCTGTCAGGATTGTTGTTTGCCTTTAGCCTGTCCAATAGCTGCGCTTTGGTCCCATGCCATGATTTCATACTTCCTACCTGATCTTCATTCTGAAGCCTTA
This sequence comes from Larix kaempferi, assembly GCA_027924585.1. Classification (NCBI taxonomy): domain Eukaryota; kingdom Viridiplantae; phylum Streptophyta; class Pinopsida; order Pinales; family Pinaceae; genus Larix; species Larix kaempferi. The sequence goes on along the minus strand of BSBM01000068.1, from coordinate 1,010,252 downwards.
GGTCACCAGATCTTCGACCTTTTAAATCTTCTTCGAGGATCGCCCTCTGATCTGATCTTCGGCCCTTTGTTTCTTCTGTCCTCCCACCAGGAGCATAGCTCCACTTATAGCCTTTAGTATTATCCTCCAATGTTTCCCTGTTAAGTTCAATTGAATGTAGATCACTGTCAGCCGAATCTTCATCATCCATTTCCTGAGGTGCACTTTTAGCCTCGTTCAAGTGCATTGACTCTCGTTGAACTTCTGCTTCCCTTGCATCGATCCGGTTCCTTACCTCATTCCTCACATCACTTGCCCTTTTGGCTCTCAAAAATGCCTCGAGCTCATTTCTTAGCTTGTCTAGAGTTGAATTTTTCTCTTCAAGCTCAAGCCGAGCTTCTGCTAGTTTCATCTGAACTCTTTCTTCCCTCCAAACCTCAGCCATTTGTAGCATTTTTCTCTCTTCTTCAACTTCTTCCCAAACCTTCGCAGACTCACGCTTGAGCTCCTCTACCTCAGCCTTGTCTTCCCCAATTTCCCTTGCCAATTCATCACAAACTTCTTCCATTAATTCTCGAGCTTTTCGCTCCCTTTCAAAATCTTGAAACGCCTTTGCAAGCGAGACCTTTGTCTCATCAAGCTCTCGTGTAAGCTTTTTATTCAGACTCTCCAGCCTCCTGCGCAACTTCCTTTCATCTTCAAGCTCATCCCTCGTTGATTGAAGAGCAACTCTAATTTTCTCTTGTTCCTTGCTTCTCCAAATTGTCTTCTCTTCTGCAATTCTTTTCATCAAGCTATCAATTTGCTGGCGGTCCACTTTCTGTTCTTGCATCAGTTCTTGGACTCGAGCACGTGCATGTTCCAATTCAGATCGCAAGGCAGATACCAAAGACAAACTGGATGAATGTTGCTCTTCAAGGCTCCATATACGATTCAAAATCTTCAGTAATTCAGTAGAAGTTGTGGGATTGTAACGTGAATCCCCTGACTTGACTCTCAAACCCAGCAGAGAGCTTGTGGGAGTAAAAGCTCGATCACGAGCTTCGATCTGCAGGGCATGAAAAGGTTTAGAGTTTAGAAATAGTTTACACCCTTTTTTTAACAAAATCTCAGTTAATAAAAGGTTAGAAAAGCCATTTTATGAAACTTTTCTGAAAGTCTAGTTACAGAAAAAATCCAAGCAAAATTTCCGGACCAAAATCCTCATTTGTCATGAGATAAATTCATTTAAACAAGTGATCGAAGATTCGAAACTATCAAGATTGAGTGGAAAATTATAGCAGGATCATTAAAACTTTTTAATATGAATGATAGAGTATGTTATATCATAATATTATAGATGAGAAAGATTGCCAACAATCAATCACTTGGAAGGCAGTACTTGTTCCAAGGTTTCTCGAACCAGTTTTACAAGAACGTCTGTCTAGACTCTGTTCCCTGGATTTTAGCCTAATCTCTATCCATTAGACCTGTTTAAGCTTAAACCAAAAGGTGATGAAGTCTATTCTTACCTCCATGGAGCTCCCATTGCTTGGAGATGGTAAAGGCTGAAAAGATCCACCATTTTTTCGAATAGAGCCGTGTTTCTGTGTCAACATTGCTATTTGCCTCCTGAGGCTGCCTGTCCCAGACCGATCTACTATCTGTATCCAGAAGTAACTGTAAGAAGCTCCAAGAATAAAGCAGAAAAAATAGTTTTCAAGTGCAATTATTTCTCAACAATGCCTCCACAAGTTTATCTTCAAATCAATTGAATTCAATGCTAGCTTAAAACCCCATCAGCTTCCCTACTCCACAAGGTCAGGACATGCAGAATAACAATCATGACGAAAGAAAACTTGGAATCAAAACCATGCCCATAGCTGCCACTTTCAATCAGGACCTCTCCAAAGAAAAATAGAGGCAAGAAATCAAGGATAGAACCTCTAGAATATGTAAGGCCGATTTTTAGAAGACTAAGGGGCTCAAATTCCAATAAATGAGAAATTTGGGGAGGTTTCACGGCTCCATTAGACTCTTAATGACTCAATCAAATGTAGAGCTCTGGTCTCTGGGAAACTAGATTCTGTTGTAGGCTCGTCAGAGCTTTAGAAAGCTTCACATACAATTTCTTAAAATATATATATATATATATAAAGTTTTGATTTACCATTAAAAGTAAAATAAAAGGAAAAACTCCCAATGGGATCATGGGGTTCGGCTGTGAAGAGGGAAGCACATAATCCCACCCAGCAAGGTTCAATTACCCTGTAGGCACCATTAAGTATTTCGGGCCAGTTGCATGTAGTGAATGATTTCGACAAGGAAGAATACCCCCTTGTCACCACCTCTTTGGGCCAGTTATAATGCTTCTTTTGAACTTAAAGGAAGCATGTTCTAAAGCATTCCTTACAGCTAAAAATGGGGAAAAGATCACAGGAAATTTGAAACTACATATGTGTAATCTCTGAAGAAAAGAGGCGAAATAATTAACTCCCAGTTAAGAATGTCTGAACTCGTGAAATAATCACAAAATGCATAAAATGGTTACTTACCAGATTTTAAAAAGTCTTGCTTCAGACAAGAAAGATCTTCAGAAATAAAAAATAGTCACTTACATCTCAACACTTCTAGATGCAAACAGTTAAACATATAATATCATGTAGGTGCAGAGCCATAAAATGAATCGAATCAAAATATATAAACATTCAGGCGTTCAGAATTCACAAAAAACAAACCAGAAATGTTAATTTCAAACCAAAGTTGTCCAGATCCAAAGATAACAGTAAAAACCTGTAACATGAGGAAAAAGTGTTTTGTTGCTGATCTAGCAAAACTGATGACAAATTGATGGCTGAAATGAAAAATGATAGTACTAAGCTCTAAAATAAGATCAGAAGAGTGTCTTACAACAAACTTTCGAACAAAATATAGGATTCGTTCACAAAATTTACACACAAATCTAGCTATATATAACAAAAATGTGGAAAGAATGTTTACCGGAGAGCTTGGACTGTGTGATGGATCAGACAAATGCGGAGGCAACAAATGAGACTGTAATGGCGTTCTCTCGCGGCTTGTATTCTTCTCTCTGTGATACTCACTGTTCCTCGAGCTTTTCTTAACTTTTCTATCTTGCATATCCCCCTTTGTAGCCAAAGATGGAATTTCCTGAAGCTCCCATAGAGTAGCAGCTAGTTTCCTTGCAGAAACAGCAACTCTGCTGCCCTGAACTCCACCGAGTGAAGGCTGACGGGGGGAAGATACCATGGCAGGCGGCGTTTCCGACGACATCTTCCATGTCGGAACGGGCGTGCTCGATCCCCCTCGTTTCCTCACCAGAATCGCTCGCTTCAGCTTCACATTGTGCAGTATGGAAGAAGACGAAGACGATGAAGAACATCCTCTCTTCCGAACCTTTCCTCCTCCGCGGATAAAATCCTCTATGCTTCCCTTTTCCCTCGCCATTCAAAAGATTTGCTTAATACAAACTCGAAACTTAATCACGAATCCATATTTGAGCTCGCTTTGCAATCTCTACATCAATTTTCTCCAGACCTGGGAGTTCGCTGAATCTCGAGATTATCAATAAATTACATCCATAATTAAGTTGAAAAGCTCAAAGTCGAAGCTTGTATTGTCCACTTAACTCCATTCTTCAGCGGAAACCTAGAATAAAGTCAACAATCTTAAGAATTCTTTTCTCATTTCATGAAGTTTCGAGCTCTTATCAGCAGAATTTCGCCGGCTGAGAAACGATTCGCACCTACCTCGGTTTCCAGCCATATGTGCACGGCTATTGTTGGCAAAAGCTCGAATTTGGAAGAACTTCCCTCGTTTTTAGCCTAAAGAATCCAAAAGCTGCTCAAGTTAGCTCATTTTTTGCACCGACGGTAACCAAAACAATAACAGCCTACTCAAATTAGCTCGTGTGCATAGAAAAAAGTCAGAATTCGCCGTATACCTCAACGCTTCAAATTCTCAAAACAATAACGCTTTCCGCAGAATTAGGGCGATTCCGTGTTCTTTTTTCGCTCGAATTCGATCTAAACCCTCGTGGTGTCGCGGCTTTGCACCATTATCGCAGAAACGAAAAATGGAATTCAGACCACGGACTTCGAAATATTTATGAAAGCGCTGGCGTCCGTCCGGCTAAAGAAGCTTGGACACGGTCGACCGCTGTAAAGCATGATAAGTTGCATTTAGTCTTTCTGTAAGCAGAAAAATCCAGGTGACAGAAAGCGGTTGCCATTAATTACGACAAAATTGGTTCGAAATAAAGCTGCTTTGTAGGAACAAATCAGAGTGGGTTACCGTCGGTTGACAGAAAGTAAAAGCCCCCGTACCATGCAATACTATAAACAAATTTACACTGTTTACGGCCCCCTTTCCCGTTCTCAATTCAAATTTACCATAATTACACTCACTATTATACACTGTACAATTATCCCTCCGATAGAATGTTTAACTTTATTTTAAAACTGCTTTATTTTGAATTTTTCAACTAAAAACTTTGGTTATGGGATTTATTTATTGGGATTATAAGTTTACATGATGTTTTTTGGTTATCGAATTTTGCCATGCTCATCCCAACATCCAACTCATTCTTTGGTTATCGAATTTTGCCATGCTCATCCCAACATCCAACTCATTCTGATGTGCTTACCACGATGGCGTGTTTGCTAAGAAGATAACATATTGTACACTTTCTCAAGTGTATTAATTGTGTCTATTTTGGAGTATTATGGCCTATGAAAGTGCTAGATTTGCCCTACCAACTAGTGTTTTTTTTCTATATCTATTATGCTTTAATAATGAGTGAAGGGTATAGAAACAAACTAAACTACGCGATGAGACCTTCAAAGATTGAGTGTCCTAACATCATTTATTAGCCATCTAATTGGCATTATATTTGAACTGATCATTTTTATTATTGTGATCTAGCTATGTGGGCCTTGTTTGGTCCTCATGAGGTTTGGGGTGATTAAATGATTGTCCCACGCTTGATCTCTTGCTTTGTAAGGATTTTTTATTGTAACTAATATCGATATTAGTGTTGATGTTGTTGAAAATCCCTTGCAAATTTGTTTTGAAAGTCTACCACGAGGTTTTAAGATTTCTTTCGACAAATTCTTTGTTGAAATTCATGTTAATGAATATGTTGTTCTATGTTAAACTCTAAGGTGTTGAACCCTTTTAGGTTATTTCATAGTAGATTTCCTCCTAAGTTTGTCATTAGGGCCTAGGTTAAAGAGGCTTAGGAGTCATATGATTGGATTTTGTATAGTGGATAAGGCCCTGATGCAAAGGGCTTTTCTAATTCTCTTCAAAGAAGAAAACCGTGCTCCCTCAAGTGGTCATGTGCATCCCTAAATGAGACTTTGTTAATTGATGGCATTGATCCATTATATTTTCTCATCTAGGTTGAGTTTATGTACCTTCCTATGCAATAATAGGACTTCCCCGTGCACATTTGGCACCACTTGGGTAGATTGTTTGCCACAATTCCCTACATTTTGTGTCAACCTATCCCAAAACCTTCATGGGAAAGGTTTTATCAAAGTCAGCCCAAAAGTTAGTCGTTAAGCATTTAAGTATATCAACATTTTGAATACTTTTTTATGTTGTCAAAGTCCTAACCATGGGATTAGCGATTGCCCTTTCCTGGTAAAGGTCGGCTCCTCTCACACCCCCTCATCTGCCACTTTGATATCTCAAAATTAAAAGGGTTTGGGCTCCACTGAGGGTAGAGAATGGATTCAAGTGGTAAAAAAGGGAAACAAAGGTAATGTGGCTCCCAAGGCTCCACCTAAGAGCATAATCATTTCCAGGTTGACTCCATCCAAGCCTGCATGCACAACCACAAGTAGAGAACCCATCATTGGCTCCTCAAGGTTGCTGAAGGGTTGAATCTCTTCCTCCAATATTGGATAGGAAAATCAATGACGATGATAAAATGGACAAAGAATACCTAAGACAAATACCCTACATGGGTTGGTAATGCAGGCATTGGGGAAAAAAATTTGTGACTCCAAACTCTTGGTAGAGGTTAAGTGGAAAGGATGGGGAGGAGATAGTGTCATTGTGGAAAATTCTCAATGAAGGTTGTATCATGGAATGTGAGAGTCCTTGCAAAGCAAGTGAGGAAGACCATTGTTCATAGAGTACACTTGTTGGTTTCAAAATTGAACTCCAAGTGTCTATAGGATGTGAGAGTGATTGGTTTTACATTGAAAATTGAGTAGAATTATATTTTCTTTCATGCAACTATGTTTCATACTTTGCATGAGGAAGGGCATTAGTGTCGAATCACTTTATCTTGCCTTAGTTATTGTCTTGCATAAGTGGCCATAAATTTGAGCCATCTAGCAAAGTGGTGTACATGTGCTCCTTAATCTTGACAACAATATCTTTGACCTTGCAATACTATATGCCCCTAATGAACCAAATAAGAGAATAGTTTTGTGGGATTAGCAATCTAAATAGCCCTTGGAGGTAGATTGGAACTGTTATGTGGTGACTTTAACAATGTGGAGTCTCACAATTGTGTGATTGGTGTTAAGATTGTTTGCATGCCCCAATGAGAATGCATAGCTTGGATGGGCTTTAAGGCCAAAGTTGGCCCCTATGACCTCAGCAAGCACCCAAAAGGAGATGCATTTGAGTTGTGGTTCACTTGGTCTAACATTAGGTTGACTTTGCGAGGGTCATGAAATCTCTTGACAAACCCACACTATGGATGGATTGAATTGTGGAACCATGCCATAGGTTGAATTATATCATTCATGTGAGGGTTTGGTTGAGAGTGAATGATGGTGTGACACTCATGCCACAAAGTAGTCAAGGAAGAATTCAAAGTAGTCTTTTGGTATCTTCAATTCACTCCATATTATGAATCTCTACAATCAAGGGTGACCAATCTTAGGCATTTCTTGAAGGTGGATGAGATTTGGCAAACCCATGGTGCCCAAATTCATTGTCGACTTCACTAATTTGAGGATCGTCCCACTAAGTCCTTTTTCAAAATGCTTTTTATAAAGGAGGCTATTGAAAAGATTGGAGACCTAAAGATGTCGTTGGGAAGGATAACCAACTAAGAGAGTAATAAGTGGGAATTTGTTAGGCATTATATGATATTGTCTTTGAATCTCAAGGTATGGGAGATGAAGAGAGGGTGGAAAGAATCCGTAGAATAAGAAGGAATATGTGACAATGAGTTGACTTGGTTGGACTTGGCAAAAGATCTAATGACAATTTTCTTAGTTGGGCAATTTCTCATGCGATTTTTTAAAGCCTCACGGGATTTTCTTGGGCCTAACTTGTTCAAGGTTTACAAAGATGTGGTTCGGAAAAAGTCACTAGGTTTTCTCATTAACAAAGGCTTTATCATATATCCCCAAGGAAGGAAACTCATAAACAATTACTACTGTGAGACCAATCACTCTCCTTGATGTTTCCTACAATATCTTAGCTAAATATCTTTCCCTATGGCATAGTATATCTTACCATTTAGCACTAAGCAAGAGAAACATGGTTTATCAAAGGATGGATTATCCTTGACAACGTAGTGTTTGATTGGGAGGGTATGGAATGGGTTAGCCACACGAGATTGAAGGCCTTTTTCATCAAGGATGACATTGAGAAAGCTTAAAGTTGTGTTGAGTGGGCTTTCATTATGGCCATACTACAAGGGTTAAACTTTGGCCACTTTTTTGTTTGGGGTGTGAAAACTTTATTTTCGAATACTTCAATTTGTATGATTTGTTAATCAAGCTATATTTAAGGGCATGTCATAGGTCATTTAGAAAAGGTTTCCCTTTTCCCCTGATCTTATATGTGTTTCCATAGAGGCCCTGGGCTACTTCCTCCACATTTGGATTGCTCGAGGACGCATTAAAAATGTTCTCCTCCCAAGACATAACATTGGACATATGGTCAATGGGCATTAATGACGACTATTTTCTTACTATATTAGAGGAAAAGGAGTTAGTGGATAACACCATGAACTATATTTGGATTTTTAATGAAGCTTCAATCTCCAAGCTTTGAATGGTAAAAATGCTTGAATGCTATAAGCCAACTTAGGAAGATATGTATGATTGGTTAGTTAGTCAACATTGGTAATGGATCTGGTGTGGCCATGGTGGTGTTGCATTAAATATGAAATTAAGTTGATGAGTGGATGCTGCAGCCCTTGTGGTTAGCACTTATATCTAGACATATTCTAATCCAGATTGAAAGTGTTCTCTACTACCCAAGTGTATTATTCATCCCGTTGGGTTTCATTTGTTGAGACCTATCAAGGATGGAGAAATTCCCTTGATATTTTCTTGAAGTCAACTTGTAGGGAGAAAAAGGCTCCATTATGCTAATTGGGGGATCTGTTGCAATGCTAAGGAATGTGATGGTATGGATATGATTGGGTCATTTAATTTTTTTAAACTCAATGTTCCATTCAAAATGGGTGATTAGGGTGTGGATGATTAGGAGAGTTGGAAAATTCTATTGGATAAATACATCCACAAGGGGCACCACCAAGTAAAAAGGGTGGAGGAATGCCAATTTCCAAAACCTATCATTAATGTTGGCTAGAGTCCAAATCTAGGGAACTTTGTGGGTCAATGTATTTGGAAGGCTTGGGAAGTTATTAAGCACTACCTTTCTTGGAAAGGTGACCACTTAGGATGGATATTGTGTTCAATGATCATTGCATTTGATGGTCTCTTCTAGTGCAATATAAATGAATATATTTGGTAAACACAACTTGGTTTTTCACTAAGTATCTGTTCAAAAGAGCAATCTTGTAAAACCAAGATATTTGTTTAGTGGCCACGAGCACAAATTGAAGAATGAGATAGATTGAAAGTAAAGTTTCAGCGAAGCACATCAAATAAGCAAATCATTGAGAGGGTACAAGAGTTGGTCACTGGAAACCCATTCCACAAGTTGTGGATGCCTACTCTTGCTATAACATGGTCGAAAGATTGGAGGCGAAATTGCTCAAAAGGACTAAAAAGGTATAAACCAATTGATTTGTATTGGTGGCTCAAACCCATGGAAATCCTTGAAGCTAAGCTAAACAATATCTAGAGGGTGTTCTCTCAACACTCTATGAAGTTGTTTCATCTCCAAGTAGAGTGGTAGGTTTTTATTAAGATACATAGAGCCATTGATCCATGATTCTCAACGACCTTCTACTTGGTCGACACTTCAAGCTATACCTTGGATCTGCCCAACCCAAATGTCATTTCTATCACAAAGATGAAACAATCAAACATCTATTCTAATTTTGTCCCCATGCCAAGTCATTCTAGCAATGGTGTATTGTTAACCCCTCCTAGTGTTAATACTGAGAAGTTTGCTCTCATTGGTGATAATCTCTCATGGGTAGTGGAGTTTCATGTAAAATGGAAGTCTGTTATCTAGACTATAGGTTTTTTTCTTATATCGATGAAACAAGATGAATGTATTTTTAAAAAATGCTCAATTCGATAAGTTCGCTTGTTATGATGGAGTTCTTATATGTGTTAAAATTCACTTGTAGTGTAGGGGAAAGTTGGGAAGGTGGACCTTGAGTTAATGCATCTCATGTGTATTCTAGAATACTTGGAAGTGGCTTCATTCATAATGAGTAGGGTTCCACTAGAGGTTCATTCTCTTAGGCTCACATAGAGCTAGTAGCATACCACTTGGTTCAGGAACATAATAAATGTTGACAACAAAGTTGAGAGCATCTCAACAAGTTGCTCCTTCCTTGGAACCAAAACGACAAGTTTCCCAAGCTTGACTTGGGCATCTCGATGGAGAAACACCTTGAGTAGTGGAATGATGATGGATGGGACCCTGCTATGTAGTGGCACGAAAAACAATCAATAACATAACTAAATACTAACTCACATATGTCGAGATGTGAAACATGACAATGAGAACAACCAAAGGAGCCACGGGAGGAAAGGTTATGTTGAGTATGCAGAAATGGAGATGTAGAAAATAAGAAACACTTTCTCCTACACTATGCATCATACTCACAAATCAAAGAGAGGTCATTTCTTCATATTATAGACAAATAATCAACATTTCAAGAGGATCTACTGACAGATACGTCAATGCTGGATGAGAAATTGATGTAGGGAAGAAGCAAATGGTCGAGAGTAGAGTCAATGTGGCAACTAAACATTGACGTAGAGCGAAGGAGACCATACTCGGCTCAGTAAAACAAGTCAATGATTGATTTGAGTCTTGCCATTAAACCATTAACTCAAATATTGTAACTTCTTGTACTATTCACTTAAGAAAATTACACAAAAAATGCGAACATTGTGATATCGTATAGTCACTCAATCTTATGAAAGGTTAAATAAACATTTATCTTTTTACTTGTCTATCTAAACTACTTATATTTCCATGTGCTGAGCATTAATTAAAACACATAATTTACCAATAATTTTTCTTCCTTTCTCAATGATTATTTTTGATACATTTTTCATAAAAATTTAAAATTATAATTTAACCACATAAAAATTATTATTATTATCATTATTATTTTTTACCAAAATTAGAATGAACAAATATAATATTTTAATTTACAATTAAACATATTAACTCTTTTTACCTTATTTATTACAACATTGAACTCATTTTTCTAAGTAGTTGAAAAAAAATATGACTCGAGCATCTTTCTATACATAATCCAAATCAATTTAAATTTCATCATTAGATTAATTTACCTTTAAAATTTTCTATATACTTTTTAAATTTCATCATTAAATTAATTTACTTTTAAAATTTTCCATATACTTTTCCTTCCTATAAAATAAAGTCCTTTTTAGCATATGATTTATTTAGTTACTACCTACTTTATTTATATTATTATCCCTCTCCATTTACAACTTTTTAAAATTTTCATTCAAAATACATTGGTTCAAATTTGATTTTTATTTTAAAAAAATGTTTAATTGGGTTTAAATTTGATTTTTATTTTTAAAAATTTGTTTAATTTAGTTTAATTTTTTTTTTAAATTTGATTAATTTTTTTTTAATTTAAACTAATTTTCTTCTTCATTTACTTTTTTCTAATTATTTTATAAATAAATAAAATTTTCATTTAAAATAAATTGATTTAAATTTGCAATTTTCTCTTCTCTTTACTTCATATTTTAATAATAAATAATTAAATTTGTTTCACGATTTCAATAATTAAATATATATTTATTCATTTCAATGCTTACTTATATGAAAAAGATTCTAAAATATAAGTTGCTAAACGGAGAAGAATTTTGTTACGGAATATTTTCTATCCTTCCCAAATTCTTTAATGAAACGGTACTTGATACATTTTTATATGTTTAAATATTAATTTCTCGAATGCCTAACTAATGATGAAGATACTAACAACGCACTTTATATATTACGAGAATCTATGAATAGACTTTTTAGTTTTTAGTTTAATATTTATAAATAAATACTTCTCCCTATATAACCCACGTTATGATGCTTCATATTTCAATCGATCATATATAAATATAACCATTGTACATTGTATGTTGTGACATTTGAAATTTGATAGTTATATTTCCCGAATAAATTGACAAAGTCTATTTCATGAGGAGTTATACGTAGATAGTGCTATATATATCATGGTGACTATTGGTGGATGTGACCACAAAAAACAAAAGTAGTAAACCCTTGCCAACTTGCATCAATAATTTAATATAATCATGCATACCTGTACATGTTACATGCTACATATTGCATAGGCCTCGACGTTGTCCACTAACAATTATATCTATACGAATCATTTTAAAGTAATATGTAGCCCAACATAGCAAGGGACTTTATTTTATTTTAAAATAAACATTTTAAAACAACTTTTTCAAAATAAACATAGCAATGTAATATGTTGCAAAGGAGCGAGTTCATGTTTTAAGTTGTGAGAGTCTTGTGTGTTATTGGGTTAAGTTGTGAGAGTCTTGTGTGTTATTGGGTTTTGTATGCTACTTATTTTTGTTGAAAGTAATGGAAAGAATAGGTATATCAATTATCAATAAATATGTTTTTTAATTTTCAAAAAACATTTTTTTATTTATGTGTTTATTTGGGTTAAGAATAAGAATCGATTGATTGAGTTGAATTAATTGAATCATAATCATTTTTTCTTATTTTTGATGATTAAAAACAAAAGTAATCAATATTGCCTAGTGGCAATGTTAAAATTCAATGGATAGGATTTTTTGAGTAAGCAATGAAAGCAATATTAAGAGAGACAAAGACGAGTTTGACTCGACTAAAAGTAGTTATGTAATTGATTCAATCGAACCTGATACATATAAAGCGTTCTTCTATCTTCTGCTTGATAAATAAGTAATGGGGGACAGGGGTTTGGCTTGGTGGTCAATCATGCACATAACCTTGCAAGCAAAAGAGTTAATGCCTTTTCGAAGTGAGATAACCTTGCAGTGCAAGGATGGTCACTTCGATCTCTAAGTGAGAACCACACCAAAGTATCATGGCTTTCCTTATGATCCCCTTCTAGTTAATGGCACTTAATTAATTCATATCTATATTACCCAAGCTCACAACATAAAGCAGCATGAAATAAATTGAAAAAAGAAGAAGGAAAGAATCATCGTTCAACATATAAAATACTTCTTATATTCAACTTGTGCAATGCATGGATATTTTACTAACCATTATTTATGCTTTAACATGTCATAAGTGCAGTGAAGAAGCTTTAATTCGAAGTAACGTTAAAGCTATCTTGGATATTTCTCTCCACCTCTGCCTCAACATGTTGTAGTTTCATCATAAATTGAAAAACATCTTAGGAAAATGCTCTTTAGAATTTAATGAACAATATGTAGAAATTGAAGTTGCCATAATTTGTTACTACCTATAAATATTGAATAAAGTGACCAAAATAAAGTGAACAAATCGGTGCAAACAATATAATAGAATTGGTGATCAATTCATTTTAAATATACAAAACATTAGTGTGTGAAGACATCATATCTATGATCTATGCAAGACAAAGTCATTTGAATATACAACACCTTAGTGTGTGAAGACATTATGTAATGACAATTATTTTCCTTATAGTATATGAAACATTAAAGGGTGAAAAATAAACATTTAAAGTTATAAGTAATGTTAGATTAATTTCTAACATTACATGAATTAATAACTTCTAGCATCATTACATTTAATAATATCTAAATTAACGACGGATTTTCAAAAAAAATAGTCACATTACACATTACACTTTAATATAAGGCCAAATAAGACACACATATGTGAATGGTTTAAATAAATTTTCAAGCATAACATTCATAAAAAAAAAATATAGTTCATGGATTTTTAACACGAACTTTTTTAGAAATCATGTTTCTTATTAAAATCACATTTTTTTTCTTCTTTCTTATAAAAGTTTTATATGTATACGCCAAAGCTAAAAAAAAATTCTGAAGTGTTCCCAAAGTAGATAAAGATTCTTTTGTCACCTTCGATGCTGATATGATATCTTTCAACTAAGCGTACAGGGTCATATGATATCTTTCCACTAAGGATACATGCTACGTGATACGGTCCAAAAAATACAACTTGAGTTCTAGGATTAAGTGGGGCGCAAAAAGAATTGTCTTGCAACATCACGAAAAGGCAAGATAAACATGGAAGCATAAGTATAAGTGGTATCTATCTTGTTTTGATTGCTCACAAGATGCCAAATGATAGAATAGTGGGTAGTTAGGTTTAAGCTAAAGATGAAGTGTATCATGTTAGTGTTCAACAACCTCAAGAATATATTATTGAACATATACATGTTTTGGTCGGCTTGGACTTGGGCTAGGGTTAGGGTAGGGCTAGGGTTAAGGTTGTGGTTGTAGTTTTTTTAATTTGTTAGATTATGTGATTTGGATTATGTTAAGACATTATTATTACAGTAAGGGTTAATTATAAGGGTTAATTATAATAAGGTAGTTGTTACAAAGCGATGCATTATTGTAAATAATGAAACACTTTAATGAGAATTATAAATGAGAATGCATAAGCTAGATTGTGATTAATGAATACACTATTAATGTGTTGCATATAATTCAATCTAGATGAAAAAAAGTGCTAATCTTGTTTAAATGAATTAATTATACTTTAACACATAAATAAATAAATAAATAACCCCAAACAAATAATAAATAATAAGATCAAGATATAATGAATTATTTTGCTAAAAAAATGAGTTATAAAGAATGATATAGTTAGAACAACGCGATAAAAGAATTATCAGTATAAATCTACTTCAACTTTGGATCTACCAAGCGTCGAGAGGGATCATCCTTTGAGGGGAAAACATTTTTAATTTAAAGTACAAAAATTGATAAAATGTTTGCACCTAAAGGGATTTGATCTGAAGATCCTATACTAGTTTATATTTCAATTAAAAAACAAAATAAAACTTTGGGAAATTTACATGATTACAAAGTTGAATAAAAACAAAGTAACAATCTTAATTGATGAAAAATGTGAATAACAACAAAGAAAATTTTCATGGCAACGCAAATCATATATTTCAATTAATTTTTTCCAATTTTAATTAATTGGAATATATATATATAATGTGGTTCACGCCCATCGGGTCACTACATCCACAGAAGAAATCCAAGGGGCCCACCCGAAGGGGCCTCACCTTATTAGGTTATTTCAGAGCCTATCCCCGACACCAAACTTGGGTGCCTAACCCGAGAGGACCTAGATAATTGAACCATCGACCTCGACCTCGTAACGGCTTGGTCACGGAGACCGGGCTCCAACCAATTGAGCTACCCCATAGGGATATATATATATATATATATATATATATATATCAGAATATACATTAGAACAAAAAACATACATGTTGTTTGAGCTTCTAAATAACAGCATAATAATTATTTTTTCCATCAGTTGGATCGCCTACTTGCTTTGATGTCATGGGAATGATGATGGGCAAGCCGAGAGAATGGCTCTCCATACCTGGGCGCTGTGAGTAGATGTCCAAGAGAGTGTGTTGCAAACATGCCAATTGCTCCATGCATAACTTTAAGTCGACAATATCGCTTTGCATTTCAAAATCAATAGGATGTCCTCCTATGCAAGATGCGTGCTACTTGTTCCTCTACATCGAGAGTAGACCCAAGCTTGAGGGGGAGGATGAGCTTGGGGAGGGATTCTTGGCGTCTCAAGGCCAATTGTACGGGAATGATCTAATTGGTGACTAGATTTCCAATCGAGAAACATGACAAGTTTCGTTGGTTCGTAGTAAAGAGGCGAACCTTCCTCATCCCAAACTATTATGTAGCTCTAAGGATTTGAAGTTTTTAGGTTGGATAGGCGCAAGAGGGCATTGATCTTTCTGCAAACTCAAGTTCGAAGATTGCACCCCGATCTCTTCCTCGCAACAAGGAATCTACATCTCATTTTTTATACCAATCTTCTCATCTATTAACTGAGTTAGCCCTAACTTTCAAGGTGGCCTCTTCTTCGTCAATTCCCTCTTGATAATCCTTGCTCAAATCTGAAGCATCATAAGAGTTTTCCCTTGCTTCTTGATTGGCTCTTCCTCTATTTAAAGCCCATTGACCACGACAAGGTCTCCCCCTATCCCCGAATCTCGACATTCTGAGAATTCGCCTTCCCCAAAGTAGATTCCAAGGGGGTTTAGAGGATACCCTAGTCTTCCAATTGAGCCAAGCGTGACATCAATGCTTTGTCGAGAGCGTTATAATGGGGATCAAGCCCTCTGTCCCATCCATTCCTAGCTGATTAATGAAGATTTGTATAGCCATTACTGTGAGAATTCTATGGCTCTGATACCATGTGAGAATTCTAAATAGGTTCAAGACCATGAAAGAATTCTAATAGCCATTCGATCTTCAATACCTGCAAAACAAACTCTCTGAAATATTATACTGGAAGGCTAATTTAATAAGGAGCTCCCAAGCTTTGATAGCATGTGAGAATTCTATGGCTTTGATACCATGTGAGTGTAAAATTAGTCACAGCAGATCTAATGAACAAGTAAATCAATCACAATAGATGAAACTCAGAAAAATGGTGTAAAACTGTGCAAAGCATGCATCAGTGCTCAATATCCCAATGAGGGTGAATAATTACAATACAATACAGTAACAATGACTGAGCAATTGGAATTGACTAAGAAGGTCATTCGAATTACTGAATGGTGTAGCTTGGCTCCAACTAGGAGTCCTCATCATCAATCAATGGTGGTCATCAATGCACAAGAACCAGTCATCCAGGTGTCAATCTGAGTCTAACTGAGTGTAACAAGTGTAACTCAAGTGTGTAGCACTGATATAGGGAAGGAGGCTCAGTGGAGGGCGCATGGGAGGCTTAACTGAAGTCAGAACAAGTCATCTAGTCAATCTGGAGGTCCAACGGAGTGAAACAGTCAGTCGGGAGTGAAACTAGCCTCAAATCAGGGAGAATTGGAGCTAACTGAGTGTAAACTGAGGTGGTAGGTGAAGAAGTGTGCCCTTCTCTGGCAGTAGGTGAGAAGTGGGTGCCTTCATGACTAGGAGGGCTAAAGAACTAATGTAAGAAGCTCCCGGGTGCTAGAATAAGGTGGGTAAGGTGCTGGAGGCATCAACCTGGTGACTGGGATGCATGCAAACTCTAATTGCATGCAAGGTCCTGAAAATGATGATGTGGATATCCGAACAGTGAGAATTATAAATAAGTTCAATACCATAGAAGAATTCTAATAGCCAAGGATCTTGAAGCAAAGAAGTCCTCACAAGAATTATTCAGAGATTTGAAAGAATAATATTGAAACATAAGCATAAGAGAGAGGACTCAATTAATGTAAACTTCATCTTTATATTATTCATCAATATGAATACAATATATAATGCATCTTAGAAAAGAAAATAGAATGCCTTAGAGGCAAGTTTGAAAAGCTCAAAAATGCAAGCTTACTTAAAAAAGCATAAAACCCCCAAAGATAACAAAAGCACCTTCCAAATTTGTTAAGAGGCTCATGAATTATCTAAATGAGGTATGGCAGCTACTGAGTGATGAAAATGGAATGTGATGATGACTTTTGGAGAGAAGAAAAGCAAGGAGGGCGAGTTGGTCAAGTAGATATAGTTTCCAAGTCAAACTAGCTTTACCTTATCCACTAGAAAGCAGAAAAAGCAGGATAAAGCTGTCTAAAGCAGGGAGGTGCACTTCTAAGCTAGGAATAGCATGAAATCAAACAAAATCTCAGGAAATCTGATCCATAATCTATCCAAATTCGCCCTAGTTACTCAGGATGGCATGTGGTCGCATAAAAGACAAAAATTAGGCCAACTACATAGTATGAACCTAGGAAATTAATCATGGAAGATTAATAAAATATATCCGAAGTCTGAAGTGTTTTTTTGAATGTTCCAACAATTACTGCGGAGTTAAGAGAGTGATCCGATCGATCAAAGCTCCATATCCTTTGTCGCATCCATCCCACACCGAAGGTACCCTTGCTGCCAATATCAAGCCATATAAGAAGACCCTCCTCATTTATTATCGTGCTTCTACTTAATGCCATGCAGTGCCAGGTGGTTGGGCGGTTGCATTGGATGTGCGTTGTGTCATATCCAGGAGATCAATGCAATGACACCCATTTGGGAAACTTTAGGGCCAACAGTGAAATTTTTGTTTATTTAATATTTTATTATTTTACTAAAGTGCCACATGTCAACTCCAAGTTGAGCATGAAATTACACTTCTCCCTTATACTAAGCTATAAAGCTGCAATAACTAAAATAATAAAGATAATTATGAAAATCTCAACCTTACTAAATAATCTTAAAAAAACATTTATAAAATTTTGTACATGCATATACACCATAAATATATATAATTACAATAAAAGAATTAAAATAGATACAAAACCATCTCAATAATACCATAAATATATATAATTACAATAAAAGAATTAAAATAGATACAAAACCATCTCAATAATACCATAAATATATATAATTACAATAGATACAAAACCATCTCAATAATACCATAAATATATATAATTACAATAAAAGAATTAAAATAGATACAAAACCATCTCAATAATAGAAAATGAAATTTCTAAAAATCAATGCACATCTATCTTAATTCAAATTTATAAAATATAGGGAAAAATAAAAAAATAATTGAGATGCATATCTTTATAGTGAGCAAGTAAACAAAGTTCTTTTCAAGCTTATCTAATACAGGTGTCATATCCAAACCGTCATTCCATACTTTTCCAAAGTGCCAAATTGTAATTGAGATCGACGCAACCTACGTGGCGAGGAAACATTCCATTCTTCAAAGTGGGATAATATATATATTTTTACCATAACATTATTATTCTATAAATTAGTCAATTAATCACGCAAGAATCAAAATAGATAATTCAAAACAAATAATCTACATCCATGGCAACTCATGTGTTGAATCAATCTTGGTTGTTAGCGAATCAAAGCCATGATCCTTTCTTTAAATTAAAATGGGGGAGACTTTAGATGATAGAAGAATCCACGAATAAACTTTTAATTATTAATTTAATATTTATAGAGCCCATGTTATATGCTTTATTTTAGAATGGATTTGACAACTTAATATATGTAAATTTCATATCGTTAGATGGGTAAAGTAGTCATAGTTGCCAAACTTGAGTTGACAAATTCCATTTCGAATGGAGTTGCGCCTTATATAAATTTGTGGAACGGTTGATGGATGTGACCACACTTGCCAACTAACATCCACAATTAAAGAGTTTTTTTATAGATATCATTATTAGTGCAAAATGGATCTTCCTCATGACCCACATAGGTTGAGAGCTTATGAGAAGACAAAGACCCGTGGCTACGGTTTACCTTAGCCACTTTATCTTGTCCCTCTCAGCGTCCCTTCGATGGTGAAGAAGACATACAGAGGACACATAGTTGTTGGAAGATTGTATATCTGATTGCCTTGATTTAGTAATGAAATTTCAAGTTTGGGTATCGATTATAAAGAAGATAGTATAAGTAGGTCTAATGGTTAAGAAAATGTGTTTTCTCATAGGAGGTTATAGTTCAAATTTGAAGGGGGTAGGGTATAATCCTCCGTTGACTTTAGCAGTCAAATCGTTGCGTGGAGGGGGATCCCTTGTCCCACAAACAAATGGGTCTCATACACCAAATTGGTGTCTAGGTTGGCTGTGACCTTAAAAATATATTATTATTATTATTATTAATGAGCCTAGCCAATATAAAAACCATAACCAATGAAAGGATCTTTGTGAAGTCATGAATGTGGCTTTACAACCACGTTTTGGACAAAGCCTTGATTATGTTAGAAGTGAAGCTAAGTATTTTGTCTAGGTTCATAGAAGCTATTCTTTATGAAGAATTCTACCATCATAATGTTCTAAACAGGAAAAGTGCTAACTAGAGAGAAAATTGGTCTTTAATAGTTTCAAACAAAGTTGCTTCTTAAAAAATAGGATTTTCTCAAATTAAGAGTAAAATTATAAAATTTATTTTGTCATGATCATTAGTTGTGTTCAATGTTAGACAAATAAGGATCCTATGGCTCTAAAGGCTTTGAAGAGTAGTAACAAAAGAAAAATAATATTGTGATAGCGCAACCATAGCCAAAAGTACCAACACAGTCTATTAAATTGATTATAGAACTTGTCAAGCTAGATATTTAGCCTGCTAGGCTAGTTTTTAGATAGATGGATTGATTTTTTTTCCTCGACGAGGGGAATTTTTTAGAAGATTCAAAGAAGAGGACTATCTAGACATTATACCACCAAATGACCCATATGATAAGGACATTGATGACCATGTATTTTCCAACATTAGAAGGTCTCATTTACACAGTGTGATAGCTAGGACAACTATGGTCCCCTTTTATGAGGTCATGGGTTGTATTATTGACCACACAAATGTAGAAAACATGTTTATTATTAATGATCAAGGAATATGCATAACATCTTTTAAACCTTTGGAATTGGATAAATACTATAAGTTTCATGACCTATTGGTGGAAGAATTTCATAAAACCAAGGACGATAAGAAACTGCAAGTGGTGGATATAACGAAAAATATTTCAAGCCAAGAATGATCAAATTTACACCACTACCAACTTAAGAATTCCTTATATATGTGTGTGTATGTATATGTTGTTGTTGTAGTAAGTAGACTTTATGGAGAGACAACTGCCATTGATTTTAAGGAGGCATGGGTACCACTAATTTACACCATGACTACACAAGGTGTTATTTTTAGTTGCGCAAAAATTCTATCTAATACCATGAAAAGAGCATTAGAAAGAGCAAAGGAACACAATCTCAACACTCTTCCAATAGTCTACATGGAATCATACTTGTTGGATATTATATGTGCCAACAATCCTTTTCGATGTCTGGGATAGGCATGCAACATATCAAATAATCATGTGCATACGTACTGCTAGAACATATGGAAAAATAAATATAAGTATTTGTGATAATTTCCTTTCTCAAGTTTTTGAGTTGATATTCTACATACATACCCTTAGGATATCTAATGAAAATGCAACTACTTAGTAGCATTGGGGATTAGCACATTGAGAAGGATTACACTTATATAAGAATCTATGAAGTTATTGTATCCTCAGAGACATTCCTAGGGTTTGTGCCCAATAGACTAGTGTTGAGGGAGATTGTCAGGTAAATTATATAGTTTCAACAATAAACCTTAGTCATCTTGTTATCAAACTAGGAATTGTAGGAAAATGAGTTATAAACACTATATGTGCAGGCAAGTGGGGTATATCATATGACGTCACTACAAGCTAATAATTTATGGACAGTTTGAAATCTACTAAATCAGATATTAAAAACTAAATCTGGGGACTTAGCCTAGAAAGTGCAATAAAATCTTTCAAAATAAGAACTACTTTATCCTATCAAAGGCAGAACACTGTAAATACTGAAATCCCAAGCTAAAGAATCCAAACTGTTGATAAAATAAAACTATCTTGAGTCTAACTTCTGTTACTAACAGTTCAAGTGATGATTATACACAATCTATCTTATTAAAAATTAAATATAAAAGCTTTGTGATGACCAAATTGAGAAGATCTAATATGCAACTTCAAATCCTACCTATATTGAAACTGAGAGCATAGTGGCTAAAATAGAGTACATACAATGAACTGAAAATGAACTAGACTAACATTGATCTAGAGATGGACTAAACTAATGTTGTGTACATAAATGAGCACTAAAATACAAACACATATACAAACGTAGAAAATGAGTACTGGAAATGGAATGGTGATTACTGTAACATGGCAAATGCAAAATATGGACCTAAGGGTGCTAATACAAAGACTGAATTCAAAAACTAATTTAAACATTTCGTATTTTAACTCCTAAGTTAAACATGCATACTCCTTGATGGAATCCATATTTCGATTCTCAATGTCCAAATGAGATAGTCACTCTGATCAGATCTCAAACTATGAGTGCAATAATTGTAACAAAATACTTTACTGTATAAGAGGAAGATAGTTTTATATTGTTTGTAGCAAAGTAATTGTTATGCTTTTCGTTCTATATTAATAATTTGGAATATAAGGAACATATAATATATAGAGCAACTAGCTCAACAAACTATTTGATTATATC
The DNA here is from genome assembly GCA_027924585.1 of Larix kaempferi. Taxonomy (NCBI): domain Eukaryota; kingdom Viridiplantae; phylum Streptophyta; class Pinopsida; order Pinales; family Pinaceae; genus Larix; species Larix kaempferi. The sequence continues at coordinate 988,618 of BSBM01000068.1, read as the reverse complement.
TGAGTGGTATGCAAATGCAAGGCTAACAAGATTCTACTATGATACGAAAGTGATCAAAATCTATCATAAATGATATGCATAGGAGTCCTAATTGATACCTATAATTACTGAGAATAGAATAATGTTGGGTATGTGTTATATTCTTTTCATATGTATGGGGGGGGCAATGCTTGTCAGTGGTGTGCCTAACGATCCCTCTGACACCTTCACGAAAACAATCATTTTCGTTTGCGAGCGCAGCGAGTGCCAAATTTTTTGGGTTGTTTTCGGCTATTTTTGGGGATTTTTCTAAAAATATTAATTTAATCCCGGTTAAGGGATTGGGGTCTATTTTCTAATCCAGGTTAACGGATTAGGGTATTGGATGCTGTGGAATACCTACATTGTATTGTGAGTGATTCATAATGAGAATGAGAAAATAAGAGGCACAACTCTAAGTTTTGTTGGTTTTCCCGGTTAAGGGTTTCGAGGGTAAATCTCTGTGTATTATGTGTGAATGTTGTGGTGTAATCTCTATTTTGATTAAAAGAATATGTATGCTTTGCTTCTCTACACAGGTTTAAAACTTACAAATGAAGGCCTAAATATTGAATAAGGAATCTCAACTGTAGTCTTTAACTTAATTAATAGTTAAGTGCAACAATGAGACTGCAATGTGGATAACACCCTGTACTGGAAGATAATAGTTTGCTTAGACATCAATTAGTTTTGATCCTTAGTAATATTTCAACAAGCCAATGTAGAGTACTGATTTAAATAACAAAGCCTAAATATTGAAACAACATTAACCTATCTAAAACCTGAAAATTCATATCACCTATCTAAAAATTGGCTACTGTTCCTAGACAAGTTATTGTGTATAGTATCTACATAATATAAATGTAAAAGAAGAAGTGATCAATCTATCTATGATAAGCAATGCATCCAATATACAAGTGGAACCAAGCAGTGTCTTTTGCTTATGGAGATCACAAATCAAAAGAATCTAACAAGTCCTATGATGTAACACAATGGATCACAACTCATATGCATATATTTGCTAAGGCTTACTATGCAGAGCTATCAATAATGCCTATGATGATAAAGAACAAGCAAGTGCATAACTAATATAACATAGGACATATGATAAATATCAGCGCCAACATGCCTTTTCAAATTACTAATCAAACTATGCTATGATTCCTCTTTTCATGTTTATCTATAAGTTGAAAATGAATATGAAATACTTAGAATGCAAACAAGAACGAGTAATAGTGCAGAACTAGAAGGATGATTTACATAAACATAAGAACTTCAAGATTATATTGTGCTAGTGTGTGTACAGGTGATTTAAGAACAAGTGTTGAAAGAAGTAATTGGAAACACCTTCAAGGCACACATTTGCAATACATCTATGCAATGAACGAGATAAACATACATAAGATTAAATTTATACAGTGAATGATGATAACAACACAACTATACAATGAACATCTAACTAAATACAAAACACAGAAGCAATGCCTTCCCAGATCAGTGGGCCCTCCTTCCTAGTAAGGAAGCCGTTAATAAACTATTCCACAATAACTGAAAAGAGAAACACGATATTCCCGAACTCAAACTTCCATTATCAAAGAAGATACCATTACAGTAGCATCCAATTGAAAGTCACAATTGATTTTGATAGCATAACAACATACACAATCTCCAGGAGCTTCTACATCAGAGTTTTCATATATGTATACATGGCGAATATCTCAAAATAGAAAAAACAGAGTTTTAAAACCCCCCGTGGGTCATTACCAGTGCAGTACATGTGACTTGAACCATCGAATTAAAACATCATAGCAGTTCTTCAAATTAGGATTTCCCTCATGACAACCCAATTGCTTTCCACCATTCAAACTCAAATCCCACTACATGTGCTCAATTATTCGTATGCCACCCGCTCGTGCAGATCTTGTGGGTTGTTGACCCACTACTTGTTCCAATGCCCCATTCTATGTGCAAAAAAATAGGTATGCCTAGAGAAATAGAGACTATCTGATAAGTATTCCCCTGTCTATCTGATAAGTACTCCCCCCACAGGGGGCAAACAAAACCCCCAATAAGGGAAAGATTACCCCCATTTCTAGAAGAGGAAACCTTTCCGTATCAATCTACTACAACTCATATATCACTAGAGGATGATCCATTTTTTTCTCTAGACAACAATCAAGGCACATTATCACCAATATAACAAGAAGATCATCCTTCGTTGTTAATCCAAGAGGAAATTACCCCCCCATAGAATGTGGTTAGTTATGTAGATATTCTTTGCATAATCATCTCCCATTAATCCTTACTTGACTAAATCTCATGTAAGCACTGTCCTCACAAAGCCACCATAGCTAAGGGACCATCACCTACTTACAATTGACCAAGGACACATTGAAACCTTTTCAAAACATTCATTCTATTCATATGAAGAAATTCTAGAGGAATATATCTTCTCCACAAATGAAGAAATATTAGAAGCTTTGAATGATCAAGAGATCCCTTGGGATGTCCTTCATCATAGGTCATCATTTTCTCTGCGGGATCAACTCACCAAGTTACAAATGGCTTAGAAATACACCATTGAGTCAAAAGATTTTATTCCCTCCAACCATATCGACTAGTTTAAAAACCCTATACTAGCTCTTGACATTTTTGAGGAAGGAAACATGGATAATATTTCACCCACCATTCAAGTAAATATATCTATCAAACTGGGAATAGTTGAGAACATCTCCATTGGTGCTTCTTGTTCACCACAAGAAATCTCTGATTACACCACCCTGCTCAAGGAATTTCGTGTTGTTTTCACTTGGTTATACATTGAAATGCCAAGTCTCAATCTTTCTATTGTGGAATGTCATATCGATACATGGCCCAACGCTATGCTAGTGCAATAAAACAGATACCAATCCATACATCTAAATATATTTCCATTAAATCCGAGATCGAGAAACTCCGCCAAGCTGGGTTTATTTTTCCTATTGCTTACACATCATGGGTATCTAATCTAGTACCTATGAACAAAAAGAAAGGCACCATAGAAGTCTGCGCTGAATTTCATAATCTTAACCACGCTTGTCCCAAAGATAACTTCCCCACACCCTTTATTGATCAGATAATTGATTCATGTGCCAAACATGAAATATTATCCTTTATGGATGGTTTTTCGGGCTATAACCAGATACCATTCACCCACATGACCAATACAAGATAGTGTTCACAACACCATGGGGAACATTTGCATATCATGTCATGCCTTTCGGTTTAAAGAACACTAATGCCACTTTCCATAGAGAAATGGATTATGTTTTTAATAACATAGCACATTTCATTCTAGACTTCCTTGATGATTTGACTGCTAAGCCAAGGAAACGAGGTGATCACCTCACCGATTTATGCACTATATTTCTCAGATGCCGTAAGTACAATATTCGATTAAACCCCCTCAAGTGTGTCTTCGTGTCAAAGTAGGACACTTGTTAGGGTTCATTTTTTCACAACAAGGGATCATTGTTGATTCATTGAAAGTTCAATCTATACTCGAAATATCCCCTCAAAGAACACATAGACAATTACAAAGGTCCAAGATAAATCCAACTTCCTTCGCCACTTCGTCCTTGACTATGCAACCCAAGCTCACGGTTTTCTTCATCTCCTCAGAAAGGATATCCCTTTCTAGTGTAATGTCCCCATTTTGACCCCCTTTGTATTAAACCGTAAATGATGTAAATATTGTAATTTAATCATGGTGAGGAGCTCAAGGCCAAGGCCCCACCATTGATTTAGCGTTTCATGTATCGGCAATTAAAAATAGATGCCCATGGTTCTTGTGCGAGATGGGCACAATGTAAATAAGACACCATGTAAATACAAATTTTAATGGAAAAACCCACAACCGGCTATGCAATGCAACAAAAGAGATGGGGCATGACTCTACAAGGAAAGGGAGGGAAATTATTCAAACCTTGAGCCAAGGGTATTAATCCATGTGTCAATGGGGAAACCCATAAACCACCAACTACCCATTTTGTCTCATGTACCCAATCATTTAATTTTTCCAAGAAATTGGTTAAGGCAGTTAATGCCTTGGGAATGAAAGAGTATGGGCAAGCCATTTTCGTGCATGGGCAAGCCATCAACTTGGAAAATCGTGTTTTTGCTTGTGGGGAAAGAAACCACCCACGAAATGGTGCCCAAAGCCATGGGGAAGGGGCAGTCTTCATTCATTCACGCAGTAGGAGCTATCTGGGTCTTTCCCTTCACGTTTTTCAGCAAAAATCCTGCATTTTCCATGCCTGGAAGTTCGTTTTTGTATAGATAGCAGCCTGGGAGAGAAGGGCCACGTTTTTGGGGACTATATGGAAGTCGTTTTTGCCCCTGAATGTCCAATGACGTTTTTCTAAAAACGGATTTGGCTTCCCTGGGTTGTTTCCCAACTTCCCATTTCGTTTTTGTGGGTTCCCACGTTTTCCTGAGTCAGCTGAAACCCCATCTCATGCCTCTCTCTGTAAAAACGTTTTATCTTGCCCCATAATTGGGTTCTGCTGTTATGTGCATCCTTGTTCTTGGTTTGAGCCGGTGAGCTGAAGTGTTGGAGTGGTAGTGGATAGAAGTGGCTTGATAAACCTAGTGGGGGAGACAACCTCTCAAAAAGATCAAGAGGGCTTTGGTTACTCTTCTATGCATACCCTGAGAGCACTAGATAGGGAAGGTATGGCTTGAGGGACTGCACAGCAGTGAAAAGAATACTTCCTTGTGCTGGGTGTGTAGGTATTGTGGGTACCAAGCTAGATAGATCTTGCAAGGTTATCCCTGGCTCTATGCTGGAGCTCACTAGCTTAGCAACTCTTCCTTTCCATCTCCTAGCAGCCTGATAAACCCAATTGTAGATTGGCTTGGCTCATCCTGGTGCATGCTTGGCTATGTGTGAGTCTGCTGTTCCCTGGTTCCTTGTGAGATCATGCCCAGCTCGGGGGTGGCAGTGGTGCTGAGAGATTGAGGAGCACACTGGCCTACGGTTGGGTGGAACGTTGCAGTTGCATAGCCAGTTGTGTGGAACTACCTTCGCATAAGATAAGTATTCTTGTGTTTTATCTTTGCAATTTATCATTTGATGAATGTTATGAATGTATGTGGATGTATTAAACAAATTTGCTTCTGCTGTGTTTTTAAAAGTTTAGGCATTTCCATATGATCTTGTATATTTCTGCACAGATCTTTTATTTCATGGCTGCCACAGAATCTTGAATGTGTGTTAGAGATCAGTAGCATTTATTTGATTACCGTCGTTTTTCCATAGTATGCACAGATACAGATCTTGCATCAATGATCTTTAATTCTAACGTTTTGGGGCTAATTGCCTGGATTGAGCACTATGATCCTCTCTATCACGATGGTACGATAGAGGGGACATTACATTATGGTATCAGAGCTGCGTTGCAGCACTGGGCCGATATGGGCCAAAACTGATAGTAAAGAGAAGAGAAGAAGTTAAGTTTTTCTTAAGAGTTTGGGAAAAATTTTAGTTTAAGTCTGTTTTTATAAAAAAATTTGTGTTTTAAGCCGTTTCGGGAATTCGTTCCGAAATTTCGGAAAGGTTTCGCGAACCTTCCCGCAATTGCGGAAGGATTCCGTGAACCTTCTCGAAATCGCGGAAGAATTTAGCCAATGGCTCCGAAACAGCGGAGAAAATTTTTGTTTAAATGAAAAATTTTCTAAGTGTCGGCGTGAAAATGAATTTTCGGAAGGAAATCTCTTCCGAAATTGCGGAAGGAATTCTCTTCCGAAATTTCGGAAGGATTCCGTGAATCGTTCCGCAACGCGGAAGAGTTCGGCGAGTCGTTCCGAAACGCGGAAGAGTTCGGCGAGTCGTTCCGAAACGCGGAAGAGTTCGGCGAGTCGTTCCGAAGTTGCGGAAGACTTCGGCGAATCGTTCCGCAACTGCGGAAGACTTCAGCGAATCGTTCCGCAACTGCGGAAGACTTCGCCGAATCGTTCTGCAACTGCGGAAGACTTCGGCGAATCGTTCCGCAACTGCGGAAGACTTCGCCGAATCATTCCGAAAAATCACCCGAAATCGAGGAAGCATTGTGGCGGAAGCATTCCGCGAACGGCTCCGGTACTGCGGAAGCCTTCGTCGAATGGCTCCGCAATTGCGGGAGCATTCGCCGAATGGCTCCGCAACTGCGGAAGCCTTCGCCGAATGGCTCCGCTCGGCAAATCGCCCCGCCATTGCGGAAGCGTTCGGCGAACTGCTCCGCAACTGCGGAAGCGTTCGGCGAACTGCTCCGCAATTGTGGAAGCCGTCGCCGAACCGCCCCGCAATTGCGGCAGCATTCAACCAACCTCTCCGCAGTCGCGGGAACATACAGTGAACCGGCCCGCATTGCGGAAGCCTTCAGCATATCACCCCGCCCATTGCGGGAGCATATAATGAACCTCCCCGCAGTTGCGGGAGCATATAATGAACCTCCCCGCAGTTGCGGGAGCAGTGTGTGAACCGCCCATCGCGGCAGGATTCAGCGAACTGCCTGTTGCGGCAGGAATTTGCGAACCGCCCGATGCGGCGTGATTCCTAAAAAAAAAAAAAAAAAAAAAAAAAAAAAAAAAAAAAAAACGAGGGCGCTGCCCTCGACCCGCCCTGCTGTGGTGCAGGGAAGCCACAAGGGGGCAAGCCCCCTTGACCCCCTTTTTTCTTTTTCCCCTCATATTTTCATTGTTGTGATTTGACGAATTATCGGTATGGCATTTTTCCACATGCATGAAGTAAATTGTGAATTTCTGAGAATGTAATGCAGCTAACAATTGTGTTGATGAACACATTTCAGAGAGTCACAGTTACAGCAGGATAACACTCTAGATAATACAGTGGAAAAAAAATTTTGGATCTTGGTTGGGCCAAGAAAATGCACATCATGAATGATGCACAGGATCCCTATGAACCTGAGACAGATGCCATGGGAGAGAACATACAGGTTGAGAATGCTGAAACAGAATCTAATGGGAGAAGAAATCAAGAGACCCCTCCAGATGTTGCAGCCACCATGAGAAGCCTAAGGGTGGAGTTGCAAAGCTGTAGGGAAGATAATGAAAGGATGATTAAAGCTCAGGAAGAACAAAATCAGCTGAATGCAGCCATGCTTCAGAGTTTAACAGACATCCAAAGGCAAATAAACTCTGGGCATCAGATATCAAATCCAGAAAAGGGTGGGAGTAGCTCTAGAAGAAATTCCCGTAAGAGGGCCAGTAGCCCAAGAAGAATTTCTACAGACAACACATATAGTCCAGAAATCTCTTCTAATGAATCATCTGACTCTGAAAAATCCATTGAGGGTTCAAGCTCTTCATCTCACAGGAGCAAGAGGAAGAAGCACTACAAGAACAGTTCACATGGGGAATTTAAGAAGGCAAAACCTCCTACATTTGACGGAGAGGTAAAATCTGGTCAAGAAGCTGAAGCTTGGCTTCTTGGGATGAGAAAATACTTCCAAGTCCAAGACTACTCGGGAAATATGAAAGCAAGGGTAGCCATCTTCAACTTGAATGGAAGAGCATCTATATGGTGGGAACACACCAGGCAAGTGAAGAAGATCAATGAAAGGAAGATCGTGTGGAAGCAGTTCAAGAAATACTTCAAGCAGAAGTACCTCTCGGATAGGTACTATGATGATAAGATCAAAGAATTCCATGAGCTGAGATTGGGACAATCGACCATGGAAGAATATGCAAACAAGTTCTTGGAGCTGCTGAGATATGTCAAGTACATTCGAGAGGATAAGGTAAAAATTCAGCGTTTCCTAAGTGGACTACCCCAGTCATATAAAGACAGAATTGAGTTTGATGAACCTCGAACTCTAGAGGAGGCCATAAGAAAGGCCAAGTACTGCTTCGATCAAAACAGAAGCAAACCCGAATTCCATAAGGCATGGAAGGATAAGAAAAACGAAAAGTTTGATCAAAGGAAGAAGGGGTTCAAGCCTCCTCAATTCAGGAATCAGCAAAGGCAGCCATCACAGGTTGTGACTAAGCCGACTAGGATGATGGGAGATAAGCCAAGAGATCCAAAGGAGCCAAGAGAACCACTTCAATGTTGGGGTTGTGGAGGAGACCACATGCTTCGGAACTGCCCACATAGGAATGGGAATGCAAATCAAGTTCACAACATCCAAGGAGCTGGAACTGTGGGTCAAGTGGCGAGGACAATCCCTAGAATCTATGCAGCAGTGGACGACCGCCAAGCAGATCATCAGTCAACTGTGGTTGAGGTTGAAGGTAAGATTGCTAAGCAATCTGTTTCTATTTTGATTGATCCTGGATCTACTCATAGTTATGTCACTCCTAGAATTGTTGAGATATGTGCTTTCAAGAAATTAAAGCATAGTAAATCCTGGTTAGTTCAACTAGCCACTGGAACCAAGAGAAAAGTTAGCGAAATAGTAGAGAAATGTCCATTAGAGATGGATGGGCTATTCACTTATGCAGATCTGAATATTTTGCCACTGGGTTCCTATGATATTCTCATTGGAATGGATTGGTTAGAAGCACACAGGGTTAAACTTGACTGCTACAATAAGACATTTGAATGCATGGACGAAGAAGGAAATCCGAGGGTTGTAAAAGGCGTTCCAAAGGGGACTTCCGTTAGACAGATTTCAGCCATGCAGCTGAAGAAGTTCTGTAGGAAGGGATGTCAATTGTATGCAGCCCACATTTTAGAGGCAGCAGAGAATGAGACTCTGAAACTGGAGGACTATCGTGTATTGCAAGAATTCAGGGATGTTTTTCCCGATGAGATTCCAGGACTTCCTCCAAAGAGAGACATTGACTTTACAATTGAACTTGTGCCAGGAGCGGCACCAGTGTCTAAGACACCGTACAGAATGAGTACACCGGAATTGCTAGAATTGAAGATGCAATTGCAAGAGTTGCTGGAAAAGAAATATATTAGGCCAAGTGTATCCCCGTGGGGAGCACCCGTTCTATTCGTGAAAAAGAAAGATGGAACACTCAGGTTATGTATCGACTACAGGCAGTTGAACAAAGTCACAGTGAAGAATAAATACCCATTGCCCCGAATTGATGACCTTTTTGATCAAATGAGGGGAGCAAAGGTATTTTCAAAGATTGACTTGAGGTCTGGTTACCATCAGGTAAGAATCAAAGAAGAAGATATTCATAAGACAGCCTTTAGAACAAGGTATGGACACTATGAGTTGTAGTGGTACCATTTGGCCTCACGAATGCACCAGCTACATTCATGTGTCTCATGAATAATGTTTTTAGCAAATATTTGGACAAGTTTGTTCTTGTATTTCTAGATGATATTCTCATCTATTCCAAGAATGAAGAAGAGCATGAAGAACATTTGAGAATGACAATGCAGTTATTAAGGGAGCATAAGCTGTATGCCAAGTTGAGCAAATGTGACTTCTATAAAGATAGAATTCATTATTTGGGTCACATCATCTCCGACGAAGGAATATCTGTAGACCCTGAGAAGATTGAAGCCATGATGAATTGGCCAACTCCAAGGAATGTGACTGATGTGAGATCTTTTATGGGCCTTGCTGGTTACTACAGGAGGTTTATCGAAGGATTTTCCAAAGTTGCAGCACCGATCACTTCTTTGCAAAAGAAGGGGATAAAATTTGAATGGTCACCAAGATATGAGGAAAGTTTTCAACGGTTGAAGAATCTTCTTACAAGTGCACCTATTCTGAAAATTGCAGATCCGGAAAAAGACTTTGTGGTGTGTACCGATGCATGCAATCAAGGACTTGGAGGAGTTCTTATGCAAGACAACCACGTGATATGCTATGAGTCAAGAAAGTTGAAGGAGCATGAGAAGAACTATGCTACTCATGATATAGAACTTGCAGCCATAGTACATGCTTTGAAGATGTGGAGGCATTACTTAATGGGAAGAAAATTTGAGTTAAGGACAAACCATTGTGGTCTGAAGTACTTGTTTGATCAGCCAATGTTAAATGCTAGGCAAGCTAGATGGTTGGAATTTTTGTGTGAATTTGATTTCGAAATCAAGCACATAAAAGGGAAAGAAAACAAGGTGGCTGATGCACTCAGCAGGAAGGTACATGAAATGTATGTGGCAACGCTTAGTACATGCCAACCAGATTTGAGGCAGCAGATTGTTAACCATATGGTTGAGGATGAAGTGTATGAGCAGACAAAGGGCAAATTGCAGCAGCAAAACATTGAAAAGAAGTATGAGGGTTATCATTTGGAAGAAGGTGGACTTCTTACTTATAAGAATAGAGTCTATATTCCAAATGCGGCAGATTTGAGGAGAATGGTTATGGATGAGATCCATAAAGCTCCATACTCTGGTCACCCAGGATATCAGAAAACAATTGCTACAGCAAGAAAATACTATTTTTGGCCAGGCATGAAGAAGGATGTCGCCGAATACATCTCTAAGTGCATGGAATGTCAACAGGTGAAGAGTGAACACCAACATCCAACAGGTTTATTGCTTCCAGTGCCGATTCCAGAATGGAAATGGGAAGTAATCTCCATGGATTTTATTACGGGACTGCCAATGACTAAGAGACAGCATGATTCCATCATGGTTGTGGTGGACAAGTTAACAAAGGCAGCACATTTTATACCGGTTAAGTCCACACATAAAGCCGATGCCATTGCAGATATTTTCATGAAGGAAATTTTCAGATTACATGGGTTGCCTAAGGCAATAATTTCTGACAGAGATACCAAGTTCACTTCCAATTTTTGGAAAGGGCTCTTTGCAGATTTGGGTACACAGCTAAGCTTTAGTACCGCATACCATCCTCAAACAGATGGTCAAACAGAAAGAGTAAATCGGGTGCTTGAAGACATGCTCCGCATGTATGTAATGGACAAACCATCCAAGTGGGAGGATTATCTACACCTGGTGGAATTTGCATATAACAATGGACAACAAGCATCGTTGGGAATGAGTCCTTATGAGGCTTTGTACGGCAGAAGGTGTAGGACACCAGTGACTTGGGACAATCCAGTGAACAGAATTGTACTTGGGCCAGAATTGCTTAAGGAAATGGAACAAGAGGTTGCAAAGATCCGGCAAAATTTAAAAGCAGCCCAGGATAGACAGAAAAGCTATGCAGATAAACATAGAGTGCATAGGGAATTCAATGTTGGGGATCATGTATATCTTAGAGTGAAATCAAGGAAGAGTTCCTTGAAGCTTGGGAGTTGTGCCAAGCTATCACCTAGATATTGTGGGCCATTTGAAGTGCTTGAAAGAATAGGACCAGTTGCATATAGACTTGCATTGCCTGCTAGCACTAAAGCTCATAATGTTTTTCACGTCTCTTTGCTTAAGAAATATGTACATGATCCTAACCATGTGATTAATTGGGATGTGATCCAGGTGGAACCCGAGGGAGAATTCCAAACCGATCCATTGTGCATCCTAGACAAGAAGGTAACATTGCTCCGGAACCGAGCCATCGGACAGGTAAAGGTGCAATGGAAGCACTACGGTCCCGATGAGGCTACATGGGAGCTGGAGGATGCCATGAGGGTGGCATATCCATTTTTGTTCAATTTTGATGAGCACTGAGGACAGTGCTAATGTAAGGGGAGGGGAATGTAATGTCCCCATTTTGACCCCCTTTGTATTAAACCGTAAATGATGTAAATATTGTAATTTAATCATGGTGAGGAGCTCAAGGCCAAGGCCCCACCATTGATTTAGCGTTTCATGTATCGGCAATTAAAAATAGATGCCCATGGTTCTTGTGCGAGATGGGCACAATGTAAATAAGACACCATGTAAATACAAATTTTAATGGAAAAACCCACAACCGGCTATGCAATGCAACAAAAGAGATGGGGCATGACTCTACAAGGAAAGGGAGGGAAATTATTCAAACCTTGAGCCAAGGGTATTAATCCATGTGTCAATGGGGAAACCCATAAACCACCAACTACCCATTTTGTCTCATGTACCCAATCATTTAATTTTTCCAAGAAATTGGTTAAGGCAGTTAATGCCTTGGGAATGAAAGAGTATGGGCAAGCCATTTTCGTGCATGGGCAAGCCATCAACTTGGAAAATCGTGTTTTTGCTTGTGGGGAAAGAAACCACCCACGAAATGGTGCCCAAAGCCATGGGGAAGGGGCAGTCTTCATTCATTCACGCAGTAGGAGCTATCTGGGTCTTTCCCTTCACGTTTTTCAGCAAAAATCCTGCATTTTCCATGCCTGGAAGTTCGTTTTTGTATAGATAGCAGCCTGGGAGAGAAGGGCCACGTTTTTGGGGACTATATGGAAGTCGTTTTTGCCCCTGAATGTCCAATGACGTTTTTCTAAAAACGGATTTGGCTTCCCTGGGTTGTTTCCCAACTTCCCATTTCGTTTTTGTGGGTTCCCACGTTTTCCTGAGTCAGCTGAAACCCCATCTCATGCCTCTCTCTGTAAAAACGTTTTATCTTGCCCCATAATTGGGTTCTGCTGTTATGTGCATCCTTGTTCTTGGTTTGAGCCGGTGAGCTGAAGTGTTGGAGTGGTAGTGGATAGAAGTGGCTTGATAAACCTAGTGGGGGAGACAACCTCTCAAAAAGATCAAGAGGGCTTTAGTTACTCTTCTATGCATACCCTGAGAGCACTAGATAGGGAAGGTATGGCTTGAGGGACTGCACAGCAGTGAAAAGAATACTTCCTTGTGCTGGGTGTGTAGGTATTGTGGGTACCAAGCTAGATAGATCTTGCAAGGTTATCCCTGGCTCTATGCTGGAGCTCACTAGCTTAGCAACTCTTCCTTTCCATCTCCTAGCAGCCTGATAAACCCAATTGTAGATTGGCTTGGCTCATCCTGGTGCATGCTTGGCTATGTGTGAGTCTGCTGTTCCCTGGTTCCTTGTGAGATCATGCCCAGCTCGGGGGTGGCAGTGGTGCTGAGAGATTGAGGAGCACACTGGCCTACGGTTGGGTGGAACGTTGCAGTTGCATAGCCAGTTGTGTGGAACTACCTTCGCATAAGATAAGTATTCTTGTGTTTTATCTTTGCAATTTATCATTTGATGAATGTTATGAATGTATGTGGATGTATTAAACAAATTTGCTTCTGCTGTGTTTTTAAAAGTTTAGGCATTTCCATATGATCTTGTATATTTCTGCACAGATCTTTTATTTCATGGCTGCCACAGAATCTTGAATGTGTGTTAGAGATCAGTAGCATTTATTTGATTACCGTCGTTTTTCCATAGTATGCACAGATACAGATCTTGCATCAATGATCTTTAATTCTAACGTTTTGGGGCTAATTGCCCGGATTGAGCACTATGATCCTCTCTATCACGATGATACGATAGAGGGGACATTACATCTAGTGGGATGATCAAGATTAATCCTCATTTGAGACCATCAAGCAAGCATTGGCATTAGCTTCCTTAGTCTCCCCCCATGATTTTAGCAAAAAATTCATCCTTTACATCTCTTCCTCACCTAGTGCCATCGCTATTGTGTTAATCCAAAATGGTGATGGGCACAATGAGCATGTGATTTATTATATTAGCAAAATGCTAGGCGTACCACCTCTCAAATACAACCATGATGAGAAGTTAGTGCCAACAGTTTTTATTTTAGTACAAAAGTTGCACAATTATATCTTGCTATGCAAAACCACGGTGATCATCGAATCCAATCCCATGTAGTATTTACTTATCTAAAGACTCATTGACAACAAGTTTGCATGATGGATTGCCATCCGATTTTGTTACCCCCAAAAGAAAAATATATTTGGCCCTCACCCAGCTCATTATTGACCTCTTGGCCATCTCATTATCGACCTCTTGGCCATCCCTATAGATAATCCTATAAAAGATGAATTCCCATGTGAGCATTTGTTCATTCTAGCTAGTGATGACCCATGGTATGACAATATCTTGACTTATACATGCAGTCAAAAGTTTGCTCCACATTTAACCCATGACGATTGGCACTACATTCATTAGCTGTCACGTCCCATACTCTCAATCCCACTGAAGGGAGGGAACATGACACTAAACTTGGTTTCCAATTATATCCCCAATCATTATTTTTCAAATATGTAACAAGTAAAAATACACGTGTGCAGATGCATAAATAAATAAACATACACAATGGAAATAACTATACTACACACATCTAGCAGGAATTTATCAATATACTCATAAAAAACGTCAAATTAAAACATTGCGTAATGAAATACAAGAGAATACTCATCTTGAAATGAAGCTATCCCAAGCAACTGGATATGCAACTACAACGTTCCACCCAACCATAGGTTAACTGTGCTCATCAATCTCTCAATACAGCTGCCACCCCCAAGTTGGGCATGATTTACAAAAGGAAAAGGGAACGGCAACTAACACATAGCCAAGTATACATCACATCTCAGCCAAGCCAGTCCACAATTGGGTTTATTAGGACGTTAAGGAAGTAGAAAGGAAGGAATTGCTAAGCTAGTGAGCTCAACCATAGAGCTATTGTTACCTCCACAAGATTTAGCTATCTTGGAATCCACAATACCTACACACCCAACATAAGGAAGTATTCCCTCCACTACCCCACAGTGCCTTAGGCCACACTTTTCTTCCAGTGCTCTTCAGGATGTGCATATCAAAGTAGCCAAATTCCTATCATCTTTGGTGAGGTTACACTCTTCACTAGGTTTATCAAGCCAATTCTGTATCCTCTTATACTCCTGGTTGTTTACTCCCAAGTTCAATCCAAATAGGGGATGCACATAACCCAAACCACAAAAATATATCCCCACACACACATAGTAAGCACACATGTTAGGCATGGCAAAACGTTTTAAATGTGGGATGCACAAAACAATATTTCCATGGGTTTTTCCAAATCATGGTACATTGAAAACGAATTGTGAGAAGGGAAAAAAACATCTATGGGTTACCAATCGAATTCTAACATGTACATGGGAAATCGAGTGACAAAAAACAAATCTCATATTCCCCCAACTCGATTTCCCTTCTTCCCCACTGTTCTACAACACAAAAATGCCCTTCTTCCAACTAGAAATGAAGGAAAAAACAGTAAAATCGTGGAGGAAAACGCCTAGCAAGCTAAAACTGCATGAGAGATCAAGGCACATGGACGAATAATGGATTGGGAAGAAAATTCGTGGGTCTTTTCTTGCCTAGGAAGGAAAACACATTTTTCCAAGATGATGGCTTGCCTATACATGAAATTTGGACAACCATATCCTCCATTTCCCAAAACAATACCTACCTCAACCACCTCTTGGAATAAATAAACAATTGGATGCAAAAGCCAACATGGGTAGTTAAGGGTTCATAGGTTCTCTCATTGACACTTGACTTGACACTATTGGCTTCAAGGGTTTGAATATTTCCCTCCCTATTCCTTGGAAAAATCATGCCCCGATATTCTTGTTTCCTTACATAGCTAGTTGTGGGTATTTTATTAAAATACATTTTTACATCATATTTACAATTTCCATTGTGTCATGCTAGCACACGATCCACATGCATAGATATTTAATTTCCTAT
The DNA here is from genome assembly GCA_027924585.1 of Larix kaempferi. NCBI lineage: Eukaryota > Viridiplantae > Streptophyta > Pinopsida > Pinales > Pinaceae > Larix > Larix kaempferi. The sequence continues at coordinate 973,061 of BSBM01000068.1, read as the reverse complement.
ACGAGAAAAATAAATCAATGGTGGGGCCTTGGTCTTGAGCTCCTCACCATGATTTTATAACGATATTACATTATTTACATGTTTAATGCAATGGGGTCAAAACCGGGGTGTTACATCTGCAAGCCCCCCAATACTTCCTCCTAGGAGATGTTTTGTATTATAGGGGGAATTATACCATCTTATGCCGCTTCTTGTCTCACGAGGAACCCAAATAAGTTGGGAATGATTGCCGTAGTGGTGCCTATGGAGGCCACCTATGAATATTGGCCACCACTTAGAATATCCTCTGCGCTGGGTACTTCTATCCCTCCCTCTTCAAATATTGAGACTATGATGTCAAACATTGCACTAATTTCCAGGTCTTTTCTTGCAAAACATGTGCACCATCAGCCCCTCTCCACCCAGTTATCATCATTGGCCCATTCTGCAAATGGGGGATTGATTACATGGAGTGTTTCCACAGATCATCCCAAGGCCATAAGTATATCATTGTTGCAGTCGATTACTTTACCAAATGGGATAAGGTAATGTCCACATTCGAGTGCAACGACACTACCACCACTCGTTTCTTCTTTAACCACATCATCTCACGTTTTGGCATCCCCAAACCAGTGTAATTTTTAGGGACCAAATTTCGCCAAATGGCTATTTTTTGGGTTTTTTTCAAAAAATAAATTCACAATTTGGTCATTTTTAGTCTCTAGTATCACCTATATTTACATAAAATATGTTTTTTTTTTATCATAATATTCGCCAAAATTTACACGTTTCAATTGTAAATTGTAGGTTTCATATTTAATATTTGCCTACCTATATATATATATATATATGTTTTTTTTCAACCCAAAACAATTGCCTATAATACTATACTTCAATATAATATTAGAATCCTTAAAAAATACCCTGCCCCAAATAGTTGGTCTTAGATAACGACACACATTTCCACACTGAGAACTTCAAAGAATTGTCCACCTTGCTAGGATTGAAACATGAATTTTCTACATCTTACTATACTCAAGCTAATGGACAAGTTGAAGCTATGAATAAGATTCTTAAAACCATGCTTCAATGCACAGTTAACAAGAATAAGTCCAATTGGCATCATATATTGCTATTTCCATCCCTATGAGCATACTGCACATTGGTCAAAGTCGCCAAAGGGTTTACCTCGTTCCACCTTGTGCATGGGGTAGAAGCAGTCTTACCCAGTGAGTGCCAGATAGCCACACTTCAATCGTCCATTGAATTGCTACCCAACATTGTAGACCTCGAACAATTGTTGTTCACCCTAGAACACCTGGACGAAGAACACCGATATTCATTAAAAAAAAATGAGGCCATGAAGCTCCATTTCAAGGCTCATTATGGTTGTCAGGTACTACCCCTTACATTTAGTGAGGATGATTTTGTTCTGGTGTTCAACGGAAAGAAAGACACAAAATCAGATCCTGTAAGTTCATCTCCAAACGGACTAGACCATACATCGTAAAGCAATTCTTGCATAAGGGGGCCTACATTTTGACTGATCCCAAGGGAAATCAACTCAACAACCCTATCAATGGGATCTACCTTAAAAATTTCTTCCCATGACACTCATCGACACCCTTGGTGCGTTCTTCTTTTGTCAAAATTACGCATTGTCAATACTCTTGTCATAATCCATATTAAACTTGTGTATGTGCGCCACATCTGCATGATATGCAGTAAGGAAAGCACATCATCATTATCCCACAATGGTGTGAGGGAACCTATCATAGGTATATCATCTCATCCTAGTAGATAGGCAATGCTTTCCCTCTGTTTACGTTGCATTTATCCAGTATACCCATTGATAAACATAGGTCCCCATTTCTTGATTTTGGCATGCCATCAATGTCGCCATCATGAATAACATGTTCCCCCATGCGTTTGTACACCATTACAACCATAATAATATTTTGGAACCCGTGATGTTGAACCCCCCACAAGTCTGAAGAATCTGATCACCCAACCCAATTAGTCACAAAGATGCTACATGTCATCACCTTGCATTCTGCTTCCAACACCTCTCAGATTCCTCATCACATGTTACCACCATGATTCATAGATAAACTCTTATCCCCTTCACGAGTAATATCCCATTTGTGTTTCCCTTCGTATCATCAACCCTCACTAAGACACCAATGGGGCCCCCACCCTTTGAGGACATCACTCCCACTTATTTATTCCCACATGAACATTCTTCATGGAATTGATTCATGGGGCACCCATCTTCTCATATGCAAAAAATTGCTTCATCATACAAAATGATTCCTTGACCCACCCAAAATCGTGGGAACCGTCCCAATCATCCTTTGGATATAAATGGTTCCTCGGTTCACATAAAATCGTGGGATCCCATCACATTATTATTTTGGTAGAATCCCTTGGTCACCCTTGATCAATGTATTGTGAGTCCACCTGACCTCAGTATTATTAGTTTTGTCATTCACCTTAAATCCCATCAGTATTGTGTCTTTGATAAATCTCTTTAGTTGTAGTCTGTTTCCCTCTATTACACCCCACACCCTCATTTTAAGAAATTTGTCATCAATTACTCACCCTTGTTTACATCGATCAAGAGAATTCATGATCCTCACGCTTATCAACCAATCTTGTGTCAGGTTTGTTAGTCTCCCAGTTGGTTTCAAAATGACCTTGGTTCTCACGATAAGGCCCCTGCTTTATCATATGCTTCGAATCTCATTGACATCAACACATCATATTCTGAGAGTTGTAGTTGTAACTTGGGGTCCCTTTCATTCAACATAAGGGATTGCCTCAAATTGAGTAAGGAGAGTCATTAGTGCTCCTTAACTTAGTGGTGTCCCTTATGCTCGATGTCAACACATCTATTGCATCAGGGGGATTCGTACGCTCTAATGGTAGTAGTGTTCACATTTATGATTCATGTTATCGGCACATCCAGTCTAGTGAAGTTCCCCCAAAAACTTCACAAGTATTTCAGGACCCACACCCCCATGGGATATTCATGAATATCAGTAGTTACTCTTCTTTAGCACTAGCCACAACACTTCTAGAATCTATTTACTTATACAGGGATCAAATCCACCTTCATCCATGCAGTAGTAGTATCAAGAGTTAATCCCTTGGTCTCCTATTATTTGCAATCTATTTTTGAAATTTTTTCATGAGCATAGGTATGCCTGTATCATTTTTATAAAACATCAATATTCTTTACAACTTCAATGAGTTATCTATACAGTTTCCCGCATGACCCCGCATGGGTTTTCCATCGATACTCATGATATTGATAAAACAGTGGGACCAAAAAATTATGTGGTGCATTGAAGGATCATAATGATTCCCTTGGCTCCAAAATTTGAATTGGAACCTCTCACATGCTTGGGGGCATTGAATATCCCATTTGATGTACTTGAGAACCGGTTCAAAGGAGAGGTAGTTCACATTTGGATCTAGATGCGTCTTGGCCACCCTTTGGCCTATAAAAGGAAGCCATGGGAATGCATTCTAGAGGAATAAAATCAGAGAAAAGTTATGTTGTTGGAATCACATTGGGAGATCCTCTTTCAATATCATTCCTACCTCATCTTGGATAAACAAAGCTCCCTTTCCCTCTTCCCCTAAGAGGAAAGATTTTATCCATTGTTCTCTCCTAGCTATGTTGCAATTGTGTGGACAAAAAGGACCTCCCTAAGGGATATTGTTGGATTTCCTTGAAGCTTTCACCTCCTAGGTGTTACTCTTGTATTTAGCTGGACCATTGGGAAATACAAATTTGGTTTGGCATACTCTTGTTCAAGCTTGTTTGGTTTATCTCTCATTGATATTTTTATTTCAGTTTTGTTTCTCTTTTTCTTTTATTTTGGTTACTAATCAAGAGCTTTCCTAATCATTTGGGGTTTGTTTCTTTTAGTTATCAATCATAACATTGGGTCCTTGCAACAACCTAAAGGATTTCTCACACCTGTGGGAAGGCTGTCCACCCTCGTGGCAATTTTTCCCACAACATACCCCTACCAAAGTAACTCGTATCAGATCTTTGCCTTTTGATTTTTAGATATGCTCATGGTACCATTGTTTCTTTGATGCATAATTCTGAGTTTGATTCTTGGTTTCCTAGGGATCATGCTTTGCATGTTGTTCGCTATGGTCCAATACATTTGGAATATTGAATATATGTTTAGGTTTTCCCTCTGTTGTGATGAATTCAAACCTTTTTCGTCCCAAATTTTCTATAGGGTCGAACCTATTTGATATTGGTGCATCAACTTTTTCTATTTGCATTTTACACTGGTCTAATAATACAACCTACTTGGCATGGGACACTGTAGTCAATAACCACTTGTCATTTTTGTTCCCATGCTGAGTTTTTATTACGAGATCAAGATCCTTTTTAGTTTTACCATGACTTTGAGAAGAATCCTTATGCTGCTCTTTCTCATCTATTTCTGGCCATTCCCTATAAGGCTCCTGTTTTTGCTCAACATGCATTTGTCTTTGCTCATTGCTACTTGCACACTTATGTCTAATGCTTCACTATAAATTTCATACTTTCATTACATTCATTACGATGCTAATCACTTGAATCCATTGAATTCATTATGATTCTCATCAATTTCATCCACTGAATTCATTATGATGCTCATCAACTACATCCATTTCATTTTCACTATGGACTATATTTTTGGAAAAAGCATGTTGATGAGTTTACACCTCTTTCCCAACACCGTTTTTTCATTTTGTTTTGCATAGGGTTGTTCCGTGCGCTTGGAACATAGTTTCATGCCTTGTGACACTCATTTAGTCCACTGTATTATGACATTTTTAATTTATTTTATGGATTTATTAATATGAAAAAGACACAAAAAAATCTATAAAAAAAGAGAGGGGAATATGTTGGATATTCATATTTTGTGGTAGTGGTCTCACTAAAGTAACTCTTGAACAAGGAACCAATTTTGAGTCCTCTCAAATAGTTGGGTCTTAGTATTTCCTTAGGAGTTGATTCATTGAACCGTGATCTCCAAGTTTGTACTACTCCGATTGGTTACTCTTCCAATCACTATGGAGAATCTGTTATCGCCTCTTGTGCTATTGTTGATTTATATCATTGTTCCCTTTCTGTTAAATCATGCTAGGTCACCATATTGTTCAAGGGTTGTCTTAAGCCTATGATGACCATTCATTATTTTTTCTAACTATTCATGTCGACCTTCCCTTATACTGAGTTTCTCTCAATGTCATCGTCATAATAGTATTTTTACTCATGCTAGTGTAGAAGATCCCCATTGAATTCTCACCAGCATAGATCCATCTTAAACCCGTATCTATCAAGCACCGAGAGGGATCCAATTTCTTGAGGTGTATTTCTTTTTTAAAATTTAAACTCAAGAAATTTAATCTCTCTTGATTGATAGATCCCGGTTTAAGTTTTAATTTTTTTATTTTATAAATGAACATCTATTTTTTAATTACTTTTCATAATATTTTATTTTATGAGCCGACATGGATTTTTTTAAAATACTTTCCATAATTTTACTTTTTTTTTTTTTACATTTTAATTAATGGCCGACAATACATTTTACTTTTTTACTTTTCATTAAATACTTTCCATTACATTTTACTTTTTTTACATTTTAATTAATGGCCGACAATAATAAAGACAAACGTTTATAGCCTAGGATTTAATTCAAACGAAAATACACGTCCTTTTATTAATCGCCGACATAATATTAATTTTATTATTATTATTATGTTAAAGACAAACTTTATTTATTATGGCCGACTATAAGGACAAACATGGACAAACGTTACAGGATCTCCCCCATACTGGGCTGTAGAGCACCTCGTTTCACTCGGGCTGTAGAGCAACTAGTGGGTAATTTCTCATCGAATATGAAGCATTGCTATGAGACCTTGACCTAGAGTTGATGTCACCTTAGGCCTATATTAGTCATTGGTAGGTTAGCTTTCACTCAACAATTGACATCTCATAATTTGTCATTGATTGAGTGATCTAGATTATTTAGAGAATGAAATGAACGTAGCAATGTAAAATGGAAACACACAAACAAATATTTTTAGGAGAGAATAGTATTATAGTAAAACCCAAATTCTATTAATGAATGGAATGGAAAAACACTTTAAATTTCAAAGAAATACAAACTATCTCGAATGGTGGTAGCTTATATCTGAAGAGAGATTAGATAGCTACATTCCTTCACAAGAGATGATTACTAAAAGGAGATTGAAAATGGCCTTTTTATCATAAGAATAGAGGAAAATATCCTAAACAACCAAAACCTAACCCTATGAGATGAAGTTCCAAAAGGATTTGTGGTCCCCAAGGTGGCTACCCAACTTATCAGGGCACAATGTTTACATACGATCTCAATTTAGGGAACATAATGGCTCATTGGAAAGAACTAATTGAGAAGTACAAATTTTTGCTGGGGCTAGGGAATTCCATGGCAACCCTTGGCCCCTTGATTGGCCAAAAAACACCTTTTAGCGCCTCAAAATGATCGTGAAAGTTAGGGACTCAAAAAAATGTAGAAAAATCCCAAGAATATGGAGAACTATTATATATTAGTGGAATAGGTGGGTGGTCACTAGTATCCACCTAGATTAGTCCTCCACCCTTAGGAAGCAATGGTCCCCATTGCAACAAGTTCCTCCATCAGATGGGGAAACTTATGTTGAATCCATCTTTTGGTGAGCCACTTTCCCTGATGAAGAGGTTACCCTACTTTGACGGCCTGATACAATTGGATGTTCTATTAGTGAGTGATATTTATATTGGTGGCCATGATTCATTTGAATATCACCTACTCAATGTAGTCAATATTGAGTTTTGTAGGGGCCAAGTGCTATAATACCTCTGAGGTGTCTAAGAGAGGTGGAAAATATGGTCGAAGCAACTCCACATTAAATATAGAGTGCAATCCAAGGAAAGGTGGGATACTTAACTCAAAATAATTCTTACCCACAACCTTGGTGATGGTGTAAGGCCCATATTGAAGTGGATTGAGTTTTTGATGGGTTTCCGTGAGGTGATATTTCTGCAAATGCAACCATACCTTGTCTTCCACCTAGAGCTTGTGTGGAACTCAATGTTGTGTTGTGTTTCTTATACTTTTTGTTGGATGTGATGCCCATTCAACAAATTAGGTTTCCCTATCAGCCTCATCTTGTGCATGGGAGGATCCATCTTGTGTAGAATCAATGGGAAACATTACAATAATTGGGGCTAATGGTTGGAACCCCAAGAATACTTGAAAGGGGCATGTTTCCAATAAATCCATGAAGGGATTTGTTATAGATACGCTGAACATAAGGAAGGGTCTCACCCCGAGTGCATGGATGTCTGGAGTTGTACATCCTCATGATATGCACAATCATTTTGTTGATCACCTCTATTTGTCCATCGATTTTGTTGTGGAAGGAATTCGATTTGGTCAGCTTGGTTTTCCATCATCTACCATACACTGGAACAAAAAGTACTTAGGAATATATTGTCTTGATATAAAATAATGGTTTGTGGGAGGCCAAAGTGAACCAAAACATGCTCAAAGAAGATCTTAGCAGTGGCCTCTATTGTGATGATCTTATTATAGGGAGTTAAAATTTCCATCTTAGAGAATTGGTCATTAACCACAAATACACAGTCGTTTCCATGCTTGGTTGAAGGAAATCCAGGCATGTAGTCCATGGATATAGATTCCCAAGGTTTAGCTAGGGTATGTAATGGAGTTTACAATCCTGTTTCTTGATGGTAAGTTTGAAAATGGCATAGGTGATGCATGACTTGATGTACTTACTAACATCTTGTCAGAGATTTCGCCAATAGAAGAACTTTTAGAATAATACTATTGTATTATATACACCAAGTTCCCTTCCACTCTAATATAATGTTCCTCCCATATCAAATTCTCATGTTATTCTAGAGGAACATAGAGGTGTCCAAGATGGCATAAAATTTCATCCTGTACATGAAAGTTTGAGAACGATCTTCCTACACGCAATGTATGATAGGTAACAAAAAAGTTAGGGTCATTATTGTACAATTGGGGCCACCTGGAGGTCTCATGTCTACAATATTTGAGCATGGTAGTCAGTGAAACAATCAAAGGTAAGCTAAGGTAGTTTGCAAATTGATTTGTTCGTCTCTTCTTGTACTTGATGTTCAGGTGGAACTGTTGCATGTATGTGGACCACTTCTAATGGTGGTCATTCTATAACTTCCCCTTAGTGTGCATGAATTGAAAAGGTTGTTTATTAGTGTGGATGATTGTATCCTTCCCCAAGATGTAATGTTTCCATTGTCGAAAATAATTCACGTCAATGGAGCACACCAACTTGTGATAGGTGGTGTACCATTGAATAGAATTTGAGAGTGTCTCTCTATAATAATCCAATGGATTTACATCATAATGAGGACTGCATCGATAGTGTTGTCGGAGGCATCTATCTCAATATTAAAAGGGAAGAGTGAGGATTGAAACTGAGTAGAGGCATTATTTCAGATCCTTAAATGTTTTCTGTTGTGGAACACCCCAAGCGAACGTGGCTTTGGCTCCACCCTTGGTCAATTGGATCAGGGGCCAATGAATATGAGAGAATCCTGAAACAAACCTTCAGTAAAATTTGGCAAGACCTAAGAAGCTAAGAAGCTCTATTAGATTCATCAAGGCTAGCCAATCATGTATGACTTGGATCTTGGCTAGGTCCACATGCACCCGATTTTCATGCACAATGTATCCTAGATACTGAATTCTCTCCATGCTGAATGAAAATTTCTCCAAATTGGCATATAACTTGTGTTGTCATAGGGTTCTTAGGACCTGATGAATGTGCTGCAAATGTTCCACCCAAGTGTTGCTGAAGATGAAGATGTCATCCAGACACACAACCAGGAAGGAGTTTGTGAACGGACACAAGATATCATCCATCGTCCTCATGAATGTTGTTGGAGAATTAGTCAAGCAAAAAGGCATGGCCAACCACTCAAAAAGTCCTTCTTTAGACTTGAAGGTTGTCTTCCATACATCACTTTGTTTGATCGAGACCTAATGGTATCCTAAATTTAGATCAATCTTGCTGAAGAACTTGGAACCCTTAAGCTAATCAAGAATATCATCAATTCGAGGGATTGCGTATCGATTCTTGAAAATGATCTTGTTTAGGTATCTGTAATTAATGCAAACTTTCCATGTGCCACCATTTTTATGTACCAACATAATTGGGCTCCCAAAAGGTGAAGAACTTGGTGAAATGTGACCCTTTTGGATGAGCTCTTGAACAAGACAACTTATTTCCTCATTCTGCAGAAGAGAGAACCTGTATATTGTTCCATTAAGTAAGGGAGAACTAGGTATCAAATAAACTGAGTGTTTGACATAGCAGTGTAGAGGCACCCATTGGTGATAAAAATGTATCTCTGTACTCTTTTACAATCTTGTCCACCTGCTTCTAATGTATAGAGAGACATCACACTAAGGCCATTGAATTTTCATTGACCTTTCATCCCCCTTCTAATTGAACCATGAATAGGACACATTTCCCAGTCTGAGAGATTACCTATTGACACTGCTTTGCTGAGATCAAGGAAACTATAGTAGTGAGAAATACCTTAGGTACCCTATAGAGTTGGCATGCCAAATTAAAAATGACACTATGGGGCTTGGACTCATAAAAATCATGATGTTTCCATATATAGTGTTGTCCTAAAATAACATCATAAAATTCAAGTGGGGAGACATCATAGAATACCTCATCTTGGAAGGGCTTGATGCTATAGGATAGGTGACATTGTTGACTAATGCAGATGTCTCTCCATTGGCTCAACCAACCAATGGTGTATGGTTGGGGGCGAGACATTGTTGAAACCTTCAATATTGTGATGAATTTAGTTGAGATTAGTTTCTTCTAGATACCGGATGCCTATAATGAAATGTAGCGGATTCCCCTTCACCCACATTTGTGAGTGGAAGAGATGCTCTTTATCCTCTGGCTCCTCTAGCTATTATGGCTGGCTCTTTGTGGTTGCGATGGTGGTGATGGGTTATGCATCAATGGTCTAATTTCCTTTGTCTTGATTCACATCATAATTTGATCGAAATTCTAGCTCTAAGGATTTCATCTCAACAAATAGTGATTTCTTTGAGCGACATTCATCGGTGTTGTGCTAGGGGATTTTGTGGAACTCACACAACTTTTTAAGTATCCTTCTTTGAATTCCTATTACCCTTCTTCACGTGTGATTTGGATTGGGTTTCATGATTTTGGATAGCCTTTCTCTGTCCTTGGTTTTTTGAGCTAGGGCCACCTTTACTAGGATTTTGTTGTGATTGATTTGCAAACCTAAACTTCAGCCTTTTCGTTTTCTTGAATTCTTGCTCAATTTTGAAAGCATATCGATAAACGACTCCGAATGGGAATATGTCTAGGAATTCCATATCTATTTGGACGTACATATGTAGGCCATTGCATTACTTTTGGACCAAGTGTTGTTTGGAGTCTATGACACCCAGCTTTGAGCTCAAGGTATGGAATATATTGGTAAACTCCAACACTGTTTGGTCTTTCTCTTGGTGCAAAGTTGTCCATCTCGTATATTGGTTATGATAGTTTTTGAGGGGATTCTCCTTGATGGATTAAAAAAAGGCTTCGCAAGTGGGTTATATAACATATGTTGTAGACTCATCTCCGAAATGCCTTTCATAGTAACCCTCCCACCAATATTTGGCATATGGGAGGGACTTAAGTAGTGCGGAGGTGATATTTTCATTGTTGGAATTTTTTTGAATAGAGCAATAACCCTCTAAAAGATTTAACCATTCTCCAAAGCATCTAATCTATCTTTCCTTCAAATAAAAAAATGTCAAATTTAACTTGTACCTCTAAGGGCACCACACCTCCAAAATGGTTGTTGGTTGAAGGTTTCTTCATTGTCATTGGTTGTCGGCAAAGGATCTAGGAAAAATTATCCATCATCTCGTTCCTTTGTCATGTGAGGGATTCCTCGAGAAACAACTTAATAGGATATCCTGCTCCATCATCTCTCTTTTATTCTCCCACCATGTGAGGTTTCTTAGTCCTACAAGAGTGGTTGTCCCCAAGCTCAAGTAGTTTAAGATCCAACTCCCGATACCCAAATCGTGTTAGAATAATTAGCACTGAGAAACATCAAGAGCAGACTACTCTAATAGAATTGATCTTGTTATTTAGAGAATGAAATGAATGAAGCAATATAAAATGAAAACACACACAAATATTTTGTAGAGAAAACAATAGTACATAAAACCCAAATTATATTAATGAATGGAATGAAAAAAACTCTATAAACTGCAAAGCAATACAAACTAGCTTCAAAGGTGGTAGCTTATCTCTAAAAAGAGATGTGTTAGAGAAACTCATCTGTAGGACCTGATTACAAAGATTCCAGAAACATCCCATTGATCATAATTATAGAGGAAAAAACCCTAATTACCAAAAACCGAACCCTAGGATATGAAGCACAAAAAGGTTTTATAGGCCCCAACGTGGCTACCTAATTTCCTTGGGGCACAACCTTTACATACAATCTCTGTTTAGGGAACACAATGGCTCAATGGAAAGAAATAACTGAGAAGTACAAATTTTGGATGGGGCCAAGGAATTCCATGACTACCCTTGGCCCCCTGAATGGCCAAAAAACACTGTTTAGGGCCTCAGAAAGTTCTCGGAAGTTCAAGACATGAAAAACCATTGAAAAATTCCATGAATATTGAGAACGGTTATAAATTAGTGGAATAGGTGGGTGGCCACCAGTGTCCACCTAGATCATTGTTTTTTTCCCCTATGTTTGAATCTAAGACCTTTATTCCCATGTTGGGATTCATGTGGTACCTTAGATTCCATTTTCATCATTTGTGGAATTATTTTCCTTTATCAACATACTCCATTATTCTTTTTGGATCAAAGGGTATTTTTTGTGCATTATTCTCGTATGGTGCATGTAAAATACGTACTCGGTGGTGTTTGTGCAAAAACATTGTCCAAGACTTTTCAAAACAAATCAATTCTTGTTATTTCCTCATGTTGGTTGATGGGGGATTCCCTAATGCCTCCCTTCCAACAAATCTCTTCCCATAGACATCAACTCATTTTTCTTTCGAAGAGGGATTTAGTGACCTTTGTAGTACCTTGGGTCTTTCAATCATTAGTGGCAAGTTCCCTTACTATCAACAATGGGAATATATCAACGCCGCTTGATCAGTATATTTTACAAGTGTTTAACAACAACAAATCTATCCACTCTTGCTAGAATGTATTGAGTGCCTTGATACCCATTATAATTATTGGTGGTTTGTCTCATGTATGTTAATGTTATGCATCAATGGCTAGTGATCAAATGATGTCTCCCATGTTTGACTTCAACTAATTTATTCACATGGTACGCATTCGTACATGATGACGGTTTGGATTGAATACCTTGGGTTGTAGTAGAATTACCAGTATTATGTTGTTGTTAGCATTTCATAAGACTATACCGGACACTTTAAAATTGGACAACCAATTTCTCCTAATTTCAGTACCAATTGCTCTCTTGATGAACATTGAGACATAGATCCACTTTGTATTTTCTGATGGCCATGATCTATTTTGGACATGGATCCACTATTTATATTTTTCAAGGGCATGAATCTCATATTTCATGGATCCGCAATGTACTTGACCTAGCATCCATGTATATTTCCACCTGAGCAATGATATTCCCACCTCAAGGAAGAGATTCATCTGATCCATTCTAGGGTAATTTTTAAGGGCAAAATTTCACCATTTGGATATTTTTTGGGTTTTTTTTCAAAACATAAATTCTCTATTGGTCATTTTTAGTCTCTAATATTTCCTATATTTACATAAAATATGTTTTTTTATCATAATATTCGCCAAAATTTACATGTTTCAGTTGTAAGTTGTATGTTTCATATTTAATATTTTTCCCACCTATCTATATACATGTTTTTTTCAATCCAAAACTATCGCCTAGGATACTATACTTAACTATAATATTAGAATCCTTAAAAAAATACCTCTATCCATTCATCTATGTTGTAGGTAATTTTCCAAGCCAACATACAAGAAACTGCTCCTGATACCACACAACACCTCCTTTCATGAATTATAATGTACTTCATATGTCAACTCCTCTTCTAAACTCATACATTAGGGGGCATCTATTATTTCATGATTTGACAAATAGTGTCTTCCATGACTGATGGGCCCACATCAAGATATATTTTCAAGTCAATCCAACTCAAAATAATTTAAAAAATTAATTTTTGAGGGTTACATTCCCCCTTCCTTATACAAAGTTGCATTTGCACACTCCTTTTGTTTTGGAAAGGTGCATGTGCCTTGAAAATTGTACACAAAATATAAAATTTAGTGAATTTCATGAATCAGAACTGTACCTATGGTAGTTTATAGGCTGTAACTCCTCAATACCACCCTCTAGTTGTATTAACAATATCAAACAAATATAAATGAAAGCTTCATGGATGAGAAAGCTCCAAGTTTTTATGCTCTCTCTCCTCTTAGAAACCCTCATTTTTGGGTTTTTTCCTCTCTTTTGTGGTTAAGTTCATATTAATAGTTGATTTCTTCACATTGTTCAAGGTAAGGATCGAAGGTTTGGAAGGTGACGCTTCAATGGCTTATGTTTGAAGGGACCTAGGCAGTGGTTCTGGATGGTGCCACCAATGAGATTAGGTAATTGTACTCACTATTTATTCTTAATAAAATTGATATCTCTCCTCTTGCCCCACCCCCACAATATTATATTCAATGTCTAATTAACTTTGATGCATGTTGTTTCGAAGGATCAATCTTCCCAATAGGAAGAATATGGTTAATTGATGATAAATTTGAGTTTTCATTTGATCCATTTATTATATAGCGATAATATTTGAGGAAGGTACTATTTCTCTTGTGCGAAGTTTGTAGATTCCTTGATTGGATTGGATTGGGATTTGTGCATGGAAGGAATATTTAGGAGGACCATTTGGCTAGGTACTTCATCTATCTTGTCTCTTGGTTAATTACTTAACCATCATTCAACAACCTTAGGGAATTTGGACTATTATTTATCATCTTGATTTGTTATAGTTTCCCCTAGCTATTTTTGAGTTTTTATCCTGAATGCCAAGCACTGGGAAGGTGATCTCAATTTGACCTATTTGGAGCCCAAATGTATTTGGGTATCATTAATGTGCCATGGAATTGATAAGCTTGTTATTTTTCATAGTCATGTAGGTATCGAGGGTTTTTCCATGCCACTTTTATCAAACACTAGTTGTGATAGTCACATGACTTGAGTAAAAGTCAATTGCAAATTTGTTATTCCCTTTCATGTGTTCAATAATGATGAAATCAAGCCTTATAATATGCATAGTGGTAGGGTTTAATTAATGGTTATTCCTTAAGAGACAAAGGTTAATTAGTATAAATAGTAGGCTGGTATATAAGCAACCCTCATCACTATAAGAGGGCATTGGGAATTTGGGTATTGTTAGGATGTTGAAATTTTGAGAGCTTCAAGCCATATACATATGTATTTTTTTATTGACTCTGTGGTGGGAGGATCTATCACATTGGTTTTGATTTATTTCTATCCTCATTCTCCTCTTCTATGTGAGCACAATTGTAAGATCTAGGTTTTGTAAAGCAAGCAATAAAGGCCCAAGATTGATATTTTATTGTCCCCATATGGTGCCTATAGTCGCCATATGGTGCCTGTAGTGTAATTCAACTAAATATTGATTGTATTATGTAATTGAGACAAAGGTACATTCCCACTGGTGAAATAATAATAGTCAAGCAAGTTATCCATGTGTTCTTCCATTTTCGATCTTCTATTTGTTTTGAATGAATTAATGGATCTATGCTTGTCTTGTTCATTTGATTTTTAGTTTTAATGAACTTGTTGAATGGGAAAGTATGTGGTTGACCTCTTGTAATGATGCATGTTCATTTTCTTACACATTGTTCCTTATGAAAATAGAATCATGATTAAGAAATCCTTTTGTATTGGGCTAATGAGCTTTAATTCAACAACCTCTAGTAGTATTTTCCCTTTCACCATTTATATTCATAGGTTTAGGGTCTGTTTGCATGCATCACCTTGTCTATGTAATAAATCCATTCGAAATATCATGAAAAATGTCATTCTCTTGTTACAAGCTAGGGAAATAACTTTAGGACAATCAAGGCTAGACCCTTTTACCCAAGGACTAGATCGAAGTCCTAGAGTGGAATAATAAGGTTCTCCTGCATATTATCCCATAGCATTGAGTCATGTATGAGAAAAAAAACAACACCCATTTTAAATATAATTAGTTTAATTCATACCACTTCATCTCTTAAAACTGTTAAATAAAAAAATTCTATATAAAAAGTTTTCTCTTTAAACATAACCAAATCAATATTAATATCAGCTACCAAAATGCTTGTAAATTATATTTATAAACATTCAATATTTTATGGCAAATAGAAATGCAAGCACGTCTCATATATGACCATTTGATGAAGAAAGGAATTGAAATGCTAAATATAAATTCCATGGACTGGTATAACTTCATACATTTGTATATCGTAATATTGTTTTTCATGAATAAAAATAGGCATTTCCTTTTTAGTCAATGCCTTCAGAATGACAGGGACTCTTGCAATATATTTGTCATTTTTCATTTAAACTATATGGAAATTATTAATCCTTATACATAGTTTTAATTTAAAACAAAATTGAATACTTTTGCTAAACCAATCATACTTATAGAGCTATTTTATCGACCAATAAATGAGTTCAATGTCTTATTTGACCTCTTTTCGAGGCATGAATATTTTTGAAAGTGTCAGTACTGGATTTGTACCTTTACTTTAGCCATCTTTTGCATTTCTTTTCCTCATTTTCCCCTATAAGTTAAACCATAGTTTCTACTTGTTTTCTATTTTTAATTTTTATTTCTTATTTTTATATTTTTGCAAGATTATGAATTACAAGTGGCTTATATTTATTTAAATCTTCCTAAATTATTCAAAAGTATGATTTTTATGTGTGCTAACTTATTCTATGAAGGTTTGCTCATCATTTTGTAGCATATATAATTTTCACATTCCAGCAGCGTAATACAGGGAGAGTACACAGGCTAACGCTGCCGGAATGTCAAATGATGAAAATTCATGGCTCAACACTTGTTCTATAATCATGAAATTGTTTAAAGAGATGTACTAGTCGTGTTTCGTTTCAGACATCATTTTACATCTGTCAAACCCATTATACAAGTTTGAAATTGCATCCAACATGTGTGGGTTATTATTTGATTTTTTCCCTAAATTTTGTCATTTCACTGGCTCTGATTGTATGCAACATCTGTCCTAAATCAGGTTTGAGTTTTTCCAGAAGTTTGTCCAGCATTCGTCATTATGAAGAAAAGCAGTGACAAACTCTGTAGGTTCGAACTGGTTAATATGAATGGGCAGAAGAACTTCCTGAATACGCCAAGCTCTTCATGACTGCAAGATGGTATTCTTTCTTCGAAATAATTACAGTCTATAATATTAAGGTTACTCGGTCAGTTGCACAGAATTAATCAAATTCATTTTTTCAATTCCAAACTTTGAAGTTTAAGTTGACTGAGGGATTAATAGCAGAGGCAATGATATTTCCCATTGAAGGGGATCGCTGGTTAAAAAAGCATCAATTTGAAGTTGATTTAAGTCTGTACCTGTTGCTTGGGTTTGAATCCTTAGAATCGAGCAAGAGTATACATTTGAACAATGTAAAACAAGAATGGAGAGATGTTATGGGGATAATACAACGCTATGTTACCTATGAGGGCCGATTTGATACAATATACATGTATCATTTCAGATTCCTCTTGCATGTAAATGGACAGTCCAAAATGAATTTACCCTTTTACTTGTTAACGCGCCTTATTAAGATGGCTACTGGAGTTAAATCCATATTGATCACACAATCCAATCAATTTTCCATCATGGATTGGTTAAACTGCTGGTGTCAATAGTACTCAGAAAGAAAAACCATTCTTGGCAACATTTTATTTTCTGGTAAGGCTTCGAACCAGAAAAAAATGAAGATCAAGAGGAAACAGAGACCTTTGTTAGCAAACAAAAAATCCATCAAGGAATATGCCAAATTCAGAGAGAACCATGTGTTTAAAAAAGGCATAGGAGAAGGGTAGATGAAGAAGCAAGTTCAACAGAAAAAATTGATTAAAAAGAGGAACCAATCCGAGAACATCCATAGGAAGAAAAGCCCCTTGTATCACGAAATGAAGATGTTACATCTGCTCCATATACCCCAAATGTCACTAAGGAAAATATAATGGAAGAAGGTATGACTGGAAATCCTTCTTCTAACATTGAAGCTCCTGTTAATTCTTCCTCAGAACCCCAAATTTACAAATTGAGGCCCAAAACCAAACCTAGAAATAAATTGAGAATGAATATGAGGGGGTTTCTTGATCCTAAATTTGAAAAAGATGTGATAACTACAATTGAAGATTCTTCAAGTGAGGAAGACCCTACAATAAAAAAGTGGAACAAATCTTAGAACAAGCCTTTGAAGACACATAAAAGAATATCAAAATCTTTCCAGAATTGATTGAGCGAAATTATGAAGTCAATGAAGAGGAAAGAGTTTAGAATTTTGAGATTAGGTCAAGCTCAAAATCCATCAAGATGGAAACTCAAGCAGAGAGGCAAATGTAAAAATGATAGAAGAATTATTTGAAACTCAGGAAGATGTTCTTATTGAAGAACAGGTTGAAGTTTCTTCAGGTTTAGATGATGAAGAAGACCCTGTGCATCAAATGCCAATGAAAATAGGGTCATAGATTGAAGTTCTTAACAAGTCTCTACAACATTATAAGTCACAGAATGAGTACCTTCAGAACGATTCTAATGATAAAACAATGCAAGCTAACATAAGGTTGAGGGAAGACTTAATAGTTGATGCAAAAGAAGTGTTAAAAAGAAAGAAAACTGTGCAAAAGCAGAATGAAGAGTTAGTAAAACAAAACACAGAATTACAAGACAAAGTCCAGGTGATGGAAGCAGAACATGCTCGACTTCTGAAAAGATCCCATGCATTAGATGGAATTACAATGGTGGCAGAAGCAGCTCTTCATCTTTAAATTAGTGATAGTCATACACCTGTCAATCAAATTTTGAGACGACTCATCTAGATATACTCAAGAAGTCACATATTCGAGGAGTCAGTTTTTGTTATTTTTAGAAAGTAGTTTATTTTGTAAACCTCTAAGTAGATTATATCCTTAAATAGTGGATCTGTTAACTATTTTGAAACTCTTATGTAATTATAAAAAGGAGAATGATAGCGGTAGTCAGGGAAGGTGGTTTTTTCTGGAACAGGGTTAGATGATATCATGTTTGTTCATCATGACATATGACTGATTCTCTGTAAGTACATTGGAGACTGTATTTTGGAATGACATATATAATATATAAGCCAGTTTGATTCATTATCTTAGTAAAAGATGTTGATCTATTTGATTACCTTGCTCATCACTTCATTTTCTTGATAAAGTATTTATCCTAAGGTGCTTTTGAGTTTGTGTGCTTTCTATATTTCATATCTTGAATGTTTTTCTGTTTATGATAATTTAATATGATATTTGGAAGATATATCTCTCAAGTATTAGTTCTTTAAACTGGTTTGTTTTGTACATGTTGAACCAGTATCCAAACTTAATTACCGATTTAATCATCATATGTTATTGATTACTTCTTTTATATTTCACTGCCCTAATCTTGAATAGTTCCTTCATATTTGATAAAAAACAACCATTTTTCATATTTTATTTTGGATTTTTGGGATTTGTACTTCCGTAGTCTAAGTACAAACTCTAATGCAAAAATATTTTGGCGCCATTACCAGGGATGGAGAAACAAAAGTATAAATATTCCCTGGGTATTAAGATCTGAAGGTTTGATTTTGAAGGTGACCAAGATTAGTACAGTTTTGTATACTACATTTTCACCTGTGCTTCAAGAAGCAATTGTGGCTCCCAAGAGGATTGGAACCAGGGGAAATCCTACCTATCCATTACATTCAGGGATTCCAGATCCATAACAGATTTTGAGAGAATCTAGACAAAAATGTTGGTTCTAAATCATCAGGTAGATTTCAGTATTCCTCAGCTCTAGAAATTTTAGGTGAGTTCAAGCAAAATTTTCCTTCTTTAGACTTGTCAACTTTTGAGGAAGAAAGGAACCAGGATTTACATATTACTATTCCTCAGTTTCAAAGTTTAGTTCCTACTTCCTGAGTTGATAATTTTGAAGTCTATACTAATCCCTTGTCATCCACAAAAATAAAAGAAGAACTTCTAAATTCTCAACAGTTTAAAACTCAGTTATAACCTTATAAACCTCTCACAAGTAAAGTTCTGATTAGTCAATTTTTGGTTAAACCACCACCTTCTCCACAGAATCAGATTGCCCCAAATATGGCCAGTCGGCCCCCCAATAGAATGGATTCCATAATGGCTTCCAGATATGCCCCATTAGTTTTACCTCAACCTCTTAATGTCTTTCCTGGAGGTGATTATCAGAAATATCTCCCAAGGTTTAATGGACAAGGTGAAATCACAACAGAAGAGCATTGGAATGCTTATTTTAGGGATGCTGATAATCATAATATTGAACATCAGGATGTTTGGATGAGTATTTTTGTTCAAATCCTAGATGGGGAGGTAAGAAAATGGTTTAGAGAATTACCAGAAAATTCTATGGATGGGATCACAACTTTAGAAGAAGTTTTCATGAGACAATGGGGAGATACCAAATATTACCTTTATTATATAACTGAGTTTGGGGCTCTGAAAAGGAAACAAGGCAAGATAGTCACTGAATTTACCAAACGTTTCAACAAAATGTATAGTAAGATTCCTGTAGAGATTAAACCCACTGATACATTTTCAAAAATTACTTATGCAAATTCTTTTGATGTTTAGTTCTCTTTATTATTAAGAGAAAGAAGATCTATCACTCTTGCACACATGCAAGAAGCAGCTTTGGAGGTAGAGTCAAATTTGATGGAAGCAAGAAAGCTTAGGGATAAATCAAAATATCATGAGGATGATAAGAAAAAGAAAAATGAAATGGTACCATCTACTTTAGGAGTAAAAACATCAGATAGTAGGATGGATGAGATGACCAAACTTATCAAGAACTTATCTTCAAAAATCAGTAGATTGGAAATTGAGAATAAAAATCAAAACATACCTGTCCAAGAGGGAGATAATCAGAATCCAAATCAATTCATACGCCCTTTTGTTCCTAGGTTTTTACCTAGAGAAAGAAGAAATAATGATGATCAAAGAGAAAGGAGAAATAACGATGATCAAAGAGCACAACCTCCTTTCCAAAATAAATTTCTGGATGAAGCTGAAGAGGTCGAGGAACTGGAATTGGAATATCTAGATCAGGACATCAACCATCTGGGAGAGGAATCATCTAAAGGTTTTCTTACTAAAACTCACTATCAAGATTCTATGCATTTTGATCTATATTCCTATCAGCATAATGATCTCAATCCTACACTTTCAGCTAGTGTTTATCAAACAGATCCTAGGAAATCTTATAATTTAAGATCTGGATCCAAAAAGTTTTTGAAGTTCCTAAGAAAAAAGTGGTTACTTCTGTCAAGTAGTCACTTGATTCTTCTATTGAAAAGAAGAAGAATCAACAGGTCAGTAAAAACAAGCTCGTAGAAGTTGAAGAAACTAGTAGAAATGTCCAAGGATTCAATTTTGAATATGAGCTTAGTAAGATAAAAATCCCTGTCCCATTAACAGAAATTATGAAGACACACTCATATAGGGATCTTGATCTTAAATTGTTAAATTCACAAACCATTCAAATCTTTTCTGATGTTGTTAACTTGCAAGATGAACATCCCACTATTACTTTTGGTCCTTCCTCGCCTGATAAATCTGAAAATAAAACTGATTTTCCTCCACCTTTCTGTGTCACTCTTATAGTCCATGAAAATATGTTACATAATTTCCTATTAGATTCTGGTGCTTCCCATAATCTCATGCCCAAAGGTGTAATGGAGGCCCTAGGGTTAAGCATAACCAAACCTTATCATGACCTGTTTGCTTTTGATTCAAGAGCAGTCAAGTGTCTGGGAGTTATTAAAGATATTGTTGTCATCCTTACACAGTTGCCAATGAAAAGTGTCATAATGGACATGGTCATTGATGATATTGTGCCTAAATTTGGTATGCTGCTATCAAGATCCCAGGAAAAAAGAGTAGGAGGTACTTTGAAAATGGACCTTTCTTATGCCACTATTCCAGTGTTTGGAGGAGAACACAAAAGGTTATATAGAGAGATGTAGTTGGCTTATTTGGTAAGTGTTAATGATAATCCAACAAATCACCCAATTTATGCCATCGAAGAAGATATGGGGTCTCGTATGTTGCACTTGAATAATGATGATACAGTTGGTGTTTTGCAAGTGGAAAAAGAAGTACCAGTTCAACATAGTGTTGAAATTCAGGACAATTTATGGCATATGTATATTGATGGTTCATCATCCAAAGAAGGAGCAGGGGCAAGAATTGTACTCATTTATCCAGGATGTGAGATTAGATCTATGATGTATAAATTAGAATTTCAAGCAACCAACAATACAGTTGAATATGAAGCATTAACACTTGGTCTAAGAGCTGCAAAAGATTTGAAAATTCAACAACTGTCTATTTTTGGTGACTCCGAGTTAGTGGTTCAATAAGTAAAGAATTTTTATTAGGTAAAAAATGAGTTGTTGAAAGTTTATAGAAATGAGGTATGGGATCTTGTGGATAACTTCTTTTTAGCTTTTAATATATCCTTCATTCCCAGAGATCACAACCAAACAAAATAATCTTTGGCTTTGGCAACCACCTATTTTAGAATTCCGAAACAAAATCAGCTAAGGTATGCAATTGAGGTTAAATACAGAGCTTCAGTTCCAGATAAAATCAAGCAATGGAAGTTGTTTCATGATGATAAGGAAATTAAAAAGTTTTTGGAATTGATAGGTGATTTCTCCACTTCATTGATTGATCAAGATCAGAATGATGAGTTTGATGACATTGCTTCATATTCTTAAAAATTCAATTGTTGATCACAAAACAACTGAATTAAAAGGAAATTTCATTCCAAAAGGTATTTTTCCTCTTGAGAGATTGTTTTCCAAAGATGACACTTTATTAAAGCTTACTATGCAATCCTATGAAGAGAATGTCTTGAGCTGTAATATTGGTAATGTGGATCAACCTAAAATGGTTAAAATCTCTAAGGCACTTTCAGATGAAGAAAGAGACAGGTATGTAAAATTGTTGAAAGAATATGTTGACATTTTTGCTTGGTCTTATGAAGATCTGAAGACTTATGATACTAGCATAATTCAACATAAGGTTCCATTGAATCCAAATACTAAACCTTTCAAACATAAGTAAGAAGAATCAATCCAACATTGCTACTAGTTATTGAAAAAGAGGTTAAAAAACTGTTGGATGCAAAGATTATAGTAACTCTTAGATATTCTTCTTGGGTAGAAAATTTACTGCCAGTACATAAGAAAAATGGTGAAATAAGGCTTTGCGTAGATTTTCGAAATCTGAATAGGTCCTCACTTAAAGATAATTATATGTCTCCTAAGATTGAACATATTTTACAGAAAGTGGTTGGTTCTCAAAGGCTATCAATGATTGATGGATTCTCAGGGTATAATCAGATTGTTGTGCATCCAGATGATAGAGAAAAAACAACTTTTACTACTCCTCGGGGAACCTTCATGTACAAAAAAATGCATTTTGGTCTCATGAATGCAGGTGCAACCTTTTAGAGGGCTGTGGATATAGATTTTGTTGGAGAAAGGGAGAAGTTTGTGGTAATTTATCTAGAAGATATCACAGTTTTTTTCTAACTCTGATGAAGCTCACCTCAAACATCTTATGCAAACATTCCTAAAATGCAGAAAATATGGATTGTCTTTAAATCCTAAGAAATCTTGTTTTGCTGTGCAAGAAGGAAAACTTTTAGCCCATATAGTTTTAGCAGATGGAATTACAATAGATCCTGAATGTGTCAAAGTGATTCTAAATATCAGTATTCCTAGAAGTAAAAAGGATGTTCAATATTTTTTTGGAAAGATAATTTTTTTAAGGTGGTTCATTCCTAATTTTGCAGAGATCATCAAGCAAATAAAAACAATGTTGAAAAAATATCAGGGAGTAAAATGGACAGCTGAAGCTAGATCATCATTTGAAAAGATAAAACAAGCTTTCACTGATGCTCCAGTGTTGGTAAGTCCAGATTTTTCAAAATACTTTTTGACCTTTTCCTTTGCTTCGCAAGATATCATAGCAGCTGTCCTTTTACATAAAAATTCAAAAGGCCTAGAAAATCCCATTTCTTTCTTCAGTAAGCCCTTAAGGGATTCTGAACTCAAGTACAATATATTGGAAAAACAGGCTTACGCATTGGTCAAAGCTTTGAATTTTTTTAGAATTTACATTTTACATTCTAAGATCATAGCTTATGTACCTAATGCTGTAGTCAAGGAGATTTTAGTACAACCCGATAGTGAAGGAAAAAGGGGACAGTGGATAGCTAAAATCATGGAGTATGATGTTGAAATCAGGCCTACTAAACTAGTGAAAGGACAAGGTTTGGACAAACTTCTATCAGATTCTAATTGTGAAGCATTATGCCTTCATTTGGTACAAAATCAATCAACACAAGATGGGTTCTAGACAGAAAAAAATAAAGAGCACATTTTGGACAAATATACTGAATCTTTTTTTTTTTTTTTTAACAAGAACAGGGAAAATAGGTATATTTATAAAGGCTGTGCACAGCCATTCATTACAAGTTTTCAAAAATAATTGACAGAGTAGCAAGTGCCTGAAAGTTTGGAGCTAAAGATTCTAACTGCCTGCCTGTAAAAGTTCTAAACAAAGCCTTTCTAAAACTGTTCAAAATAGAGCAGGGATAGACCCTGATAAACTATTTGTTGAGGATTATACAAAAAAACATAGAGTCTTAAACATCAAAAAGTGGAACCTGGACTAAGACTGCTAACTATCCACAGATTTTGAAATAGACAGAGGCCGCATCCTTCCTTTCCTGCTTAATCTTCTGATTGACCGTCAGATTGTCATGGACGCAGCTTCCCTGTGTTTTTCCAGTGATGACAGCAATGTCTTCCTGCAAATTATCCACCTTGCCCATCAGCTCAAACAAATTTCTCTCCAGGTCGTCAATTCTGGAGTCCTGGCATGCGAACTGGTTCATGGTATAACTTAAATCCTTAGCCATTTCCTCATGCTGATCCACACTGGTGCAGATTGCGTTATAGGTGTTTCGCACTGAGAGCTTGACTTCAACCATGGTGCGGCTCAGTGCGGCTATGGCCGCCATTATATTTTGCATGGTGCCCACCCTGAAGTGAACTAACAGACCAGGACGGGAGGGAGGAGAGCCCAAATCGCCGAGAGAGAGCCGATTCAGCGCACTGGAGAGGGGACGAGCCATTTCGAAGCACTGCGAGGGAGAGGCAAGTAGAAGAGTAATTAACGGCTCGTGGGAGCTGACAACACCACGAGGAGCCATGTGCCATGCGCGATGGAGAGGGTGGCGTGTGGCAAGGGCACGAGGAGCTTCGCCGACGGAGGAAGACGGGGGGAGGGGGACCCTCGAGCCACTAGACCCCTCCTTTTCCATAACCATAACAATGTTGACCATTAATCAAATAGGTTAGGGTATGAATTGAAACCCCAAGGCACCATTGAGACCCTCCATGTGCCCAATGTCTAACAACGTTCCCTTGTTGGCCGCTGCATCCGCTAGCTTGTTATTCGCTCGACAGATGTGGAAGAAAGAAGTCTTAGAAAAATGAGGATTAGATTTTATTCTTTGCATGTGCCTGTAAGCTCTCGATCCTTGAGGGGCAACACCCCTTCTCATTATTTGAATGACATGTCTAGAATCCCCATAAACTCTGAGATTATCAATGCTAAGGGAGGAGATCATATTGAATGAGAAGACGAGAGCAAGCCATTCAACTTCATTGTTAGTCATGCTTCCTAATCCCCACGAGAATGTTTCAATTTTATTTCCTCCGGGATCAAATAAGACCCCACCCACACTTGCCACCCCAAATATACTGAATCTTCTTGGTATAGAGACACTGTTTATTTTCTCTTATATATGCAATGTCCTTCTCAGTTAAATAAAAAGGAATGCAGATCATTAAAACTCAAAACTACAAAATATTGTTTAGTTGATCAAGTATTGTATTGGAGAGATCCTCAAGGGATATTTCTTAGATGTTTGGATAAGTATGAAATAGATTGGGTCATTTCAGAATCACATTAAGGTGCATGTGGGGTTCATAAGTATTGGAAAGCTACAACCTTTAAAATATTAAGATCAAGCTATTATTGGCCTACTTTATTCTCAGATGTTTATACTCAAGTCAAGGCTTGTACGCAATGTCAAAATTTTACAGGTAAATAAAAGATTTAATCTTTACTATTAAATCCTATCGCAATAGATGCTCCATTTCAGTAGTGGGGTTTACATTTCATAGGAGAGATTAATCCTCCTAGCGGACAACATAAATGGATATTAACAACCACTAATTTCTTCACTAAGTGGGTAGAGGAAATTCCCACTAGAAATGCAACTGATAAGGTTATTATCAAATTCCTCCAAGAAAATATTTTAAGTAAATTTGGTTGTCCAAGAAAACTACTGACTGATAATGCTCTGGCTTTCAAATCTCAAGCTATCACTGATTTTTGTGAAAGAAATGGAATTATACTCAAACATTGCACACCCTATAATCCTCAAGGAAATGGGTTAGTAGAATCCAAAAATAAGAATATCATTAACAATATTAGGAAAATGTTATCTAAGAATAAAAGGCCTTGGGACACCATGCTGAAATATGCTCTTTGGGAAGATCAGATAACTACTACAAAAGCAATAGGAATGTCTCCTTTTCAGCTTGGTTATGGAACTGATACTGTTTTCCCTGTTCAATTGGGTATTCTAGTAATGAAGTTTTTACAGGATAGTGAGGAGGAGGCAAATGAAATTCAGAGAAGAATTTTTCTTCTAATTGAATTATAGCAGGAAAGAGAAGCATTGGCAGAAACGACACAGACATACATAAATAAAGTAAAGGAGAGGTTCGACAAAAGAGTAAAAGAGGATACTTTCCTTCTTGGTGATATGGTACTCAGATGGGATGCATGCAAAGATGAAAAAGGAAAACATGGGAAATTTGAGAATTTGTGGTTGATACCTTTCAAAATTGCAAAAATTCTGAGAAATAATACTTTTATGCTGCAAAATATGGAAGGTGAGAAACTTTAAAGCCCCGTTAATGGGCGTTTCCTGAAACATTTTTATACTTACTGAGGATAGGGATGTCCTCATTCATTGTATATATCAATAAAATTTAGTTTTTATTGAATAAGACTCCAGCCCAATGGTTTGCAGAAAATTGCAAGTTCAGTTATAAGTTTTGGAAATAATCAATTTTAATTCCAGAAGGAAACTAGTCTACATGTTCTTGGAGCCTCACAAGGAGGACTCCATCTCCCAGCTGGAGCCAGATGTTATTACTGGATTTGTACCTTTACTTTACCCATCTTTTGTATTTCTTTTCTTTTATTTTCCTCATTTTCCCTATAAGTTAAACCATAGTTTCTACACCTTTTTTCTATTTTTAATTTTTATTTCTTATTTTTATATTTTTGCAAGATTATGAATTACAAGTGGCTTATATTTATTTAAATATTCCTAAATTCTTCAAAAGTATGATTTTTATATGTGCTAACTTATTCTATGAAGGATTTCTCATCATTTCTTAGCATATATAATTTTACACATTCCGACAGCGTAATATAGGGAGACTACACAGGCTAACGTTGCTGGAATGTCAAATGATGAAAATTCATGGCTCAACACTTGTTCTATAATCATGGAATGGTTTAAAGAGGTGTACTAGTCATGATTCATGTTAGACATCATTTTACATCTGTCAAACCCATTATACAAGTGTGAAATTGCATCCAACATGTGTGGGTTATTATTTATAATTTTCCCTAAATTTCATCATTTTGCTGGCTCTGATCGTATTGAACATTTTTCCTAAATAGGGTTTGAATTTTTCGAGAAGTTTGGCCAGCAGGTTTCCAACAATCGACATTATGAATAAAAGCAGCGGAAAACTCTGTAGATTTGAACCAGTTAATATGAAATGGATGGAAGAACTTCCTGAATGTGCCAAGATCTTCATGACCGCGGGATGGTATTCTTTCTTCGAAAGAATTACAAGCTATAATATTGAGGTTACTCGATCATTTGCACAAAATTAATTGTTTATTCAATTCCAAGATCTGAAGTTCGAGTTGACTGAGGGCTTAATAGCAGAGGCAATGAGGTTTCCTATTGAAGGGGATCGCTGGTTGACACAGAACCCATTTGAAGTTGATTTAAGTCTGTACCTGCTGCTTGGGTTCAAATCCTTAGACTGGAGCACAGGTATACATTTGAACAATGTTAAACAATAATGGATAGATGTTCTGGGGATAATACAATGCTATGTTACCTGTGAGGGTCGATTTGCTACAGTATACAGGTATCATTTCATATTCCTCTTGCATGTAAATGGACAGTCCAAACTGAATTTACCCTTTTACTTGTTAAAGAGCCTTATTAATATGGATACCAGAATTAAGAGACATATTGATCACACAAGCCAATCAATTTTCCATCATGGATTGGTCAAACTGCTGGTGTCAACAGTACTCAAAAAGAAAAATCGTTCCTGGCATCATTTTCTTTTTTGGTCAGGCTTCGAACTAGAAAAAACTGAAGATCAAGAGGAAACATAGACCTCTATTAGCAAACCGAAAATCCCTCAAGGCAGACGCTGAATTTAGATAGAACCGAGTGTTTCAAAAAGGCAGAGGAGAAGGGTAGATGAAGAAGCAAGTTCAAACATAAAAAAATGATTAAAAAGAGGAACCAGTCCGAGAACATCTACAAGAAGATTATCCCCTTGTATCATGAAATGAGGATGTTACATATGCTCCATATACCCCAAATGTCACTAAGGAAAAGATAATGGAAGAAGGTATGTGGTGGACTCCAAGAATGGATACCTAATTAGGGTAGCTAAACCAGAAGTATACTTTAATTATCGACCAGGGAGCGTACAAACTTAAGAGGTGCTAAGCACTGTATGTGCTCTCATGGTCTTCGTCATTTAGGGTGTTGGGATGTATCTTTAAAGGTTTCTCTAAAGGAAATGGGAGTGATTTGTTCTTAAACAAAGAATGAAAGGATATAAAAAGATTGTATACTTATGAACTAGAAATGATGAAACTGATAGATCTTTATGCTAAGAATTAAATGATGAAAATTGTAAATCTAATCTAAGAAATAAAATGTTGAAAGCTTGGGAAACTTGATCTAGAAATAAGATACTGAAAGATGGAAATTTAACTAGAAATGAAGTACTGAAAGCCATAAATTTAAGCTAGGAATTCAATACTGAAAATTAATCAAACTTTATCTATTCGAATCCAATACTGAAAGTGATAATCGTTTACTCTATTCAAATCCAAAGAACTTAGAACAATTAACTTCTATATAACTGAACTCAGATAAAGGAAATATGTATGGAATTGCAGATCCGAATCATTGTCTAAATTAATATAATGTGCTGGAAAACAAAGGTAAATACGCCTGCGCAGAATGCATGTACAAGACTACGGAAAGCGTGTTATGAAACTACAAAATCAATATTGCCGAACTACAAATAAAAATTACTGAACCGAAATAAGAATCTGCTGTTCAAACCATTATCAAAGCACTTCACATATGGTGATGATTAAATCAATGAGAAAAACACATGAGAAATACCTGAAGTTAAATGAGGATCCTGACCTACATGTTGAGGGGGCCCTCCCCAACCTGTATTTCAGGAGTGGAAAAGACTCAGAAACTCAAAGCTTGAAATAACATCAATCCTTCCATTATTAAAAACGTAACTTCATGTCTCTGAGAAAGTCTTAGAACCGAACTGTATCGAATAACATATGCTGAATAGAATTTCTACAAAAATGCCAATAGGAACCCCTTGCTACTCAAGAGGTCCATATATATATCTATTTTGAAACATAACCTAACTCTATGCTTTAAATGTCGATCCTGCTGAATAGGAGTTTTCTTCTACAAATCAGGAAAAAGGGTGCTGAGCCACTTATGGTCTTTCACTCCTCGAGTTGGAATTGCTTGTTGTCTCTTAGATTACTTGCGCCTGCTCATACACACTTATTTCTATATAATTAGCTCATAGAAAATGCTTTTTAAGCATAAAAGAATAATCTCTAAACTACTCTATTAAATAATCAAAACAAATGTATTATTCCCCACAAACAAAGGTATTTCCCTTATCCATTATTGTGCTTGTGTGGCATAAAAAGGCTATAGAGTACCTAATTCGGGACTCATTGTCTCCCCCAGACTGAAGGATTTACCCATCCTCGAGTGACATATCATGTTCTTGAACAACTTCTTTGATGTCCCAGGCAACGACCCTAGGGGTCCCTGCCTGCTTATGATAGCCCAAGGTTTGGTCATCTTTGGTCCATGTTATTTTCTCCTTTTCTTCATTGACCTGTTCTCTGATAATCAAGGGAAGAAAGAATGGTGGGCTCAGTTTCATGCCGATCCATCTGAGCTGATGCTTTATTAACGATTCCATGTATAACTTAGCCTTGGTGAGAGTAGTCTCTAGTCTGAGGGGGGAGTGAGGCCCCCTCTTCTTCAAGTCTTCTGCGATTCTTTCCCATCTCTCACCGATGGCTTCCTAAACTTCCTTGTATGTGCATTGAAGGGTCAGATCGAAGTGTGTCACTGCCTCCCGTTGTTTTCCAAGGAGGATAGGAATCAACTCTTCATCTACGGTGATAGACCTATGGTCCTGGATTACTCTTTCAGGATGAGTTTCCTCACCCCTGATCCATAATGGGTTTTTCCACTCCTCATCCAAGTAGAGATGAGCATTCTGTGCTCTCTCGATCTTGTGGTTCATCCAGGAGTAGAGTGCTCTCAGTTGGAAGTCGCCTACGTAGGGATTAGGTGATCAATTAGGTGAGCTCGGTACCACGAAGTTGTACAAGAAAATCTCGCACAATTGATCTTTCTCCAACTCTGTGCAGCTTAGAGAAGTGTCAACAAACTCCTTTGGAGTGTTTAACTCCAGAGGCAGGCCTTGCTTTAGCCTCTGTAGCTGAAATTTTCCCCACTTATCCTTTAGGTAGATCGTATAGATTCTAGATGGTGGCCTAAGTCCCAATATACCATCATAGATCCTAGTGGTGGTCATCAATGTATCCTCTAATTGATGAATTCTCTGGTCTTTTTGAGCCAACTCTTCCTGAGCTTGGCCCAATTTCTCCTTCAGTGCCAAATTTTGTTGTTCTGCCAACTTTAACTCTCCTGCGTGATGCATTTTCAAAATTTGGGTCTTTTCATGTGCAAACAGTGGGGTTGCTGGTGAAGCTGGTTGGCTTCTCTGGATCCTTGCTTCAATTTTTAATGCTGCCAACTCCTCCCTGACTTTTGCTAGTTCTGTCAGTGCCTCAGCTAGCCGATTGTTGAATCTAGGGTTTACATATTTATCAGTAGGATTCCATTGGAAAGCATCATCTTCTTTTGGTGTGGTTGGGTCGTCCTGATCTGCCCCAAAATTGTCATCATCAGATAAGTTTTGAATTATGGGGCTGAGCTCCCTTTCTAATTTCTTTGCATGCTCATTTCTGGGCTGCTGTATGACCCTTTTACTTCGTTGTTTTTCCCCTTGCCTGCTAGTGGAAACCCCTGATTCTTTTTTGTGGGAGGCATCTTTTGAATGTTTGATTTTAATCAAGGTATCGACCATAACTTCATTGTCGCTATCCAGGTCAATCTTTCTCTTAGCTCCTGGTGCGGAGGTGGATTTTTCCTTTGAACTTGAAGCTAGGGGTATGCCTACATTAGTTGTACCCCTCATTCTCTGCACATCATCGGCTGAGATTACCACAAACTCCCATGAAAGTTCTAGAATCTGTACCATTAATTCTTCACAAATGATCAATTTGATTAACCCATGGTGGGCTAGTGCATCTTCTTTTTCCTGAACTACCTTTTTGCTCATTTCTCCCAGAGATTGAAGAAGATAATAGGGAATGCTGATGTTGTTATTTGGTGTGATATGGCCCCTATGTCTCAGCAACTCCAAAATTCGGAAGTAGAAGATCGGGACATAGCTAAGTCTCCCGATGCACGTTATATATTTCAGGACGATAGAAGCTATCTCGTCCTAGCGTGCTGGCATGGTGACTCTCTTGACTCCATTCTTGTCTTCTTCATAAAATTCCCCTTGTCCAAAGAAGGCTGAATTTTCCCTTTGATTGGCTTCCTGGTCATCTTTGCCCCAGTGCAAACCCATGGGCAGTCTAGTGTTTTTCGCAATTGCCTCCTCGTCAAGCCTAATATGCAGTCCCCTTATCCGGGTGACAAACTGTTCCTCTTTTATGTGTTTCATGTTCCTGGAAAATTATAAGGCCACCTTTGTATTGGACCCTCTTAGTCCCGAGATAAAGGGCATCCAACCCGCATCACAAAGGATTGATAAAACCTGTGGGTTTTCATAAATGGGCTTGTGATCCTCCGACTCACTCTTTTTGAACCCCTTCATCATTTTTGAATTTTTCTACTATAATCAACGAACCACAAAGTTCTGAGTGATGGATGACTTACCTTTACTGGTCGAGGTTATTAACTGGCTTCATGGGCAGCTTGTTGGCTGAGTGACAATGCGAACCTCTAGATTTATTGCTTCTGAGAAGCTTGCATTTTCCAAATTGGGTCTTTTTGTAGATTATGCTTTCTTATTTAGCTATTTTCACGCACTTATCCCAATCATTGTGCATCGTACTTGATGCCTTATACATTCCTTTTCATTATTTCACCGTGAGTTTCCTTCCATCATTGTACCATGCACTGCCAATTTGATCATTTGGGGATATAGCGGCTAGATGCGGATGTTGTCATCTTCTGACATGTCTGAGGTAGGTAATGATGATTCTGTGAGGCTCACTCTGAACTGTGCCGCCGAATGATCTTATAAGCTGTCCTCAACTTTGGGAAATAACTTCTTTGTGGGGGGATAACAAATTTGATTTGAAAATAAAATAAAGAGTTAAGTGATTACCTTCCATGCTTTGCGTACCTGACAGTATGATTCATGCTTGATTGTAGAGGCGCGGAATTCTGTAGTTGAGTTCAACTACATCTGTAGTGATTTTGGGTGTGCCAGTAGTCACGTCTTTTTTTTTTCCTATTTTTTTCTGCTTGTTATGTTGGAATTGCTGCCTTTATTTGCTTGATTTTCACGCAAGCTTTGTTGATATGACTTTTTATTGTGTTCAAAATTGTGTTTGTACTGGTGCTCCAAACGGTGATTTGATTTATGTAGTGGTAGCTTTGTTGCTGTTCTGGCTTGCTTGAATTGACTGCTAGCTCGCTTGAATGATTCTTGGATCGCTTGATTGTAAATTCTAAAAGATGATGTTTTTTGGTTGTTCTTTTGTTGTCTCCTTTTTAGTTTGCTGCTAAATGTTGGTTGGCTCACTTGAATTTTCTTTCTGGCTCACTTGAATTTGCTTCCTGGCTCGCTTGACATTGCTTTCTGGTTCTGCTCTGAAATTGCTTTTGGTTCTGCTTTGAAATTGGTTTCTGGTTCTGCATAGGGATGGATCAAGTCCATCAATTTTGTTTGTGAGAACCTGAGTGGATTTTTGTATTGTCCTCTCTCTCTTTTTTTTTTCTTCTTTTTTCATTTTTCTCTTTTTCCATTTTTTTCATTTTCTCTTTTTTCATTTTTCTCTTTTTTTTTTTCATTTTGCTTTTTTTTTTTTTTTTCAATGATGCTCTAGGATCTCTATCAGCATTAGATTATGCTGATAGAGTGTCTGTGTGAACTCCTCTCTGGATTTTGGTGTCTTATAGAGTTTGAGTCTGTGTCCATTCACAATCATGGGGAATTTCCAAATCTATTGTTGTTATTTTGATAGCTCCATTGTCATAGATGTTTCAATGATGTAGGGTCCGAGCAATCTGGTTGTCAGTTTTCCTTTAAATGTGTGAAATCTGGAGTCATAGAGTAGTGCCTAGTCACCTTCTTTAAATTTCTTATTCTTGATGTTTTTGTCATGCCCTTTCTTCCTTTGTTGCTGGATGATTTCAGTGTGGCTAAGTGCTTATTGGAGTTGCTTGTCTAGTTGATTTAATTGTAGCATGTGTTCTTGTTGGATTTCTGTAAGCTCCATGTTTAACTTGGCTGCAATTCTTAATGTTTTGATCTCAAACTCAATGGGAAACATTATTTTCTTTCCATAAACTAGCTCATATGGGGTGAAGCCTGTTGTTGTCTTCCATGTAGTATTATAAGCCCAAACTGCCTCACTTAATCGGTCTGCTCAATCTCTTTTGTGGAGTTGTACAGTATTTGTCAAGACTCTTTCGAGTTCTCTGTTTGTCACCTCAGCTTGACCATTAGCCTGAGGGTGGTAGGAGGAGGACTTTTTGTGTTTGACATTGTTCCTTCGAAGCAGGTCCTCTATAAGGTTGGATGTAAATTGTGTGCCTTGGTCCGAAACTAGCTGTCTTGGTACTCCAAATCTGTGGAATATTTGCTCTGTAAATTTTTTTGCCACATTTGTTTCATTTGCTGCTATAAGTGCTGCTACTTCTGCCCACTTTGTGAGGTAGTCAGTGCATACTAGGATGTATCTTTTCTGATTTGATTGGGGGTTGAATGGACCAACAAAATCAAATCCCCATTTCTCAAATACTTCCAATGAGATTTGTGGATGGAGAGTCATTTCTTCTCTTTGAGTAGGCTTCCCCATTTGTTGACAACCATCACAAAGTGAAACATATTCATAGGAGTCCTTGTGGAGTGTTGTCCAATAATATCCAATTTGCAATATTTTATAGGCTGTTCTTTTTGCAGCATAATGTCCTCCACATCGCTCATTGTGAGTGGCATGCAATATGTCATGGAATTCATCTTCTCTAACACACCTTCTCAATATATAGTCTGGCTCTTTTTTGAAAAGCATTCCTTCTATCCATGTGTACATGGCACTTTGCCTTATGATTTTGTTCTTTTCTTGGTGGCTGTAATGTTGTGGGAATTTACCAGACACTAAGTAGTTTGCTATGTCAGCAAACCATGGGCTTCTTGTTGAGATTGCAAAAAGGTGCTCATCAAGGAAGTTATCATTTATCAATTCATTATCTTGTCCATGAGTGAGTCTAGACAGAAAATCAACTACTACATTGTGTTTCCCTAGCTAATCCAGAATTGTTATGTCAAACTCTTGCAGGAGGAGTAGCCATCTAATGTTTCGAGCACTTGTATTAGGTTTATTCATAAGATACTTGATTGCTGAATGGTCAATGTGGACGAAAACTTGGTATCCAGTTATGTAGTGCCTAAATTTGTTTATGGCATGTATGACACCCAAAAACTCCTTCTCTATGACTGTATAATTTTATTCTGCTCCTGCCAAATTTTTACTGATATAATATATGGCATATGGTCTCTTGTGTTCTTCTTGTCCAAGGGCTAATCCAATGGCCTTATTTGATGCATCAAAATGGATGTGGAATGGAAGTTCCCAATTTGGTCCTTGGAGTACTGGAGCTGTGATTGTCTTCTGCTTGAGGTTATCAAATGATGTCATACAATGTTTTGTCCAAATAAATTTGTATCTTTTGTGAGAAGAGCAAAAATTGGTGCAACAATTTTTCTATAACTCTCGATAGATCTTATGTAGTATCCTGTTTGCCAAAGAAAACTTCTCACATCTCTTTGTTTCACTAATGGTGGCAGTGTTCTGATGACGGTGACTTTTGCTTGATCAAATTCAATTCCTCTCTGTGAAATGTGGTGTCCAAGCACGATGCCTTCTTCCATGAGCATTCTGCATTTATCATTGCTTAGACATAAGCTCATCTCAATGCATTTTTTCAAAACCAATTCTAGATGTTTTAATGCTTGGTCGAAATTCTAGCCATAGGGTGTGAAGTCATCCATGTAGACTTCCATTTGATCATTAATAAAATCAGAGAAGATGCTTAAGATTTCCCTTTGAAACGTTGTTGGGGCATTATAGAGCCCAAAGGGAAGCACTCTGTATACATAAGTGCCCCATGGGCATGTGAATGTTGTTTTGTCCTGATCAGCTGGGTGGATGAGGATCTGGTTGTACCCACTGAACCCATCCAAGAATGAGAAAAATTTGTTTCTAGCCAATGTGTCCAGTACTTGTTTGATAAATGGGAGAGGGAAGTGTGTTTTGCGGACAATCTACTGAGAGAGGACTCAAGGCCTCATCTCCCTAGATTAACGTAACTCTAGAAAAAATAGGACAGAACATAAAATACTTTCCTAGATCATATAGAAGTACAAATGTAAGAGTAGATCGTTTACCTTAGATTTGTAGATCCCTTTCTCCTTCGTTGTTCCAATGCTCCAGCACTGCCAAATTGCGAGTAGCTAAACCCTCTTGAACATGTAACCGACCACGAGAAGTGAAAGCATATATCTCATATGACAGATCTAAGTTAACAGTTAAGGAGGAAAACTCTAAACATCATCAAAGAGACAATATTTATGGAAAGCAATTATATTAACTGTATTGAAGAGAGGAGAAGTACAATATAAAAGAGGATTACAACCATTTCCTTAACGCTGTAAGCTCCTTCCGACAAGCCATGCCAAAGATCCTAGAGATAAGTGGATTTTCCTCAAGCTAGAGTGTTAGATCTTGTTAAATTTTCTGAATTTACTTCAATCTGATCTAGGATCTTAACTGAGAGAACAACATGTACAGCATATCTACAGCATATCAATCATGGAGACAATAATGCAAGCACACAAGAGACACAAAGATTTACTTGGGGAAAACCATAAAGGTGAAAAACCCCAATAACTTCCTCAGAGATAGATAGAGCAATGATACAACCAACCAATAGAGATAGCCATAACCTAGCAGCAATCCTCCTCCTCCATAAGTGCGCCTCTCCTCCTTGAGAGCATGTGTGAGAAGTGAATAAGAAAATAGAGTGCCTCCCGCACTCTATTTATACTTGACTTGACTTGCCTTTTTACCTAACTCATGTCTGCTCGAACTTAACCACATAACATAATGCTGAGTGGGCCGACCCCCAATAGGGTGGTCTAATAACCCTTTGACCCACGTGGCCGACCCCCAATAGGGTGGTCTAATAACCCTTTGACCCACATGACTTATACAGGGCCGACCCCAAATAAGGTGGTCTAATAACCCATCAAGTATAAGTTACGACACTTATAATATAAATGACGACACTTCCTTATAGAGGAATAATACCATCTCTATAGGAATACAATATACATATATGTGAAATACATTCCGAAGTTACATATACATCAACACTCCCTCTTAACTAGGAAGGTATTTCTCAGCACAGTTCTTCTAGCACAAGTCATCTTCTCTGGATCATCGTCATCGATGCATCGTCATCATCATCGTCACTGCTGCTGCTATCTCATCCAATCTCTGTCTCTACTCGTCATAGGAAGTTCTACAGAGCCAGTCCTTTTTCATACTGGATGTAGGCCCACCACCTGCAGGTCTTCGTCATCACTGGCCATACTGTGGAATCCTCAGGACTTTTACGTGCGTCACAAAACCTCGCAAGAGCATCCCAGGCTGTTACGAGCACACAGCTCTACCTATAGGATCTCCCAGGGCAACGAATTACATGTGACCTCACCACAAAACCTCGCAAGAGCATCCCAGGCTGTTACGAGCACACAGCTCTACCTATAGGATCTCCCAGGGCAACGAATTACATGTGGTCATGGCAAAACCTCGCAAGAGCATCCCAGGACTGATTACGGGCACACAGCCCAACCTATCGGATCTCCCAGGGAAACGAATTACATGCCATAGGACAAAACCTCGCAAGAGCATCTGCCAGATATCCCAGGGCAACGAATTACATGCCATAGGAAAAACCTCGCAAGACTATCTGCAGATCTCCCAGGGCAACGAATTACATGTCCTCCCAGAGCAAAACCTCGAAAGAGCATTTGCCAGATGTCCCAGGGCAACGAATTACATGCCATAGGCAAAACCTCGCAAGACCATCTGCAAATCTCCCAGGGAAACGAATTACATGCTCATCTGCACAACCTGATCCACGGCCACAGAGTATCAACCTGATACTCACCATACATCATCCTGATGTATCCATGATCATCCTGATCATCATTACTGCAACGTCCTGCTGCATGTCATCTGGAGCAACATCCTGAAGCTCGTCATCTATGATCGTCCTGATCATCACTGCAACATCCTGCTGCATGTCATCTGGAGCAACATCCTGAAGCTCGTCATCTATGATCATCCTGATCATCAATGCAACATCCTGCTGCATGTCATCTGGAGCAACATCCTGAAGCTCGTCATCTATGATCGTCCTGATCATCACTGCAACATCCTGCTGCATGCCAAGTATCTACCTGATACATATCATCATACATGATCCTCCTGATCATCAATGCAACATCCTGCTGCATACCAAGTATCTACCTGATACATATCATCATACATGATCCTCCTGATCATACAATGTATCCACCTGATACATATACAGAACATATGATATATATCACCATACATGATCCACCTGATCATACAATGTATCCACCTGATACATATACAGATACATGGTCCAAGCATCCAACATGATGCATACATACATACATAAAATGATCCAACTGATCATATCCAGCATCAAACATGATGCGTACATTCATACATAAAATGATCCAACTGATCATATCCAGCAGAAACTAGAACATCATCCTGATGTTCATCATCCAGCGCTTACATCCACAGCCATGTGAAGGATCCTCCTTCCAACATGCTTGGAATGGCTTCAGCAAATGTGTCCATCACTTCTTCCTCGAAGTGTCCTCGATCTGAATAACGCCAAGCCTCTCTCTGAAGTACTCGAACTTCACCCTGGCTAGTGGCTTTGTCAGCACATCTGCAATCTGCTCGTCCGTCGCAACATACAGGAGCTTCACAGCTCCTCTCTGCACCATATCCCTGATATAGTGGTATTTGATCTCTATGTGTTTCGACCTGTCATGAAACACTGGGTTCTCAGACAGCTTCACACAACTCTGGTTATCACAGAAGATACCAGTAGCCTCTAACGGGAGATCAAATAACTCAGACAGTAGCTTCCGTAGCCATACTGCCTCACAACTAGCTGAGCAGGCTTCAACATACTCTGCCTCAGCTGTAGTCAGTGCTACGCAGGACTGCTTCCTGCTAAACCAAGAGATCACACCTGATCCCATACTGAAGCAGCACCCAGATGTGCTCTTCCTATCTGCAGCACTGCCAGCCCCAATCTGAATCAACATAACCCTGCAGGTTAAACTTTTGATTCGCCTCATACTTGAGCCCATAATCCACTGTACCCTTCAGGTGCCTCAGAACATGCTTTACAGCAACCAGGTGAACACTCCTCGGATCCGTCAGGAACTGGCTCAATGTGTTCACAGCAAAGCAAATGTTTGGTCTCGTGTTCGTCAGGTACATCAAGGACCCAATCATCTGACGATACATAGAGACATCAACTGGCTCAGATGAAGCATCACATAGAGGCTTCAGATTCGATGCCATAGGTGTGGCCATGGCCTTGCAATCCATCATCCCGAATCTCTTCAGGATCTCTACTGCATACTTCCCTTGTCCAAGGAAGATTCCTTCTGCATTCTGCCACACCTCCATGTCAAAAACAAATAGTGCATCATCCCCAAGTTCTTCATCTCGAACTTGGTAGTAAGCTTCCGCTGCGTGTCGGCAATCAATCTATTTTCACCTGTAACAAACATGTTATCTGTGTACAAAAGTAGTATCACTGAATTGCCTTCCTCAACCTTGTAGTAAAGGTTGGAATCCACATTATTCTTGGTAAGGCCCAAACTAGATAGAAAGCTGTCTATCCTACCATACCAAGTTCTTCACACATATATGACTACACCATGCTGTCTTGAAATCCATCTGGTGTATCTTCTATTTCATCACTTTTATATTTCTCAATGCTGCCATCTGCAACATGCTTGATCTGATAGTTCCATTTTGAAGTCATAACGAACTTCCCTTCACGTCTTGGGACTACATCCCAAACATCATTCTTCATGATCGACGGATCATGGCATTCCATCCCAGATCCTGGGAACTTCAATATCTTCAATATCTTCAATAGATATCTTTGTTGCTGGAACAAATGTTGTAGTTCTTCTTTTGTAGGAGATGGCATATGATCTTTCCTACACAACAAGTTAAATTGCATGATTAGAAAACATCTCATAGTTTTCAGAACAAATTTTTACACATAAAGAAATATGCCATACAGTCATGCAATTATCTTAGCCAATGCTTCAATACAACATTTATCCATATTCCGTAACTTTCTAGATGCCTTCCAATCTCTACCAGAACATTGTTAAGAGTGTGCACAACTCCCAACATGTCAGCAAAGAGGTTTCATACTATATAAGTAGCAATGGAATGTTGTACAGTGCCATAGGCCACTTACCCATGCATATTAGGAGTATACTATTCATTAATGCAATTATTCTAATATGCATAATACACAACCTAATTCTAGGAACATCAGTATATACATTATTGAACAGTATTATTTAAGAAATGACAATTCAAATACTTATCTTTGTTTGTTCATTGGGTGGACTCCCTCTGAGTCTTCGCTTCCTTGCAGGAGCTACTGGAGTCCCAATCTGAAGTAGCTTCTTCTACATCTTTTGATGTGGAATGTAGAGAGATGGTCAACTCCCTCTGAATATTTGCATCCTTGAATAAACCACTGGAGTGTACTCCCTCTTGATCTTTGCTTCCTGGATTACCTGTTCTTGAACTCATATTCATCCTTGGTCCCTATGCATGCTTATTAGTATCATGATTAAATCATACATATACTATTAAAGCACAATAATCTCAAGCATGTATAATCAGGATCATTTCAAACAGAAAATAATAAGCATTAGCATTCAAGGATTCTTATGGTTAGTCAAATCATAAGAAACATAACATGTCTAAACCTGTAATTATTCAAACCTATAAATGCATAAAACCTGTGATTATTCAAACCTATACCATCATGATTCTTTTGGTTAGTCATATCATCAATTATGGTAAGAAACATAATATGCATACAATCATGATTATTCAAACCCATGACTTCATGAATAATCATTATCAACAACGCGATAGTATAAGATCCTAACCCAAGGTAGGAATCTAGCTTGATATAGGAAAAACATACCTGGATTATCATGTTAGCTAGTTATGTCTAACATACCTGTATAATGTCTTTTGGTTCTCTTCAGTGACTTGTGCTAGTAACCTGCATGTCTCATAAGTTAACCATTATAAAACCAAGTTATACATACCTCGTGAATGGATCTTGTAGATCCATGACAATGGATGAATCTTTGTCCTCATGTTATCATGATCATATGTTCTTGGACCAGAACATGATCTGTCTTTCTTGGTGTACCTTTCATGTTAGTAGACAACATAAACCTCATACAACACCATAATGTATTAGTATGATCATAAGTCTCAACACCCTAACCAATGAATATCTTCTATCATGCATTCATAATTTTGTTAAGGTGATACGACAAATATAAAATCAAAATTGTACTAACCGTAATAACATGAAGACAAACATACCATAAACTTAATCATGGACAAATATCGAAACATACCTCGATGAGTCATACCTGTCGAGATCGCTTGTAATCTTCTAATGTAAGGCCTTAGCCTCATCTCCCTCTGAAACAGGAACTTCTTCACTCATGTAGATGATCAATCCATCTTCTTCTAGGATTAACCCAATCCACTTGATTTGCAAGAACTGGACTTGGAGCTGGATATGGGTTTGTCAGAGAAACCCCAAAAATTCAAACTTTGAATTTCAAACTTTCAAAAGGATAGAAATATGCGCCTTGATGAGCTGATCAAACCGGTATATTCAGAATTTGAAAACTGCAAAGTTTCACTCCTCAATTTTGCCTTTGAAACTTCCGAATTCACTGGACGTCACCCTGAACTGGGGTTTGATGAAGCCCACTCTTCTGCCCAATCAAAATGTTTGATCCAAAGTTCCAGGCTTCTATTTTTCCGAGGAGCTTCCAGCCGTGGTCACAGATTTCAAAAATTCCCATTTTTACAGAAGCCCTAATTTTCCACTTTTCTGATCAAAGTCCCGAACTAGGGTCTAATCAAGCCCGGCCTTCTGCCCAACCAAAAATTCTGATCTTGGTCTCTAAATTTCTATTTTGATGAGTAGCATCCAGCCGTGGTCTCCGATTACAAAAATTTCAACTTTCTTCAAAGCCCTAAATTCCGGAAGCCATGAATGAAGGTACCAAAAAATAATTCTGTTTTGACAGAAATATGTACCTGATTGTTTCTGGTGTAACTCCGAAATTTTTGATCCACAGGGTCTGAAAAAGTTTCTTGAGATAGCCTGACCTGTTATATTTCCATCCTGATAGGTCTGACCTCAATTGGATTCTCTGAGAGAGAGTTATGCCAAATGTCGCAACGTGACCTGTTTTGGGATAAAACAGGAGAGCGAACTTGTACTGCGTGCCACGTGTCACTGTTTTAACTTCGGCCTCTGAAAACGTTTTATGAGATATCTCGGCCTGTTACCTTTCCATCCTGATAGGTCTGACCTCAATTGGACTCTGTGAGAGAGAGTTATGCCAAATGTCGCAACGTGACCTGTTTATGGGATAATACAGGAGAGCGCACTTGTACGGCGTGCCACGTGTCACTGGTTCAACTTCGGCCTCTGAAAAAGTTTTCTGAGATAGTACAGACTGTGTACTACCTGTCACTTTTTACTAAATTTCATTTGGAGCTTCCTAGCCCAAGATATGACCTTTTTCCCAAGGTCACCTGATTTTGACTCAGATCTGGAAGAGGCAGAAACCCTATATTGTACAGATCATAAATCACAAAGTACAACGAATTAGAGGTTTTCCTTTGTACACAAGATACCTGGAGATCTTATCTTCGGCATGTAACAATTTCAGATCCGAAAAATTTGCCTAAACGGATTTATAGCGAAAGTGCTACGATGACTGGTTTTTGCTATATCAAGCCCTAGCATCGTAAGTGCAACAAGTGTCATACATGCCATATCATGCCTTCTTTCAGGGTAGCTCTGATACCATGTTAAATTTTCTGAATTTACTTCAATCTGATCTAGGATATTAACTGAGAGAAAAACATGTACAACATATCTACAGCATATCAATCATGGAGACAATAATGCAAGCACACAAGAGACACAAAGATTTACTTGGGGAAAACCATAAAGGTGAAAAACCCCAATAACTTCCTCAGAGATAGATAGAGCAATGATACAACCAACCAATAGAGATAGCCATAACCTAGCAGCAATCCTCCTCCTCCATAAGTGCGCCTCTCCTCCTTGAGAGCATGTGTGAGAAGTGAATAAGAAAATAGAGTGCCTCCCGCACTCTATTTATACTTGACTTGACTTGCCTTTTTACCTAACTCATGTCGGCTCGAACTTAACCACATAACATAATGCTGAGTGGGCCGACCCCCAATAGGGTGGTCTAATAACCCTTTGACCCACGTGGCCGACCCCCAATAGGGTGGTCTAATAACCCTTTGACCCACATGACTTATACAGGGCCGACCCCAAATAAGGTGGTCTAATAACCCATCAAGTATAAGTTACGACACTTATAATATAAATGACGACACTTCCTTATAGAGGAATAATACCATCTCTATAGGAATACAATATACATATATGTGAAATACATTCCGAAGTTACATATACATCAACAGATCTATTGGGCTTAGTTTCACCAGCATAAGAGTACCATAGACTTCCTCCCCTTGGGAAGGGAGTGAGCTTCATTTAAATAGGACTAAGTGGATAGGGTATGGATAGGATAGGTTGAGATATGATAGGAGAGGCTTAAGGGATCCTTCCAAAATGATAGGAATTGAATGCCAGCTCTTCCAAGAGGTCAGGGATAGGGTCCCAAGTTAGCAAGCTTCAAAAAGAAGCTCCAAGAAGCTATTTTTTCCATTTAACTGACTTCGTCGCACCCTACAATGGAGCAAGCTGCGACGTCGCATGTTGCATGAGTGCAACCTGCGATGACCTCTCAAAACCTAGTATAAATGGGTACAAATCCTTCCAGGTCAATCACTCAATCAAGGTAACTTCAGGGGTGTATACACTGAATCTCATGATGGCAAGATTTTAGGTGTAACAAAATGCCCCCCAAAGCATGAAGCTGTTTGAAAATAGACAGGTGAAATGCTTTGATAGAAGGAATGGAAATGGACTTGTCGGATGAAGAACACTGCTGCAGTACAACTGACTCTGAGTACATAGTTTCAAATGACTCACAACATGGCTTCCGACCAATACAATGCAGATCCATGGTAGTAATGATCGACTAAACACAATCATGGCTACTAGACACAAGCGTAGATCCATGATGAGATGATAACACAACCACGCCCAATACAAATGTGGATCCATGTAATATGACTCAATACAAACTCCATCGCAACCTGGGTAAAATATGATTGCCTAGGGTCTTTAAATCGAACCCGTAATGATACGAATCTAACCATGTGATTACAAATGTCTTGATGTTGAACATGGTAGAAACCACTTGATTACCAGTCATTGATGTAAACCGTTAACAAGCGCGAGGGAGATCACCATTAATGTCAATGATTACCAAGGTATCACAGTACATATCACCAAGCGTGAATAAGTGAATTGAATTCAAACGCAAGATGAACTCTTTCAATCAAGAGCCAATGATGTAGACTCATCTTGAAAGCAAGGTAACCTGCCATTGAGGCATGCAGGGCCAAGGTACTTGGTTGGTTTCTAGATTCAATCCTCGAAAGATGAGCTGAAGTTGACAAGGATGAATCCGTCGAAGGAGGGCCATGATGAATCCCCCATCAATTGACACGAAACACGACAAAAGATGTGTAGAGTAGATCAGACGGTGTAGTAACATGCAAGACTGACTCAGAGTAGACCGATAAGGTGACGGGCATACTGACTGCAGGTGATGAATGGTGAACGTATTCTTGAACATGGGCATGGCATGACCTGGTAGTATTGACATGATGAGTACAACACTAACTCC
Organism: Larix kaempferi; assembly: GCA_027924585.1. Taxonomy (NCBI): domain Eukaryota; kingdom Viridiplantae; phylum Streptophyta; class Pinopsida; order Pinales; family Pinaceae; genus Larix; species Larix kaempferi. The sequence continues at coordinate 928,573 of BSBM01000068.1, read as the reverse complement.
TAATGCAACTGATGAGGGGAGCTTTCTTTGAATGACTCAAAGCCACTAGGTTTTTTGGACCCAAAATCCGACGGCCAGAAAGTCAAATTTTCTACATCTTGTGGTCGACTATCCGACATTCTCAGTATTTTTTTAACGTCGGTCCAATTTCAGATTAAAACTGACATCTCGAACGTTGTCGATTATTCGATCCCATTGGATGTCGGACAACCGACTCCAGTCACAACTAAAAATGTCTTTGTAATGTCCCCATTTTGACCCCCTTTGTATTAAATCGTAAATGATGTAAATATTGTAATTTAATCATGGTGAGGAGCTCAAGGCCAAGGCCCCACCATTGATTTAGCGTTTCATGTATTGGCAATTAAAAATAGATGCCTATGGTTCTTGTGCGAGATGGGAACAATGTAAATAAGACATCATGTAAATACGAATTTTAATGGAAAAATCCCGACTAGCTATGCAATGCAACAAAAGAGATGGGGCATGATTCTACAAGGAAAAGGGGGGGGGAATTATCCAAACCCTTGAGCCACTAGGGTCAGCCCATGTGTCAATAAGAAAACCCATGAAACTCTTAACTACCCATTTTGTCCCATGCACCTAATCATTTAATTCTTCCAAAGATTGGTTGGGGCAGTTAATGTCTTGGGATTGGAGAAGTATCGCAGTCAGATTTTCGTGCATGGGCAAGCCATCAACCAAGAAAATCATATTTTTGGTTTGCTAGGCAAGAAAACCCCCACGAAATGCTGCCTAAGGCAATTCTTCATCCATTACGTTCTTCCTCTCATGCAGACAGAGCTCACTGGAATTTATCCTCACGTTTTTCACCATAACCCTGCGTTTTTCCATGCCCAAGAACTCATTTTTGGTGTTGTGCCATAGTTGGGGAAGGAGGGACGCGAATTGGGATGGAGGGAGAGGTCGTTTTTGCCCCTGGGGAATTTTTCTGGAATGGGTTTTGCTCTCCCAGTCGAATTTTCCAAGTGCCCATACGTTTTGAGTCTACCCATGTTTTTCTGAAGCTCAGGAAACCCCATCTCATGCATCCCACTGTTGGAAACGTTTTTCTCATGCTCAGCAAGTGTAGTTTTGTTGTTATGAGCATCCTTGTTTGATTTGAACCTGTAAGCAAGAAACTGGAATGGTAGTGGACATAATGGGCTTGATAAACCTAGTGTAGGGAGTAACCTCTCAAGAAGATCAAGAGGGCTGGCTACTTTTCTATGCACACCTTGAGAGCACTAGAAAGGAAGGTATGGCTTCAGGGACTGTGTGGCAGTGAAGAGAATACTTCCTTGTGATTGGGTGTGTAGGTTTTGTGAGTGCCAAGCTGAATAGATCTGGGAGGGGTACCCATAGCTCTGTGGTTGAGCTCACTAGCTTAGCAATTCTTCCATTCCATGTCCTAGCAGCCTGATAAACCCAATTGCAGATTGGCTTGGCTCATCTTGGTGTATGCTTGGCTACGTGTGAGTCTGCTATTCCCGGGTTCCTTGTAGAGATCATGCCCAGCTCGGGGGTGGCAGTTGTATCAAGAGGTTGATAAGCACAACTAGCCTATGGTTGGGTGGAACGTTGCAGTTGCATAGCCAGTTGCTTGGGACTACCTTATTGAGATAAGTATTCTCTTGTGTTAAATTTGCAATTATCATTTGATGAATATTATGAATGTATGTGGATGTGTTAAATGAATTTACTTCCGCTGTGTTTTTAAAAGTATATGCATTTCCATAGGATCTTTTATAATTCTGCAATGGTCTTTATTTAATGGCTGTCACAGAAATCTTGAATGTGTGTTAGATATCAAGAGTATTTATTTAATTACCGTCGTGTTCCATAGCATGCACATATACATGTCTTTGTATCAATAAATTTAACTAATGGACATGGGGCTAATTGCCCGGATTGAGCACCACGTCCTCTCTATCCTGCTGGTATGGTAGGAGGGGACATTACATTTTGGTATCAGAGCTGCTGGTTGCAGCATTGGACCTCTATGGGCCAAATCCAGTCATCGCTGAAAGAAGGGAAGATTTTGAATTTTTTTCTTAAGAGTTTTTTTTTTTTTGAAATTTTTTGATTTAAGTCTGTTTCTGGAAATTTTTGTTTTAAGTTTGTTTCGAGAAGTCGCCCTGAAACTGCGGAAAGATTCCGCGAACCTTCCCGCAATTGCGGAAGAGTTCCGGGAACTTTCCCGTTGCGGAAGAGTTCCGCGAACTTTCCCGTTGCGGAAGAGTTCCGCGAAACTTCCCGCAATTGCGGAAGAGTTCGGCGAACCTTCCCATTGCGGAAGAGTTCCGCGAACCTTCCTGCAATTGCGGAAGAATTCAGCAAATTGCTCCGAAACAGCGGAGAAAAATTTTTTTAAGTGAAAATTTTTCTAAGTGTCGGCGTCGAAAGGAATTTTCGGAAGGAATTCTCTTCCGAAATTGCGGAAGGAATTCTCTTCCGAAATTTCGGAAGGATTCCGCGAATCGCTCCGCAACGCGGAAGAGTTCGGCGAGTCGTTTCGAAGTTGCGGAAGACTTCGGTGAATCATTCCGCAACTGCGGAAGACTGCACCGAATCGTTCTGCAACTGCGGAAGACTTCGTCAAATCGTTCCGCAATTGCGGAAGGCTTCCACGAACCTCTCCGCAATTTCGGAAGCGTTCCGCGAACCACCCCGAAACTGTGGGAGCTTTCGTCAAATGGCTCCACAACTGCGGGAGCCTTCACTGAATGGCTCCGCAACTGCGGGAGCCTTCACCGAATGGCTCCGCAATTGCGGAAGCCTTCGCCGAATGGCCCCGCAACTGCGGGAGCCTTCGCCGAATGACCCTGCAATTGCGAAAGGCTTCAGCCAACCGCCCTGCAATTGCAGGAGCATTCAGTGAACCGCCCCATAGTTGCGGGAGCATTCAGTGAACCACCCGTTGCAGCAGGATCAAGGGGAAAAGCCCCCTTGACCCCCTTTTCTTTTTCCCCCTCATATGTCGTTGTTTGTGATTTGACGAATTGTCAGTATGGCATTTTCCCACGTGCATGAAGTAAGTTATGAATTCCTAAGAATGTAATGCAACTAACAATTGTGTTGATGAACACATTTCACAGAGTCACAGTTACAGCAGGGTGGCACTCTAGATAATACAGTCCGAGAGTTTTGAATCTTGGTTGGGCCAAGAAAATCAACATCATGGATGATGCACAGGATCCCTATGAGCCTGAGACAGATTCCATGGGGGAGAACATACATGTTGAAAATGCTGAAACAGAATCTAATGGGAGAAGAAATCAAGAGACTCCTCCAGGTATTGCAGTCACCATGAGAAGCCTCAGGGTGGAGTTGCAAAGCTGTAGGGAAGATAATGAAAGGATGATTAAAGCTCAGGAAGAACAAAATCAGTTGAATGCAGCCATGCTACAAATTTTGACAGACATCCAAAGGCAAATAAACTCTGGGCATTAGATATCAAATCTAGAAAGGGGTGGGAGTAGCTCTAGAAGGAATTCCCGCAAGAGGGCCAGTAGCCCAAGAGGAGTTTCTACAGACAGAACATATACTCCAGAAACCTCCTCTAATGAATCATCTGACTCTGAAGAATCCATTGAGGGTTCAAGCTCTTCATCTCGCATGAGTAAGAGGAAGAAGCACTACAAGAACAATTCACATGGGGAATTTAAGAAGGCAAAACCTCCTACATTTGATGGAGAGATAAAGTCTGGTCAATAAGCTGAGGCTTGGCTTCTTGGGATGAGAAAGTATTTCCAAGTCCAAGACTACTCGGGAAATATGAAGACAAGGGTAGCCATATTCAACTTGAATGGAAGAGCATCTATATGGTGGGAACACACCAGGCAAGTGAAGAAGATCAACGAAAGGAAGATCGTGTGGAAGCAGTTCAAAAAATACTTCAAGTAGAAGTACCTCTCTGATAGGTACTATGATGATAAGATCAAAGAGTTCCATGAGCTGAGATTGGGACAATCGACCATGGAAGAATATGCAAACAAGTTCTTGGAGCTGCTGAGGTATGTCAGGTACATTCGAGATGATAAGGTGAAAATTCAGCGTTTCCTAAGTGGACTGCCCCAGTCATATAAAGATAGAATTGAGTTTGATGAACCTCGAACTCTAGAGGAGGCCATAAGAAAGGCCAAGTATTGCTTTGATCAAAACAAAAGCAAACCAGAATTCCATAAGGCATGGAAGGATAAGAAAAATTAGAAGTTTGATCAAAGGAAGAAGGGGTTCAAGCCTCCTCAATTCTGGAATCAGCAAAGGCAGCCATCACAGGTTGTGACTAAGCCAACTAGGATGATGGGAGACAAGCCAAGAGATCCAAAGGAGCCAAGAGAACCACTTCAATGTTGGGGTTGTGGAGGAGATCACATGCTTAGGAACTGTCCACATCGGAATGGGAATGCGAATCAAGTTCACAACATCCAAGGAGCTGGAACTGTGGGTCAAGTGGCGAGAGCAATTCCTAGAATCTATGCAGCAGTAGAAGACTGCCAAGCATATCATCAGTCAACTGTGGTTGAAGTTGAAGGTAAGATTGCTAAGCAATCTGTTTCTATTTTGATTGATCCTGGATCTACTCACAGTTATGTCACTCCTAGAATTGTTGAGGTTTGTGCTTTCAAGAAATTAAAGCATAGTAAATCATGGTTAGTTCAACTAGACACTAGAACCAAGAGAAAAGTTAGTGAAATAGTAGAGAAATGTCCATTAGAGATGGATGGGCTATTCACTTATGCAGATCTGAATATTTTGCCACTTTGTTCCTATGATATTCTCATTGGAATGGATTGGTTAGAAGCACACAGGGTTAAACTTGACTGCTACAATAAGACATTTGAATGCATGGATGAAGAAGGAAACCCGAGGCTTGTAAGGGGCATTCCAAAGATGACTTCCGTCAGACAGGTTTCAGCCATGCAACTGAAGAGGTTCTGTAGGAAGGGATGTCAACTGTATGCATCCCACATTTTAGAGGCAGCAGAGAATGAAACTCTTAAATTGGAGGACTATCATGTATTGCAAGAATTAAGGGATGTTTTTCCCGATGAGATTCCAGGACCCCCTCCAAAGAGAGACATTGACTTTACAATTGAACTTGTTCCAGGAGCGGCACCAGTGTCTAAGACATCCTACAGGATGAGTACATCGGAATTGCTAGAATTGAAGATGCAATTGCAAGAGTTGTTGGAAAAGAAATATATTAGGCCAAGTGTGTCCCCATGGGGAGCACCTATTCTATTTGTGAAAAAGAAAGATGGAACACTCAGGTTATGTATTGACTATAGGCAGTTGAACAAAGTCACTGTGAAGAACAAATACCCATTGCCCCGAATTGATGACCTTTTTGACCAAATGAGAGGAGCAAAGGTATGTTCAAAGATTGACTTGAGGTCTGGTTACCATCAGGTAATAATTAAAGAAGAAGATATTCATAAGACAACCTTTAGAACGAGGTATGGACACTATGAGTTTGTAGTGGTACCATTCGGTCTCACCAATGCACCAGCTACATTCATGTGTCTCATGAATAATGTTTTTAGCAAATATCTGGACAAGTCTGTTCTTGTATTCCTAGACGACATTCTCATATATTCTAAGAATGAAGAAGAGCATGAAGAACATTTGAGAATGAGAATGCAATTATTAAGGGAGCATAAGCTGTATGCCAAGTTGAGCAAATGTGACTTTTATAAAGATAGAATTCATTATTTGGGTCACATCATCTCCGACGAAGGAATATCTGTAAACCCTGAGAAGATTGAATCCATTATGAATTGGCCAACTCCAAGGAATGTGACTGATGTGAGATCTTTTATGGGCCTTGCTGGTTACTACAGGAGGTTTATCGAAGGATTCTCCAAGGTTGCAAACCCGATCACTTCTTTGCAAAGGAAGGGGGTAAAGTTTGAATGGTCACCAAGATGTGAGGAAAGTTTTCAACGGTTGAAGAATCTTCTTACAAGTGCACCTATTTTGAAGATTGCAGACCCAAAAAAAGACTTTGTGGTGTGTACCGATGCATGCAATCAAGGACTTGGAGGAGTTCTTATGCAAGACAACCATGTGATATGCTATGAGTCAAGAAAGTTGAAGGAGCATGAGAAGAACTATGCTACTCATGATATAGAACTTGCAGCCATAGTACATGCTTTAAAGATGTGGAGGCATTACTTAATGGGAAGAAAATTTGAGTTAAGGACAGACCATTGTGGTATGAAATACTTGTTTGATCAGCCAACTTTAAATGCTAGGGAAGCTAGATGGTTGGAATTTTTGTGTGAATTTGATTTCGAAATCAAACACATAAAAGGGAAAGAAAACAAGGTGGCTGATGCACTCAACAGGAAGGTACGTGAAATGCATGTGGCAGCGCTTAGTACTTGCCAACCAGATTTTAGGCAGCAGATTGTTAACCATACGATTGAGGATGAAGTGTATGAGCAGATAAAGGGCAAATTGCAACAGAAAAACCTTGAAAAGAAGTATGAGGGCTATCATTTGGAAGAAGGCAGACTTCTTACTTATAAGAATAGAGTCTATGTTCCAAATGCGGCAGATTTAAGGAGAATTGTTATGGATGAAATCCATAAAGCTCCATACTCTGGTCACCCAGGATATCAGAAAACAATTGCTACCACAAGGAAATATTATTTCTGGCCGGGCATGAAGAAGGATGTCGCTGAATACATTTCTAAGTGCATGGAATGTCAATAGGTGAAGAGTGAACACCAACATCCAATAGGTTTATTGCTTCCAGTGCCAATTCTAGAATGAAAATGGGAAGTAATATCCATGGATTTTATTACAGGATTGCCAACGACTAAGAGACAACATGATTCCATCATGGTTGTGGTGGACAAGTTAACAAAGGCAACATATTTCATACCTGTTAAATCCACACATAAAGCCGATGCCATTGCAAATATTTTCATGAAGGAAATTTTCAGATTACATGGGTTGCCTAAGGCAATAATTTCTGACAGGGATACCAAGTTCACTTCCAATTTTTGGAAAGGGCTCTTTGCAGATTTGGGTACACAACTAAGCTTTAGTACCGCATACCATCCTAAAATAGATGGTCAAACCGAAAGAGTAAATCGGGTGCTTGAAGGCATGCTCCGCATGTATGTAATGGACAAAGCATCCAAGTGGGAGGATTATCTACACTTGGTAGAATTTGCATATAACAATGGGCAACAAGCATCATTGGGAATGAGTCCATATGAGGCTTTGTATGGCAGAAGGTGTAGGACACTAGTGACTTGGGACAATCCAGTGAACAGAATTGTACTTGGGCCATAATTGCTTAAGGAAATGGAGCAAGAAGTTGCCAAGATCAGACAAAATTTAAAAGTAGCCCAGGATAGACAGAAAAGCTATGCAGATAAACATAGAGTGCATAGGGAGTTCAATGTTGGGGATCATGTATATCTTAGAGTGAGATCAAGGAAGAGTTCCTTGAAGCTTGGGAGCTGTGCCAAGCTATCACCTAGATATTGTGGGCCATTTGAAGTGCTCGAAAGAATAGGACCAGTTGCATATAGACTTGCATTGCCTGCTAGCACTAAAGCTCATAACGTTTTTCATGTCTCTTTGCTTAAGAAATATGTACATGATCCTAACCATGTGATTAATTGGGATGTGATCCAGGTGGAACCCGAGGGAGAATTCCAAACCGATCCGTTGTGTATCCTAGACAAGAAAGTAACATTGCTCCGGAACCGAGCCATCGGACAGGTAAAGGTGCAATGGAAGCACTACGGTCCCGATGAGGCTACATGGGAGCTGGAGGATGCCATGAGGGTGGCATATCCATTTTTGTTCAATTTTGATGAGCACTGAGGACAGTGCTAATGTAAGGGGAGGGGAATGTAATGTCCCCATTTTGACCCCCTTTGTATTAAATCGTAAATGATGTAAATATTGTAATTTAATCATGGTGAGGAGCTCAAGGCCAAGGCCCCACCATTGATTTAGCGTTTCATGTATCAGCAATTAAAAATAGATGCCTATGGTTCTTGTGCGAGATGGGCACAATGTAAATAAGACATCATGTAAATACGAATTTTAATGGAAAAACCCCAACTAGCTATGCAATGCAACAAAAGAGATGGGGCATGATTCTACAAGGAAAAGGGGGGGGAAATTATCCAAACCCTTGAGCCACTAGGGTCAACCCATGTGTCAATAAGAAAACCCATGAAACTCTTAACTACCCATTTTGTCCCATGCACCCAATCATTTAATTTTTCCAAAGATTGGTTGGGGCAGTTAATGTCTTGGGATTGGAGAAGTATGGCAGTCAGATTTTCATGCATGGGCAAGCCATCAACCTGGAAATCGTATTTTTGGCTTGCTGGGAAAGAAAACCCCCACTAAATGCTGCCTAAGGCAATTCTTCATCCATTACGTTCTTCCTCTCATGTAGACAGAGCTCACTGGAATTTATCCTCACGTTTTTCACCATAACCCTGCGTTTTTCCATGCCCAGGAACTTGTTTTTGGTGTTGTGCCATAGCTGGGGAAGGAGGGACGCGAATTGGGACGGAGGGAGAGGTCGTTTTTGCCCCTGGGGCATTTTTCTGGAATGGGTTTTGCTCTCCCAGTCGAATTTTCCAAGTGCCCATACGTTTTGAGTCTACCCACGTTTTTTTGAAGCTCAGGAAACCCCATCTCATGCATCCCACTGTTGGAAACGTTTTTCTCATGCTCGGCAAGTGTAGTTTTGTTGTTATGAGCATCCTTGTTTGATTTGAACCTGTAAGCAAGAAACTAGAATGGTAGTGGACAGAATGGGCTTGATAAACCTAGTGTAGGGAGTAACCTCTCAAGAAGATCAAGAGGGTTGGCTACTTTTCTATGCACACCCTAAGAGCACTAGAAAGGAAGGTATGGCTTGAGGGACTGTGTGGCAGTTAAGAGAATACTTCCTTGTGATTAGGTGTGTAGACATTGTGAGTGCCAAGCTGAATAGATCTGGGAGGGGTACCCATAGCTCTGTGGTTGAGCTCACTAGCTTAGCAATTCTTCCCTTCCATGTCCTAGCAGCCTGATAAACCCAATTGCAAATTGGCTTGGCTCATCTTGGTGTATGCTTGGCTATGTGTGAGTCTGCTATTCCCGGGTTCCTTGTAGAGATCATGCCCAGCTCGGGGGTGGCAGTTGTATCAAGAGGTTGATAAGCACAACTGGCCTATGGTTGGGTGGAACGTTGCAGTTGCATAGCCAGTTGCTTGGGACTACCTTATTGAGATAAGTATTCTCTTGTGTTAAATTTGCAATTATCATTTGATGAATATTATGAATGTATGTGGATGTGTTAAATGAATTTACTTCCGCTATGTTTTTAAAAGTATATGCATTTCCATAGGATCTTTTATAATTCTGCAATAGTCTTTATTTAATGGCTGTCACAGAAATCTTGAATGTGTGTTAGATATCAAGAATATTTATTTAATTACCATCGTGTTCCATAGCATGCACATATACATGTCTTTGTATCAATAAATTTAACTAATGGACATGGGGCTAATTGCCCGGATTGAGCACCACGTCCTCTCTATCCTGTTGGTATGGTAGGAGGGGACATTACAGTCTTGGATCCGACCTCTTTTTGCCGTCGGATCTATGGCATACTTGTCGGTTTTATTCACTATTGCCATCGGATAACCGACTCTACTCAAAATTGATAATGGTGGTGCAATGACGTCTTTTGACGTCGAATCTATGGCAAGGTCGTCGATTATGTGCACTATGGAGGTCAAAAAACCGACGGCCATCCCACTTGAAAATGGCTGAGCACCGACGTCGTTTGCCGTCGGATCTATGGCAATGCCATTGGTTTTGTGCACTATGGAGGTTGAAAAACAGACGCCCATCCCACTTGAAAATGGCTGAGCACCGACGTCATTTGTCGTCGGATGTATGGCAAAGTCGTCGGTTGTCTTTGTTATGGCCGTCGGTTATCCGACACCTTTGAGAAATTTAAAAAAAAACACAATATTGTTTGGAAGTGTATGTTGATATAATTCCAAGTAAAGGTGTAGAAGAATTGATTGTAGCAAAATACAATAAGGAAAAGATTGGGGGTAAAGGTCGAGCTTGTACAAGAAACTCAGTAAAAAATGGAAAAGTTGTAATGGATATATGTTGTAGTAGTGAGTGGTGTTGTTGTAGAAGATGACACTATAGAAGAGAGTGGTGTTACAATGGTGGAGTTGCAAGGAGATGATATTTAATTAGATGTAGTAGTGGAAGATGCAAATGTGAATGTCTTATTCCCATAATGTGTAGTGTGTTGATATCATTGCAGATGAATTTGAAAGTGCAACAAAAGAAAACAGAGTGAATAAAACCAAAGTAAAAATATAGCAGTTGTATCATAAGAGTTTATGGAAAAGAGTGGAGATGAAGTAGAGCAACATTGTGTTGAATATGATTGCAATAGAGGAGTTCTTGCGTTAAAAAAAAAATCAAAATGATGAGATGATTGAGAAGTCAAAGCATTTGTGGATTTTGTTGCTTGAAAATGGTAATGTTGTAGAAGAGGGAGCATGGAGAGGCAGTAAGCACGATTCAAAAAAAAGGAGAGAGAGAGAGATTTGAGGGAGTATGGAATGATGATGCATCCTTACCTTTTATGAATTTACTTGATAGAACCTTGTTGAAGTTTGACGTAGCATAAAGGGGAGCATTTTAGCATGAAAAAACCAACAACAAAATGTTGATGAAGATGGAAAGGTACAAGGATAATTTATAAGACACAATATCAAGATCAGTCAATAGGCGGAGTAGTCAAAGAAAATGAACTTTTACTTCATTTGCTCCAAGTACCCCCCTATCATATGAACTTGTCCCGCCGTATCTAACTAGTCTTACCTTGGTTTCAAGAGGCAACTGTGAAGTCAGACTGTCATAACGCATCATTTCATATATCTCTGGTTTTCTCAAAACTCTAGAATGAACATAAAGAGGATTTTTTAATGTCCCCTTCCATAAATCCAATGCAAGGGAGGGAACATGAATGTAACATGGGGTGTCTAATTCTTCTCCAAAGCCATAATGGTAAAATTTTTGCCATTTAAATAAAATGTACAATTAAATTACACAACGGAATTAAAATACATAATTGCACACACACAACAAACATACATCAACATATTTATCTCAAGCAAATGATGCATCAACAGGAAACGAATCCATCCCATTCTCATGCTATGCATAGACTTTATACCAATTCCATTAATCATGAATAAATATCATTCTGAATTAGCACAATGTAGAACACATAATGCATATAATTTATAACACAAATAACACTTATCTTGAAGATGAAGCTGTCCAAACAACTGGCTATGTGAGAGCAACGTTCCACCCAACCGTAGATCTCTTTCCAACTTGTATTCTTTCAGCTGAGAGATCACCCCCGAGCTAGGTTGTGTATCTACTAAGGAGGAACTAGCTGAGCTCACTCATAGCCATGGTTTCACTCAACAACTATGCTAAGCCAACACACAGTTGGGTTTGTCAAGCATATGAAAGACAAAGGAGGGCAATGCTAAGCTAGTGAGCTCAACCACAGAGCTACAAGCATCTCAAATGAATTCAACAGTCAAGGCACTCACATTACCTACCACACCCAACACAAGGAAGGTCCCCTTCTCTGCTGCACAGTCCCTCAGATGTCCCTTCCCTCCAGTGCTCTTCAGGGTGGGCATAGAAAGGTCTAGCTGCTAATCCTTGAGATTCTAGCCTTCAATGGGTTTATCAAGCAAACCCAACCTCTGCTCAGTCATTCACAATTGGATTTCTCACAATTCGATTCATCAAATGACTCAATCCCGTCACTGATTTTCTGGGCTGTAAAAACTAAGTTTTCCAATGGATTTTGGGGTATCTAATCCTCTCAACTTCACCCCAAGGTTCATATCTATGGATCCCCCATTGGATTTTATTGTTAAATACCAAATCTGGGCGTTTTGTCTCTTCAAAACGTGGGTTCTTTCAAAGTTGCGATTTCTGTTTTTTCTTCCTGCTGGCAATTCGTTTTTGGATGAAAATTGATGTTGGTAACTTCCACAATGGAATGGGGATTAGGAAGAAGCAACTCTCATGAGGTAGAGTGACTTGTGGTACAAGAAAACAGAGCCCATACTCTGCCATACAAATTTCTGGGCTGCCCATGCTCCATTGAAGCCATGGACTGAAATATCCAACAACTTCCTTACAACATAAATAAATGTCATCAAGGAAAGCCAAATGGGTTCTCACAATGACATTTGGAAGCGTATGGTTCATCCCCACAACCCCCTCACCACTCCCTAGTGGATACACATGGCCTCTCTTCATTTGTTGCTTCCATAGCCAGTTTTGGTATTTTATTGCAATATTAATATTTACATCAATTTACAATATTCCATGGCTTAATAGCACATGGGTATCAAAATATCAAATACTTGTTTGTTTTAAATAAAATTCGAACATACACTAGCGGGGCCTTGGCCTTGAGCTCCATGCTAAGGAAACATACAACACATGTATACAATATTTACATTAAAAGCCAATATTTCACAGGGGTCAAAATTGGGGTATTACATTCCCCTCCCCCTTAGAACAACACCGTCCTCGGTGTCCTCAAAACTGAACAAAAATGGGAATGCCTCTCTCATGGCATCCTCCAGCTCCCATGTAGCCTCATTAGGACTAAGGTGCTCCCATTGGACCTTTACCTGCCCGATGGCTCTATTCCAGAGCAAAGTGACCTTCTTGTCGAGGATGCGCATAGGCTCTACTTGGAACTCTCCCTCGGGTTCCACCTGTATCACATTCCAATCAATCATGTGATTATGATCATGTACATACTTCTTAAGCAAAGATACATGGAAAACATTATGAGCTCTTATGTTAGCAGGCAATGCAAGCCTATATGCAACTGGCCCTATCCTATATAGGACTTCAAATGGCCTAAAATATCTTAGTGACAACTTGGCACAGCTCCCCAACTTGAGGGAACTCTTCCTTGGTTTCACCCTCAAATAAACATGATCCCCAATCTGAAATTCCTTATGCACTCTTTTCAAATCTGCATAACTCTTTTGCCTGTCCTGAGCTGCCTTTAAATTCTATTTGATCTTAGCAACTTCCCGTTCCATTTCCTTGATCATCTCTGGTCCAAGTACTACCCTGTTCACCGGATTGTCCCAATTCACTAGAGTCCCGCATCCCTTGCCATACAATGCTTCAAATGGACTCATTCCCAAGGATGCATGATGTCCATTATTGTATGCAAATTCTACCAAGTGTAGGAAATCTTCCCACTTGGATGGTTTGTCCATCACATACATTCTCAACATGTTTTCAAGAACCTGATTCACTCTCTCAGTTTGGCCATCTGTTTGAGGATGATATGCTGTACTGAAATTTAATTTAGTTCCCAATTTCTGAAATAAACCCTTCCAGAAATTGGAAGTGAACTTTGTGTCACGATTAGAAATTATTGCCTTAGGCAATCCATGCAACTTGAATATCTCTCTCATGAAGATATTCGCAATGTCACTAGCTTTGTGAGTGGACTTGACTGGAATAAAGTGAGTTACCTTTGATAGCTTGTCCACCACAACCATGATTGAATCATGCTTCTTCACTGTCATGGGCAGACCTGTTATAAAATCCATAGAGATCACTTCCCACTTCCATTCCGGAATGGGTAAGGGCTACAAAAATCTTGCTGGATGTTGGTGTTCTGCCTTGACTTGTTGGCATTTCTGAAACCTAGCAATATACTTAGCTATTTCCTTCTTCATACCATGCCAAAATTATTGCTTTCTTGCTGCTGTTATAGTCTTCTGATATCCTGGATGTCCAGAGTATGGCATTTGATGAATTTAATCCATTACTAGCTTCTTCAAATCTGCACTATTTGGAGCGTACAGTCTATCCTTGTAGATGAGGATATTGTCTTCACCAAGCTGATATTCTGCACACTTTTCATCCACATTACCTTGCTGCAAATTCTCTTTAATTTGAAGGCAAATTTCATCATTGTGTTGGGCTTAAATAACTTTTGTTTTCAAGTCTGATTTACACATACTTACTGCTGCAACATGAAATTTTCTGCTAAGAGCATTTGCAACCTTATTCTCCTTCCCTTTTACATGCTTAATTTCAAAATCAAATTCACAAAGGAACTCCATCCATCTAGCTTGCCTGGCATTCAAGTTTGGATGATCAAAGAAATGCTTCAAGCTCATGTGGTCTATTCTAAGCTCAAATCTTCTTCCCATCAAATAATGTCTCCACATCTTAAGAGCATGCACTATGGCTGCTAATTCTAAATAATGTGTGGCATAAATCTTTTCATGCTCTTTTAATTTTCTTGACTCATAGCAAATCACAATTCCTTCTTGCATGAGCACTCCACCTAGCCCTTCAATGCAAGCATCCGTGCACACTATCAAATCCTTCTTTGGATCTGCTATCTTCAAAACAGGAGCGCTGGTAAGTAACTCCTTTAACTTCTGAAAACTTTTCTCACATTTCTCAAACCATACAAACTTGATGTTCTTTCTTTGCAATGAAGTGATCAGATGAGCTATCCTGGAGAAGCCTTCAATAAACCTTCTGTAGTAACCAGCAAGACCCATAAAAGATCTAACATCTGAAACATTTCTTGGAGTTGACCAATCCATGATGGAATTAATTTTCTCCGGATCCACTGCAATTCCTTCTTCCGAGATGATATGACCCAAATATTGTACCTTCTTTTGGTAAAACTCACACTTTCTTAACTTGGCATACAACTGATGTTCTCTAAGGACTTGCAACACCATTCTTAGATGTTCCTCATGTTCTTCTTCATTCCTTGAATAGACAAGAATGTCATCCAAGAAACACAATCACAAACTTATCCAGATATTTGCTGAATACACTTTTCATGAGACACATGAATGTGACAGGTGCATTGGTAAGACCAAATGGCACCACAGTGAACTCATAATGACCATATCTAGTTTTGAAAGCCGTCTTGTGAATGTCTTCTTCTTTCATCCTTACTTGATGGTAACCAGACCTTAAGTCAGTCTTGGAAAACACTTTAGCTTCCTTCATTTGATCAAACAAGTCATCAATTCTTGGCAATGGATACTTGTTCTTGACTGTCACTTTATTTAGCTTCCTGTAATCAATACACAGTCTTAAAGTCCCATCATTCTTCTTGACAAATAACACCAGTGCTCCCCAAGGAGACACACTAGGCCTGATATACCTTTTGTCCATTAATTCTTACAACTGCATCTTCAACTCTACCAACTCCGGTGTACTCATTCTATAAGGAGCTTTGGAATTCGATGCTGCCCATGGAACAAGATCGATGGTAAAATCAATATCTCTCTTTGGTGGTAGTCTCGGCACTTCATCCGTAAATACATCTTTGAACTCTTGCAACATTGGAAAGTATTCAATCCTTTGTCCTTTGTCCTCTGACGAATCTGACATATGAACTGCATATAATTGACAATCCTTCTTATAAAACTTTTTCAACTGTAGGGCTGAAATATGCCTTACTGAAACTTGCTTGGGAATTCCTCTTACCAATCTTGGCCTTCCCTCTTCATCAATGCATTCAAGTGCTTTATTATAACAGTCCAATTTGGCTCTATGTTTTTCCAACCAATCCATGCCAATCAGTCAATCATATGATCCCAATGGTAGTACATTTAAATATGCATGTGTGTGGAGTCCATTCAATTCTATGGGGCACTCCACCACCACTCCACTAACTTTTCTCCTGGTCTCGGTGGCTAATTGAACTGGCCAAGACTTATTGTGCTTCACTTTTCTAAGAGAACAACCTTCAACCACTTATAGAGAAACATAACTATGACTAGATCCTGGATCAATCAAAACAGAAATAGATTGCTTAGCAATCTTACCTTCAACTTCCACCACTGATGATTGATGGTCTGCTCGATGATTGTTCAACGTTGCATAAATTCGAGGCACTGCCCTTGCCATGTCCTCCATTGTAGCTGCTCCCTTTAAGTTGTGCATCCTTCGGGGATTATCCTTCCGATGTGGACAATCCTTCAGCATGTGGTTTTCTCCACATCCCCAACACTGAAGCGGTCCCTTTTATGCTTGGTTAACCTCCGATTTTCCTTTATTCTGCTCATAGCAATGCATTTCCATTCTAATGGTTTCATCAAGAATTGGTGGATTAACAAACTCAATCCTGTCTTTGAAACTTTGAGGTAGACTCCCAAGGAAACATTGGATTTTATCCTCTCATTTTTAATGTAGTCCACATAACTCAACAATTCCAAAAACTTATGAACATGCTCTTCCATAGATTTTTGTCCGAAACT
Organism: Larix kaempferi; assembly: GCA_027924585.1. NCBI lineage: Eukaryota > Viridiplantae > Streptophyta > Pinopsida > Pinales > Pinaceae > Larix > Larix kaempferi. Next base: position 912,203 of record BSBM01000068.1, on the reverse strand, counting down.
GAGTTCATTGAACTCCTTTCTCTAACTGTCATAATACCTAGCAGAAAGGTATTTTTCCTTGAAATAATTCTTGAATCTCTCCCAACTGATATTCCTCTCACTGATTCCTTTTACTTGCAAGAGATTATCCCACCAAATTGAAGCTCTGCCATTTAGATTGTAGATGGCAATTTTGGATTTTTCATTTCCTGAGTAGTCTTGAATTCTAAAATATTTCTTCATTCCAAGAAGCCATGCCTCTGCCTCTTGGCCAGTCTTGCCTTCTCCATCAAATGTGGGAGGCCTTGCCTTCCTGAAATCTCCCTGTGGGATTCCTTTGAACTTCTTTCTTCCATCAAATCTCCTGGGAATATGCCTTGGACTTCTTTGAGAACCTCTGGAGTCACACAATTTGCTAGAAGAAGATCTAGAGGAAGGTGTTCTATGCTTCTTGCTCATAGAGCTCTTCCTTGGGCTTGGAGTCCTCTTCTTTGAACGACCTCTAAAGCAACTCTCTGCCTCTCTTCCTTCTTCACCTTCATTACTTGGGTTGGACCCAAGGTTTATCCTTTGCTACATGTTAGTGAGACTTTGCAAAATAGTAGTATTGAGTTGGTGCTGTTCTTCTTGAGCCTTCATCAATCTGTCATTGAAGCTCACCATGGTTTCAACCAAGTTCCAAGGAGTCACCTGCTCCCTTCTCCCATTGGATTCAGTCTCAGCATTCTCTTCATGCACATTTTCTCCTAGGACGTCTTCTTCATGCTCATAAGGATCTTGAGCATCATTTATGGTCACCATTTTTCCTGTATGCTACCTCTGCTATAATTATTAATTTTATGAGCTGCAAACACTGTGCATTATAAAAATATTTGTTAGACATCATAAGAATGCATCTAGAAATATACAACAATTAATATTTAACATAATCAACTCATGGAATAATTCACATAGCTGTTATGCATTCATTTCTTTTTCCCATCCATGCAATTTTGGAAATTGCCCATACCGTCAACAATATGTCAAAAATAGTCACTGGCACTTTTCGGCTCTAAATATCTATGAGGTATGATGGCCCCATCCAAATTATGGTTATGTGCCCTTATTCCCTGCTGGATAATCTTTCCAATACCTATCCCTGTGCCTCATTCCAACATCGGGTGTGGAAACTACATCACTCCAAAAATGACAACTTTTACCAATAATTCTGCACATTTTTACACAGTTGTAAAATATCATGAACTGCCAACTTCAGCCACCTATGGAAGAAAATCTATGAATAATCACGAAAACTTTTTTACCAGGAGAAGTTAGTTCATATAACAAGGAATGCTCCGCAACTCGCGGATCTCTGTTCCGATGCACTATTCATCTTCTATAAAATTCTGGGTTTGACTACTTTCCACTTTTCACATTTTTCCAAAATTCCAAATTTTGGGCCAAAAATGGCTATTTCCCAAACGGTGCATTTCTGGGAAATCTTTGTCTAATGGAATATGTATGGTTTACTGGGAATAGGAAATGTTGAGTTTAGTAGTTTTCTTGATTCCAAATTATAGGGTCACTTTCAACCACTGCAAGCTTTTAAAATTCTGAAAACGTGACCCGGAATAGTGCTTTTTGGCCTTCTTGCATACCCCGACTCCACCTCCTTTGAAGTTTGGCTCCAAAACTCCAAACGTAACACCGTGCTTGCTCCATGACTACCCCATATCAATTTTGGTTCAATTCGACCTTCTGTCAAGCGTCGGAACACTGATTTGTAAAAGCCAATAATTCCAAATTTATGCACAATAGGAGCATAATGGGCTCGGGATCTTCACTGGTTCATTCATGGCCTCCATCAATGGCCTCATCAAATTCCGACCTCGCAAGCTCCTGTAATCCAAAAATCAATTTTCGGGCTCTACTTTTTTTTTTTCCCACCACACACAGGCCGCAACCCGCAACCTGACATTGCGGGTTCGGGGGGTCAAGTTGCGGTCACGGGGATGTAACCATCCCGCAACCCGCAATCTGCAACCCGAAACCCGAAATTGTGGGTTCCGGGGGGATCAAGTTGCTGTCACGGGGATGTAACCATCCCGCAACCCGCAACCTACAACCCGAAACCTGAAATTGCGGGTTCAGGATTGCAGAAACTGGAATGCGCAAGTTCACAACCTTGCGTTCCCACAACCTGAAACGCGACATCCCGAAAGCCAAAAATTGCGGGTTCAGGATTTCGGAAATCCAAACGCAAATTTTGAAAATTCGCGTTCCTGAAACCTGAAACCCAACATCCCGAAAGCCAAAAATTGCGGGTTCGAGATTTCGGAAATCCAAACGCAAATTTTGAAAATTCACGTTCCCGAAATCCGAAACCCAACATCCCGAAACTGTGAAAATACCTGTGTTTCCTGTAACTTTCGGGGTTCATAACTCCCTCGTCCCTTGGCCAAAGGAGGCAAGTCTGGGATCGTTGGAAAGATGTTGGAGATCTCTATGCAATGGTGTGATCCTCCCCCACACTTGAGAACCCTAACCCTATCATTTTTCCAATAAAAAATGCTGCCCCAACTTCACCAATACTGCATTAAAACCATTCTGTTACTTGCCTATAACTCACAGTTTGGCCCATGCAGCCCCAGTGTTGCAAGCTGGGCTCTGATACCACTCTGTAACGTCCCCTTCCATCAATCCAATGCAAGGGAGGGAACATGACTGTAACATGGGGTGTCTAATTCTTCCCCAAAGCCATAATGGTAAAATTTTTATCATTTAAATAAAATGCACAATTAAATTACATAGCGAAATTAAAATACATAATTGCACACACACAACAGACATATATCAACATATTGATCTCAAGCAAATGATGCATCTACAGGAAACGAATCCATCCCATTCTCATTCTATGCATAGACTTTATACCAATTCTAGTAATCATTAATAAATATCATTTTGAATTAGCACAATGCAGAAAACATAATGCATATAATTTATAACACAGATAACACTTATCTTGAAGATGAAGCTGTCCAAACAATTGGCTATGTGAGAGCAACGTTCCACCCAACCATAGATCTCTGTTCAGCTTGTATTCTTTCAGCTGATATATCACCCCCGCGCTGGGTTGTGTATCTACTAAGGAGGAATTAGCTGGGCTCACTCACAGCCATGGTTTCACTCAACAACTATGCTAAGCCAACACATAGTTGGGTTTGTCAAGCATATGAAAGACAAAGGAGGGCAATGCTAAGCCAGTGAGCTCAACCACAGAGCTACAGGCATCTCAAATGAATTCAACAGTCAAGGCACCCACATTACCTACCACACCCAACACAAGGAAGGTCCCCTTCCCTGCTGCACAGTCCCTCAGGCGTCCCTTCCCTCCAGTACTCTTCAGGGTGGGCATAGAAAGGTCCATCTACTAATACTTGAGATTCTATCCTTCACTGGGTTTATCAAGCAAGCCCAACCTCTGCTCAGTCATTCACAATTGGAGTTCTCACAATTTTGTTCATCAAATAACTCAATCCCATCACTGGTTTCCTGGGCTATAAAAACTGGGTTTTCCAATGGATTTAGAGGTATCTAATCCTCTCAACTGTTAAATTTTGAGCATTAATTCACAATACTCTAGGATCTTTATTGAGAGAATAACATGTACAGTATATCAATGCATATCAATCATCACAAGAAGCAAAAGCATGAGAGACAAGAGACAGAGAGTTTCCGTGGGGAAAACCCTAAGTTGAAAAACCCCACAGTTTCCTCAGAGATAGAGAGAGCAATGGCTCAACCAAAGTACAACCAAAATACATAGAGATAGTCTCCTAGTAGCAGATGATCCTCCTCCTCACATGTGCGCCACTTTCTGAGTGAAGGAAGAATGAGTTTCTGAGTGATCCAAATAGAGATCTCCCGATCTCTATTTATACTTGATCTATTTGCCCAGTGACCTTATGGGGCCGACTTGTCTAGCTAGGTACACCAACTATATATTATATAAATCAGGGCCGACCCCACACATAGTGGTCTAATATGTTGATGTATATGTAACTTCGGAATGTATTTCATCTATGTATTTCATATATATTTATTGTACCCTTATTAGAGATGTGTTATTCCTCTATAAGGAAGTGTCGTCATGTAGATTGACAAGTGTCACTAGTGTGTGTACTTACCGATGGGTTATTAGACTACCATGTGTGGGGTCGGCCTTGAAATATATATTATATTGTGGATGTACCTAGCTAGACAAGTCCGCCCCATAAGGTCATTGGGAAAACAGGTTAGTATAAATAGAGATCAGGAGATCTCTATTTAGATCATTCGAAAAGTCATATCTCTCTCACTCAGAAAGTGGCGCACTAGTGAGGAGGAGGATCATCTACTTCTAGGAGACTATCTCAAGTGTATTTTGGTTGTACTTTGGTTGAGCCATTGCTCTCTCTATCTCTGAGGAAGTTGTGGGGTTTTTCACCTTAAGGTTTTCCCCACGGAAACTCTGTGTCTTTTGTCTCTCATGCTTTTGATTCTTGTGATGCTTGTCATGCTTATTGTGATTGTTATGCATTGATATACTGTATATGTTATTCTCTCAGTGAATATCCTAGAGTATTGTGAATTAATGCTCAAAATTTAACATGGTATCAGAGCTAACCTGAGAAGAAGACATTTTGCAGTGATGGAAACTTGAGTTTCTTATTTATTGAGTTTCTCTCCATAGATTTTGGAAAAGCAGTATAGTAGATTGACTCTACTAATCAAGGCAAATCTATCTGTCCAATCAAAATTCAATTCTGAGCATTTTCAGATTTGGCCCTAAAACTTAGGGTTTCCACAAAAATAGGAATTTCTGAAATCTGAAGACATAGATGGAAGCTCCTTTCAAAAATCGAAGTTTAGAGCTTTGGATCGAGATTTTTGGCTGGGTAGATCTCCAGGAAACTCAAACCCTAATTCAGGGCTCTCCCTAGTGAACCCGGGAGGACAAAAAGACAAATCTGAAGGGTAAAACTTTGCTGATCTCAAATTCTGAATACACTAGGCTGATCAGCTCATCAAGGCACATCTTTCTATCCTTTCAAAAAATTGAAATTCACATTTTGAATTTTTAGGGTTTTTCTGACAAACCCTAATCCGGGACCAGATCTAGTTTTCAGCATTTCAAGTGGTAAGACCTAAATCTTTTCTATTTCCATTTGAAGTACTCTTTAAGATGTCTCACCACACCAAGCTTGAGGATAAGCTTGAAGGAGCTGATAACTTCCGAGCTTGGAAGTATAGGATTGGGTTAATCCTAAAAGAGAATGAGTTGGACTCATATGTAAAAGAAGACATCCCTATCCCAGAGGATGAAGAGGCTAAGGTATTGCATAAGAAAAACTTGGTCAAGGCAAAGAGAATCATTGCTGATTCTATCAAAAACCATCTCATACCCCATGTGTCTTCTTTAAAGAAACCCAAGGAGATGTTTGACTCTTTGACCAAGCTATTTTAAGGGAAGAATATAAATCGGAAGATCACCATGCGGAACCAATTGAAAGGAGTAAAATTTCAGAATGGAGAAACCATTCAATCTTATTTTTCAAGGGTCTCCCAGATCAAGGAACAACTAGAAGCAGTGGATGAAATGGTGGAGAATGGTGAAGTGGTGATGACCACTCTAAATGGCTTACCCAGGTCATGGGATTCCTTTATTCAAGGAATTTGTGCAAGGAAGAAGTTGATCTACTTCAACAGATTGCGGGAAGAATGCTCTCAAGAAGAAGCTAGGCTTGTGGCCCGAGAAGAAAAGATGGGAAATGAATATCAAGCTCTCACAGCACATGCTAGTAAAGGCAAGTCCAAGAAGGAATCATCTCATAACAGGAGATTCTCACACCACCATTATCATAAAGATAAGAAAGATCTCAGATGCTTCAATTGCAATGAAAAGGGACATTTTGCTTCAGATTGTCCCAAGAAGAAGAAAGACAACAACAACAACTTCAATAAGAAGAAGAAGAATAACAAAAGAAGATATCATGCTCATGCTGCCGAAGATGATGAACCCCCAAAGAAGAAGGCTAGGGCAGAAAGTGATAGTGATGATGACTCATCAAGTGAAGAAGAATATGTTCTAATTTCTGCTCTCACAGGTACTATCTCCCATGGTTGTAATTGTTGGCCCGGTTTTGCAACTAGGCTTAGTGCTATGGGCACCTGCTAACTAGTAGCAGCAGTTTCAACAGAATTAAACAAGAAACTAATCTAAACAAAACTAATCATGGATCTATGCAAGAATATAAGCAAATAGTGTAAACATTTAAAAAACAAGAACAAGAAAATATTAAAGAATGAATTTGTATTGAAAAATGGGGGGCAAGCAAGTGCTTGCGATAATACCTTCAATGGTGAAGGTTGATGTTGAGCAACTCCCAAGATGAGTAGCTCCAAGCTCCAAGAGGTCTCCTTCTCCAAGGTTGCTTACAATGGCCAAAATGCTCAAGGAAGATTTCGGCAGCATGAGGATGAGATAATGGATGGATGTGAAATGAGGAGCCCCTACCACCTTTTTATAGGTTTTGGTGGTGGGGAATACCATTTGTGGTTTTGTGGAAACCAAATGGTATTGACCAACATGGTTTAGGTACTTTTCCCTCCTTTTTCCTTTTTTGAATAAAATTAATATATTATTCCCTTTTTAATACTTTTGGGAATTTGGACCCTTTTTGAGGGTTTTTTATGCTTTTTTAGGAAAAATAATCTTTTTGAGTGGGAAAAAGGGGTGTACTAAGGTCTTTTGGTGACCTTTTGTTGGTTTCAGAGGCTCAGATGGTGAAAAAGTGGACAAATAGGTTATATGAATAGGGAAATGAGCTAGTGAGCACTTTTTGGGAAATGTTGGGCCAGTGCCACCGGCCGACTACGTGGCTCGTCAGGGGTGGGCGATGGTAGTTGCGCGACCACCTGTAGCGGTACCACCTCCACGTGGTGGAGGATTTGCAGCTCGTGGGTGAGGGGTTGGCCCTCGAGATGACGCCATAGAGGGTGTCAGACGGACCTTCGAAAGGATCCTAGCTGGACTCCCCGAGGATGGTTGGAGAGACCTGGATCGGGATATTTTGGAGGGTAGCTTCGGTGCGCCACCTGAGTGGCGGTCGCTCTTGTTGAGGACAAGGGTTTTTGTGGTGGAGCACAGGGACGGTGGATGAGATGATCCAGCAGGGCCGGCTGATAGGAGGATACGTCTCCGGGATGATCCAGCGGGGCCGGCAGAGTGAAGAGTTCGGGCTCATCATGACCTGGTGGAGCCAGTGGAGGAGGAGCTGGAGGATCCTAGGGATCCTGATGAGTAGATGATATTGTATCTGCCCCCAAATGCTGATGAGCATATGGGGAAGCATTTTTTGTATGATTGATGTATTTTTTGTATATCGGGTGCTGAGGGCACCTATGACATGTTGACTATTATGGTTTATATATATATGTGTATATATATTTGGATATATTGTCATGTATGCACGTGGATGCACATTTGTCTTTTGTATATGCCCGTGGAGGCACATGTTATGCACGCGGATGCAGTATTTTGTTATTTGTTTATGCCCGTGGAGGCACATGTTATGTACGTGGATGCATTTTGTTTATGGATATGCCCGTGGAGGCACATGTTATGCACGTGGATGCACATTTTGGTTATAACATGATGTGATTGGTGTGCCAGTCGAGGACATTGTTGGCCATACGGTCTGCTACACTATTGAGGTGTCTTGGGATATGTGTGAACGAAATGGATTCAAACTGTCTAACCATTTGTTTAGTGCGCAGGAATTTTCTGAAAAGACAGGGATCGCGTACCTGGTAATCATTGTTGAGCTGGGAAACTAGGAGCTGTGAGTCCAAGAAAACTTTGAGGTGACGGATTCTCATTTGGAGAGCTGCGGCCAGGAGACCGGTCACGGCATCATATTCAGCTTGGTTATTGGTGGCGGCACCTAAACATACTCCGGCAATGTGAATTAATTCATGTGAAGGGGAGTATATTACCCAAGCTGCGGAGGCGAGATTGGGAGACCAACGGCTTGCACCATCAGCGAAACCAATATAGCAGAGTGGAAGAGGATCCATCTGTGGTCATGCAGAGAAAAACAAATATTTAGGTTTTTTTGAATTTTTGTGAAAAACAGAAAGTAAGCCTATACTAGAATGGACGGTGGTGTCCATGAGATTTTCTATGGGTAAAATCGTTTAAGGTACAACCCGTTGCATGGGTTGCGTAGGGGATTGCCTTTTGAATCGGTCAGAATGTATGCCCCCTGCCCGAGGCAAGTGTGTACGATGTAGGGGCCTTGCCACATAGATACAAACTTTCCCTTTCCGGTTTTATCATGAGCTTGATCGTAAGCGAGGACAAGGTCTCCCTCAGAAAAGGTTCTTGGGTGGACGTGTTTGTCGTAACTTAGTTTGGATCGTTGTTTGGCTGCTTCCATGTTTTGAATGGCTGTGCGCCGATCTTCATCGGCTTTCTCTAGGAGTAGTAAATGTTGCTCAATGGGGGAAGTGTCCGGTAGGAGTTCAATGGCGATATGTAGAGCTGGAATCTGGCACTCGATAGGGAGAACGGATTCGACACCGTGAACTAAATGGAAAGGGGTAAAACCGGTGGCGGTTTTGGTTGAGGTGCGGTAGGCCCATAGTGCCGGGAAAAGCATGTGGTGCCAATTGGATTTGTGTTTGTCTACAGTACGTTGGAGGATGGTCCTCAAAATCTTATTGATCGCTTCGACTTGGCCGTTTCCTTGGGGATAGTAGGTGGAAGAGAAATGGTGTTCAAATTTCAACATGGTTGATAATTCTTTCCAGACGGCATCTTCGAAGTGAGAGCCGTGGTTAGAGACTAGTTGCTTTGGCACTCCGAAACGAGTTATAACATGGTTGTAGAAAAACCGTGCTGCAGTGTCGGCTTTGCAATTGTAAGTCGGCATGGCTTCCGCCCACTTGGTGAAATAATCTACAGCCACAACGATGTGTTTGTGACCGCCGACTGACGTGGGGTTGCAGTCGAGGAAGTCGATGGCCCATTTGCAGAATGGTCCGACAGTGATGAATGGATGAAGGGGGGCGGGGGGGGTTCTTGCTTTGGGGGCAAAGAGTTGGCAGTTCTGGCAATGCTTGACTGCAGTGATGCAATCAGTAAACAATGATGGCCAAAAGTAACCTGCCTGAATGATTTTCTGGGCGGTGGCCATGCCAGAGAAATGGCCTCCGCAGGCACCGCTATGACAATCATTGAGGACTTTTTCTGCCTCACTATGGGATAGGCAGCGGCGTAGGATGGTATCAACGCCTCGTCGATAAAGTACATCCCCTAACAAGAGGTATCGGGGGGCATGGTGTCGTATCCGACGGCGTCCGTCACGATCGATGTGTGGTCGAAATTTTTGCGTGCGGAGGTAAATCAAAATGTCTCCGTACCATGGGTCGTCAGACGAGATGATGAAGATTTGTTTGTCAATCAGATCCATTTGGATAGCGGGTGATGACGAAGAGGATGGGAGGTCAGTGATGAGGTGAGCAAGAGCGAGGGCTTTGGTGCTTTTAGGAGTTCTGAAAGTAAGGTCATATTCTTGGAGGGTAATGACCCATTTAGCAACACGACCTTGTAGGAGCCGCCGGGTTAGGAGATAGACCATAGGGTTGGAATCGGCCACAACCATGGTATGACTGAGTAGAATGTAGTGTCGCAATTTTTGTATGGAAAAGACTACAGCTAGGGCTAATATTTCCTTGTATGGGTAACGTAGGGGTGGGCCAGACAAGGTATGGATGACGTAATAAATTACATGCTCTTGGTGAGAGGCATCTTCTTGGACCAAAACTCTGGACACAGCATATTCAGATGCCGAGACATAAAGGGTGAAGTCGTTAGAGAAATCCGGTGGGGATATCAAGGGAGCTTGTGTGAGGGCTTTCTTGAGGGCTTTGAATGCCGTGTCTGCTTGTTCATCCCAAACAAAGGGTATGTGGGTACGAAGTAAGCGTAAGAAACCGTGGACTTTGGTGGCGTAATCAGGAATGAAGCGCCTAAGGAAATTGGACCGCCCTTGTAGACTCTGGAGCTGCCGAAGCGTGCGAGGAGGAGGAAGTTCTAAGATGGCTTTGAATTTCAGGGGATCAACAGTAATTCCGTCTTGGGAAACAATGAAACCCAACAACCGGCCTGCCGGAACGCAAAACACACACTTCTGTGGGTTCAAACGGATTTTATATTTGCGACAACGCAGGAAAACTTTTCGGAGGTCGTTAATGTGGTCTGATTGTTTTCGGGAACAAGCTGTAAGGTCATCAAGATAGACTCGCAGGATATGGACCAAGTCGTGAAAGCAATAGGTCATGGCTCGCTGGAAAGTGGCACCAGCATTTTTAAGGCCGAATGGCATGACGCGATAGGCAAAGGTGCCCCATGGGGTGGTGAAGGAAATCTTGTACTGATCCTCCTTACGGATGTGAATCTGGTTGTTTCCGGAAAACCCGTCCATGAAAGATAGGACTTCATGGCCCGCACACTCATCAATGAGTTGGTCAATGAATGGCGTGGGGAAATTGTCTTTTGGACAAGCGTGGTTTAAATCACGGAAGTCAGTGCATACTCTAATTGTGCCTTTCTTTTTGTTGACAGGAATGGGGTTCGACACCCAGGTGGTGTACGGAATAGGATAAATGAATCCTGCTTTGTGAAGTTTCTCGACCTCAGCTTTAACAGCGGGGAGTTTGGAAGGATGAATGGGTCGCTGTTTCTGACGAACAGAGGGTACCTCAGGCCATGTATCAATGTGGTGCTCTATAATGGCTGGGTCAAGACCAGGCATTTCGGTATAGGACCAGGCGAAAACATCACGGAATTCTTGAAAAATCTTTTTGTACGCCTGAGTTTCCACTTGTGTGCAAGAGGCGCCTAGCGAGATGAGCTCAGCTTTCTCAGGTGTTGTGGAAATATCTATTTGTATAATGGGGGAAATGTTGGACATGTTCCCTTCTTCAAAGGCATCCGGTGCTGGGATGGGGTCCTTTAACCAATCGACCTTAGTGGGTATGAAATATTTCGATTCGACTGATAGCTGGTCGGATGCGGTGGATGTAGATGTTTCCGGGAGGAAATACGAGCGATGATGCATATCATCCCAAGGGTAGTTGGGTGCAGTGAGTGTCTCCAAAATTTGCTCATCAGTATTGAAGTAGTCAGACCATAAATCAAGGGGTTTTGGTTTGAAAGTTGTTGAAATCATATAGATTGTATTGACTTCTTCCGACGAGGATGATGGTGGGGGGTAGATCTCCTCGATGAGGGGAGGAGATATCTCCAAATCGACATTGTTTAACTCGTACAATGCTGCTCTATAGTCAGGGAGATCAGGACAATGGTGAGAGTAGTGGCCGTAAACACTGCATATGGCACAAGGATGGTTGGTGCACAATGATCTGTCGTGAGGTTGAGGAGGTGGCTCTAGTCTAACTACTGGGATGCTGGTGTCATCGTCCAACATATTCATATGTTCCTAGAGTGCCGGTAACTGTGAGCATTGATGAGTGGGATGGCCTATCTCATCGCACAACGAGCATTTAGGGGGAGCTTGAAATACGGGTGGGGGTTTAACTACCTTAGGAGGTGGTATAGCAGTGTATGGTTGTGCACCTCTACCCCCAGTGGGCTTGACAAGAGGAGGAGGATTTGTTGACGACGAAGGGATATTGAGACTAGGAGGAGGTTTCGTTGACGACGAAGGGATTGTGACACCAGGAGGAGGTTGAGTAGTGGTAACAATAGGTTGTACTGGTTGGAGGATGACATTTGGTGTCGGCGGTGGAACGGGAGGCGAAATATACCACATGGGTAATCCCAATGTTAACCCAGGTAGACTAAGGGTAGCCATAACCGGGGTGCTTACTACACCCGAAGGAGGAAATAGAAAGGGGATGGTGTGGATGGGTGTAACACCGATGTGACTAGGGACCAATGGTGGTTGACTAACGGGTGCTTGTGTATTCTGTGAAAGAGTACAGAGGTTTGCGACGTGGGTCTCCGGTGACGGTGGTGGAATGGCCTGGAATGTAGAGGTCATTGGTGTATCTGAGTAAAGTCCGGGTCCCACAGAAGAAACAAAGGAGGTAGTTTCACTAGAAGCGGGTTGTTCAACCATGGGGAGAACATTTTTGGGTGCTGCAGGGGCATTGGGATCATAGTAGGTGACTTGGTCGATTTTGACCACGAGTCCCTCGTGGGGGAACATCATGGTACGAAAAACGGATTAGGCAACCGCTTTCATGGCGTACATGTAACTGCGGCCAAGTAAAAGGTTATAATCGAGTTGGGCATTAATGACCTCTATGTCGATGAGCACAGTTTTCCCACCCAATTGGACGGGGACATTGGGTAGTAGACCTTGAGGTTGAGCTGACCGACTGTCGTAGGCCTGCAATGCAGTGGTGGATTGCTGGAGAGTAGGGGATCCCAACTTATGCCAAACGAATGTGGACATGACGCATGTAGAGGCACCCTCGTCGATGATACATCGATGGATGACAAGATTCCGAATAGAAACAAAAACTTGGACTGCTATGGTGGAAGGCAGACGTGGTTCGGACTGGTCCAAATCAAAGGTCATCAATTTCGAATCATTTGGGTCAATTGCCCCAATGGCGGAAAGTAAAGTCTTGTGCTGCGTAGGACAGTTTTTCAAGACTTCTAACGTAGACATGGCTGCGGGGGATTGAGCTAAGTCATCTACGATGTTGTAATTTGACACAGCCCGTGCATTGGGGTTGTTGTTGATACGGCGGAGTGGGAAACGAGGTGCTTTAGAGGCACCATCGAGTGGAAGCGATGGTATACGTAACGTCTAATCAGTGGGATGAGCGTTGGTATCCTTATCGGCGGGGGGGCCTTTGGAGGTAGGGCCATACTGGTTCCGATGTGTCTGGATGTTGACATCAGCAGTGGACATCATCAATAAGTGGTGAGTGCCTGAATCAAACATTGGTTGATCAGGAGCAGCGTAAGTGATTTGTTGTGGTGGCACGTTGCCCTGTGGGGGAGCTAACGGCTGAGTGTTCACCACTCCTTATGTTGGAAAAGGGTTTTGTAGCACCAAAGGTTGTTGTTGATGTGGTGGAGGGTTGGGTGGCGGCTGAGGAGCCGCCTGCCCTTGACGATGGGCGTCATCTGTCCATAGTTTCCGAGCTCGCTCCAGATGTGGGCAAGCGTGGGTATAGTGGCCATAGACCCCGCAAATAAAAACAAGGATGGTTTGTTTGTAAATTAGCATTTTTGGCTTGCTTAGGTGGCCGATCAGGATTCTGATGAGCCGACGCCGCGTTATTATTTTGTGGAGGATGGGGAGGTTGTGGACCTTGGTTATTGTGTTGGTTGTTACCGCGATTACGTCCTCTTCCACGGTTTGATTTTCCACCCTGGTTGCGTTGGTTATTTTGGTATTGGGGCTGATGTTGTTGTGCGTACACATGCCCTTGAGCATTGGGGGGATTCTGGGGAGCCGCAGGTGTGGGAGAAGGTTGCGGTGGGTAATATGCAGGTGGAGCTGGCGGTGGTCCAGTTGCCTGTTGGGGTTGTTGGTACCCCTGAGCTATTGGACGTGTTGGATTAGCTGGTGCAGCTTGCGGTGGGTACTGCATCTGTTGTGGCGTGACCTGAATGGGGTTTTGTGTAGCAGGTTGGTTATAGTATGTAGGAGATACATATGCTGATGGCGCTTGTCCATAGCAATGTTGTGGACAAGAGGGTCCATGAATGTGATGTGTCTGGTTTGTTGGAGCGTAAGAAGTTGTCGCTCCGGAACTGGATGTAGCCCTAGAGAGGTCTGGGGTAGGCATGGTACTCACCATGCTGAAAGGTTTAGCTTGTGGTGTGATTTGACCAATAATGCCATCGGCAGCATGAGATGCCCCCAGCGCGTCACCGCGTGAAGAGTCGCATCGTGGGGCGTCCGGTATGATGGTGTATAGATAACCTGACTGGGCGTAAATGAGATCAAACTGTTGGGCTTTGAGGATGGCCTCTTCTTCAGACTGGGGTCTTTCGGATGCCACATCCTTCGCAATGAGAGGGAGGAGGGATTTTAGAAACCAATCTAAGAAGATACAGTCGTCTAACTTGATTTTGCAGAGGCTTCGGCGTCGACGCCACTCATGAATGTGGTCAGTGATGTGGGTGGCTGTGTTCTGTCTGCAAGACAGTAGGATCTCGACTCCCGCGTCATAGTGGACAGGTAACTGGAAAAACTGCAGGAAGGTCAAGGCAAGGGAGGTAAAGGTGGCATGCGTCCCATGGGGCTGCTCGATATACCACTTAGCTGTAGAGCCAGTGAAGGTGCGCTGTAAAAGCCGGAGGCGGACAGAGTTGTCCACTATGGAGTTGGAGGAACACCATAAATGGAAGGACATGATATGGTTCTGGGGGAGTTTGGTGGGCATGTGAGGCAATGCAGGATCGTGTCTGATGGGGTCATTAGTGAGCCTAGCTAAGTCTGGCAGGTTCAGACTTGCCATGTACGGTAAGCTAGCAAATGTAGTGACTGGAACTGGGACATGCCTAGTCATTGTGGTATGATGTAGGGGTCCAATAGCGCCTAAAGGTATGCTAGGTATGGAGGGTATGTGCCCTCCAATAGGTGTGGTCTGGTATGGGCCAGCGCCTCCAAGTGCAACATGGGTTACACTTGGGTTAGGAATAGCGGT